>CANTUZ010000025.1:10505758-11001594 GCA_947846985.1 Fratercula arctica
GTTCCTGATCTTTTTCATTTTTTCTTCAGCTAATATGCTGTATCTCAGGGGATTCAACTGAACGTAAGCCTGATGCTTACAATGTCATATACTGTAGTTAGAAAGTGGCCATCTTTGTATAAGAGCAACCCAAACACCAGTGTAAGGTTACCTTCCCTTGTGATAAACCAGGACCATGTTTGCTAAATGAACCACCAAAGCTGGGTTGCTCATGAAAAATGTTTAAATCCAAGGAAAGAGTTAGTCATTGACTGTGTAATAGCCAAATATATTTACCTAATTAGACTCAAGGCACCTTAGCTGCCTGGCACTCCGCTTGCTATTCCTCCAGCAAGAGCTACTGGAAAATGTGGCTGCATCTTAATTCATTTTGGCCTTTTTTTTTTTTTTTTTTTTTTTTTGCTTCAGTCCCACAGCCAGCCAGCCTTGCCATGATTTAGTTTGTTATAAGGGAAATATCACAGTTTTAAAATATTTTGTTTGGAGGTTTTGTTGGGTTTTGGGGGGTTGTTGCTGTTGGTTTGACAGGACTATGAGACTGCTTAATGGTAAATTACTTTTAACTTGCTCTTCCTGGTTCACGTGTTTTCAGGCTCTTCCTATAGCTCTTTCTAATGGTTCAATAATAAAAGCAATATAAATGGAGGCAACATGACCTAGAGGATAAAATGAGGCTAGGGACCAGTTTATCATAGCAAATCTTTCCTCTTTTTTTAGCTTCATTTTTCCACTGTAACAACACAGGTAATGATTCTCAGGCTCTTTATCTAAAATACAGCCAGAGCCTGAAAGGTGTTATAAAAACGCTACAGAGGTATATTTAACTATGCATATTTGAACTCCTCTTTATCGGTTGATTTTTACTTTTAGGTTTTATTCACACAGTCTGTACATTTAGTTAATGTATTTTGTTTCCTCAGAGCATTTTGGTGGGGGTGGTTTTCAGTTTGTTGGTGTACTCTTTTGAGAGAAGCACAAACCAAGCTACTGCATGGCAAACGTAGGTGGAGAGACACTCCCTACAGCTCAGATCACTCATCTTCGGAGAACTGAAATGCCTCTCTCTAATATTTTTGCCTGATTGTTTGGTGAATTTGCAGTATAGCGAGACAGGGTGATGTCCTACCGTGAATCTTCATTTGTAATATCACCAAGATCAGAACACAGATCTGAGGAGATGAAAAGCAATTTCATTCATTGTAGCTCATTCCCACTTATCTACTCTTTACAATAGTGTACTCTGGTTAGCTTTATATTTACATTGTTACACTGTGAAATGGTTTGTGCACTGAGAGACTTTGAGACTTTGATAATGCCTCTGGGAGACCAGGTCAAACTAGGTTTAAACAGGATTAGATTAAAGTAGATTTTCCTTAGTTGTATTTGAAGTACCATGGGATTTATGAGGGGAAAGTAGATTTATGACCCTGGAAAAAAACTTGATCCCTTTCAGTCAGCTTTAGAGGGAGACTGAATTGGTTCCCTTGATTGCTATATTGGACTCATCTGATGGACAATATCCATATTGGTTCATGTACTTCTGCTAGCAGTTCACTTTCTGACCATGTAAGACCAAAAACTTGGATGTTTGTCTGCCAGTTTATTCACCACAACAGCTCATGGAGATTTCAGTGAGTAATGGATTTAGTGCAAGGAGGCGGCAGGGACAGGGAGGAGAGATGAGACCATCACACACAGATTAGCATGGGCTGCTGTGGAATTGCAGCTTCAGTCTTGGTGCTGAGACGAATTGGCTGATAGCTTCAAGCACGTAGCAATGATGCAAAGGTTGACATTTTCCATCATGGCTTCAAGGCTTGCTAGCTAGATCTGAGCCCCCAACCTGCAGGCTGGTGAGAATAGCAGTAATGGGTTTATGCTTGATTTAAGATGGGGTTTTAGCTGACATTAGTAACTCTGTCACTTACATGTAGGTACCTGGCAATAAATAATCAACAGTGGGAATAGTTCACTGATTCCTCAGCAAGATTTTCTAAGCTAGAGTTTGGAAATTATATTATGTTAGGAGATGGCCTTGAGGTACATGTTAATTAACTCAGCATTAAACACTTAACATAAGCAAAGGTTGCTGTGTTTAACAGTTTGTCATTTGGTGTGAGCGAATCATACGTCGGCACAGAGTCATCTCTCGGTGTGGACCAACCTTCAATAAATAGAGGCATTTAACTTTCACATACAAATTATTGCTGGAGGCCAAAGGTTATACCAGTGAATAATAACAGTAGAACTTTTACAGCCCTCTTCCTTTTTATTTCCTAGACCCCTTTATGAATGTGTTGCTGTCCCTGGTGAACAGACACAAGGCTGAAGCACAGAAAGGGTGAGGACACAGCTGTGCTGTCCTGACTCCAGCTGAGCTGTATTATGAGGTTACTACCCCCAGATACTTGTTACTTCTACAGCCCTAGTTTTTCCACCTCCTCCATCCTAACATATGCAATTGCTCCCTTATTTGGTTTTGTCCAAATGATCCAAGTTAAAAAGCTGCATTTTAAAGAGCGGTACAGCAGATCATATAGAGCATGGGTGAAGGAGTAGCCACCCACTGTGCAGTTATGCTTCCAGGGGCAGAGGCACGACATCAAGTGCAGCACATCAGCTGTGTCCTAAATTGCCTCTGATCACATGACACAGCAATGATAGGGCCCCAGACCCAGCCCTCCTGGCTCCTACGCTGGTAAAGGCAGTGCTGAGCCGTGTTTAGTTCAGTATAGCTCTCAGATGTCGGAGTCACCTCTAGCTGATAGCCTCCAAAGGCTCATCTTCCACAATTGCCCAGATATCACTGATCCTTCAAGGATGCCTCTACCACATCCCTGCTTTCCCCCAAGCTCTAGGGTGACACAGCTTCTCCCTCCACTCAAGGTAAGGGAGGGAAAGGGTGAGGTTCAACACCCCTTTTCTTGGTCACTGAGCAGGTGCTAAACAAGCTGCACTTCCATCATGTCGTGCTAGTGGGTGAATACAGTTGCCTGGAGGCAACTACTCCTACTTCTAGCTTGCAGCAAACTCTACCACAAAATATCTATGTATTCCAGTGTGTTTCTATGCAGGCTAAAATCCACCCACCACCGCGCTTTGTCCTCAGCCAGTCCATTAAAAATCTTTAATTGCTGTCACTTTAGCACAGGAAACAACTGTCACACCCACACCAAACAATAAAAACAACAATAGGCAAGAATTTAATTACTCTTGGAATTGTAACATTTCCGTTCCCAAATATCCAACCCAAACCCAGAAACACCCTTATTCCATAATGTGTTACTCCTGTAGCTGCTTCATCTGGCTTTTACTTTCTTCATTCATGCCTCCTCTCCTCCTGGTAGTAGTTTAACACCATCTGAAGCAAACCCATCTCTGATTTACTTAAAGCAGTTCACATGATTTAAAAAGCTACTGGGGGGGTTATTTTTTAACTAAGTGAAGTACTTAATGCCAAGAATGTATGTTTGCAGAGCTTATTAGTATTAGAGAGAGAAAGTTAATATATGTACAGCCTACTTTTAAGTATAACTAGTATGCTGTTTTGGGCTAGAAATAGAGGGCTATTTTTTAAAAAAGCTGACACAAGTATATAATTATTGACTGTAAATCCTAAGCAGTCAGGATAGCTTCCACTTTTTTCTGCTAACTGTGCCTTCCCCTTGGTGAAGCCATGCTGGCTACGCCCAATCACCTTCTTGTCCTTCATGTGCCTGGAAATGGTTTCCAGAATTAGCTGCTCCATCACCTTCCCAGCGACTGAGGTGAAGCTGACTGGCCTGTAGCTTCCTGAGTCCTCCTCCTTGCCCTTTTGAAGATAGGAGTGACATTTGCTTTCCTCCATTCCTCAGGCACCTCTCCCAGTTGCCATGATTGTTCAAAGATTATTGAGAATGGCCTTGCACTGACATCTGCCAGCTCCCCCAGCCCTCCTGGGCACATCCCATCAGGGTCCAGTTTGCTTAAGTATTCCTTGACCTGATCCTCTTCCACCAAGGGTACGTCTTCCTTGCTCCAGGCTTCCCCCCCGGTCTCTGGGACCTGGGATTCCTGAATGCCAGTCTTGCTAGTAAAGACTGAGGCAAAGGCGGCATTCAGTACCTCGGACATTTCCATGTCCCATGTCACCAGGCCCCCTGCACCACTCAGCAGCGGGACCATGTTTTCCCTAGCCTTCCTTTTGTCACCTATGTACTTCGAGAAGCCCTTCTTGTTGCCTTTGACATCCCTCAACAGATTCAATTCCATTTGGGCTTTGGGCTTTTAACCCCATCCCTGCACGCTCAGACAGTGCCTCTGTATTCCTCCCAGGTTACCTGTTCTTGCTGCCACCCTCTGTATGCTTCCTTTTTGTGTTTGAGTTTGACAAGGAGCTCCTTGTCCATCCATGC
Source organism: Fratercula arctica (assembly GCA_947846985.1). NCBI lineage: Eukaryota > Metazoa > Chordata > Aves > Charadriiformes > Alcidae > Fratercula > Fratercula arctica. The sequence goes on from CANTUZ010000025.1 coordinate 10,510,153, forward strand.
AGGCCGCCTGGCATTTTTGCCTGACTTCCTGTTTGTTGGGATGGATCGCTCCTGAGCTTGGAGGAGGTGATCCTTGAATATTAACCAAATTTCTTGGGCCCCTCTTCCCTCCAGGGCCTTCCTTATCCCTTGGGACTCTACCAAGCAGATCCCTGAAGAGGCCAAAGTCTGCTCTCCTGAAGTTCCATAATGGTGCCTTGTAGGCACTTCCTTGTTTACTTGCAATTGCTACAGGTGACCCTGCTAAAGCCCTGGTTTGTTGATTTTATGATCCCTTCCTTTCATATCACTCCAGGCCCTTTGCTCATCAGCCCTGTCCATTGCTCCTTCACAGGGTTACTGGTAACTCTCTCCTTGCCCTATCGTTCCTAGTTTAAAGCCCTCCTAACCAGGTCAGCTGTCCTACTGGCAAAGATACCTTTGCCCTGTTTAGTGAGGTGGATGCCATCTCTCCCAAGCAGATGCTGTTCTGCAAATGGGGTCCTATGGTCGTTGAAACCAAAACCCTGGTGACATCACCAGTTCTGCAGCCAATTATTGACCTGCATTGTTGAATTGGCTTTGCGTGGCAAGGTTTTGGTAGCGGGGGGGCTACAGGGGGGGCTTCAGTGAGAAGCTGTGAGAAGCTTCCCCTATGTCCAATAGAGCCAATGCCAGCCGGCTCCAAGACGGACCCGCTGCTGGCCAAGGACGAGCCAGTCAGCGACGGTGGTAGCGCCTCTGTGATAACATATTTGAGAAGGGGGGAAAAAAACCCCTGCACAACTGCAGCTGGAGAGAGGAGTGAGAATACGTGAGAGAAAACAACTCTGCATATACCGAGGTCAGTGAAGAAGGAGGAGAAGGAGGTGCTCCAGGCACCAGAGTAGAGATTCCCCTACAGCCTGTGGTGAAGACCATGGCAACACAAGTTGTCCCCCTGCAGCCCATGGAGGTTAACGGTGGAGCAGATATCCACCTGCAGCCTGTGGAGGACCCCAAGTCAGAGCAGGTGGATGCCCGAAGGAGGCTGTGACCCCATGGGAACCCTGTGCTGAGGCAGGCTCCTGGCAGGACCTGTGGACCCATGGAGAGAGGATCCCACACTGGAGCAGGTTTGCTGGCAGGACTTGAGACCCCCCGTGGGGGACCCATGCTGGAGCAGTCTGTTCCTGAAGGACTGCACCCCGTCAAAGGGACCTATGCTGGAGCAGTTCATGAAGAACTGTAGCCCATGGGAAGGACTCACGTTGGAGAAGTTCATGGAGAACTGTCTCCCGTGGGCGGGACCCCACACTGGAGCAGGGGAAGAGTGTGAGGAGTCCTCCCCCTAAGGAGGAAGGAGCAGCAGAGACAATGTGTGATGAACTGACTGCAACCCCCATTCCCCAACCCGCTGTGCCACTGGGTGGGGGGGGACAGAGAAAATCGGGAGTGAACTTGAGTCTGGGAAGAAGGGAGGGATGGGATGTTTTATGATTTGGTTTTATTTCTCATTACCCTACTGATTTGATTGGCAATAAATTAAGTTAATTTCCCCAAGTCGAGTCTTTTTTGCCCATGACGGTAATTGGTGAATGATCTCTCCCTGTCCTTATCTCGACCCACGAGCTTTTCATTATATTTTCCAGCTGAGGAGGGGGAGTGACAGAGCGGCTTTGGTGGGCACCTGGCATCCAGCCAGGGTCAACTCACCACAATTATCAGTGCCCTCCTCCTCACACCCTTTTCCCTTACTGGCGCGATTGAGGAGAACACCCCTTGGGCCCCCATGTCCCTGACTACCACCCCCCGGAGAGCACTTTTGATACTCTCCAGGGTCCCCCAGAAATATCTTTGGTGTCCACATGGAAGAACAGCATGGGGTACCAGTCAGAGGGTCAGACAAACCTCAGCAGTCTCTCCGCAACATCCTGGATCCAGGCACCTGTCAGGTAGCAAACCTCTCTAGAGGTTAGGTCAGGTCAGGTCAGCAGATGGGTGCCTCTGTGCCCCGCAGCAGGGAGTCACCCGTTACTATCATTCGACACTTCTTTCTGGTGGTCTTGCATGGTTTAGAGTCAGGTGGCCCAGATCCTTTGCTTGAAGGCACATCTGACTCCTCTTCAACTTTGAAGGGGGCTAAACTCTTTTGTTGTTGTAAGCTCTTAAGTGGGGCAGGAACTTTCCTCTTGGTGTCAGAAGTCACCAGCTTCCAATCTTCTTATTCCCCAGATGTTGTACTTACTGTTATACTAGGGCTGGACACTGCCTCCATCTCTACTGCAGTTGGGGTCTGGGGCTCTTCGAGCTGTTGTGTCTCTGAAGAACAGAGCTGTTGTGTCTCCCTTTCATCTTCTCTGAGGCTGCACAGTCTACTTGCTTCCTCCCATAACTCCTCCACTTGGCAACATAGCTCCTCCAAGACAGCATACCTCCTACGGGAAAGAAGGCCATCTCTCCCAGCATCATTGAGAGGCCCACTCCCTGTAGCCTGTGACTTGGAGGGCTGCATCCACCATCTGAAGCTCTGTCTGGGTCAAAGCCTCTGCCCTGGCAGGGGCAGCTGCTCCAACACCTGCTGGGGAAACTGCCCTGTGGTGTGTCACCACCATACCTGAGAATGTTTACATTGGTTTGAATTCAGCTGATGCCCCTTGTTTTGTGCCCTTCTGCACAAACTGATGCATCTGTTGGTTGCCTCTGTTGCAAACTTATAGAATCATAGAATCATAGAATGGTTTGGGTTGGAAGGGACCTTAAAGATCATCTAGTTCCAACCCCCCTGCCATGGGCAGGGACACCTCCCACTAGACCAGGTTGCTCAAAGCCCCATCCAGCCTGGCCTTGAGCACTTCCAGGGATGGGTGTGAGAAACGCTCCTTATCCAATAACCACGGCTCAGGCAGTGATCGCTACGAAGCACATTTTATTTAAACATTCTTGCAAGAACGGGTGACCTAGCAGGTAGGCACACCTGAGTTCCCAAAATAACTTCTTTTTATTTCCTATCCCTGGCCGAAATTTCCCTCCCCTGTTTCCCCATTGGCTAGGTACTCCAGGGTTTACAGCCTATCCGATTCGCCTAAAACTACTTCCGTTCGCTCCGCCTCTGTTTACTTCTCCCCATCACCCCTCCTAAACCCCTTACTTCACCTGTTTATTTCTTCCCTTTTTGGGTATTATTGCCCACGGTAGCTGGTCTCAGTTAAACATTCATCCTCCCGTTAAACTACCGATCCAGCATAGACTGGTTTCTCCTTTGTCTAAGGGATGAGCATTCTTGCATGTCTCTTGATCAGCCTTTGTGTTGTTAATCATTCTCTAGCTACATCATTGCAGACTGCCCAAGTTGTTCCTCTGCATAAACAATACTTAGATTTTTCTTACAATCCCTCCCCTTTCATTTTCTAAGTTTATTGCTTTTTGCACTTATCAGGGTATAGTCCCATAAGAAGCTTCTAAGTTTGCAAGCATCAATTCACATTCGTCTTCCTCGTTCTTTTCCTCAAGTTGAAACATTTTCCCAGGGTATGGGGGAGGGTCTACTTCCATTCATTTCATTAGGGCAGTTTTAATTAATCGCTGAACTAATCCTCGCACACAGGGAATGATACAAGATCCTACAGCCACTAAAACTCCTGCTACTATTATAAGAGAAGTCAATATTGATACCACCATACCTTTCCATTTTCCAAACCAGGAATCCAGCCAACCTGTCAGTGAGGTGTCTATTCCAGAGTTCTCAGCTAACTCATCAGCTAGAGTGGTGAGCCCCTGAAGGGCTTTAGTTATAGTACCATCTGGACCTGTATTGTTTGGGATAAAGGTACAGCACCGATTTCCTAACATTACACACACACCTCCCTTCTCCACTAAGATAATGTTCAGGGCGATCCTATTCTCCCATGCCATTCGGCTGGTTGCATCCAATTGTTCCGCTACTCCTTTTAATGCATCTCTGGTATAATTAATAAACCTCTGTTGGTTATAGTAAATATAATTTATCCAATCTACATTTTTGTTTATAGTTACCCACCAGAAAAAGACAAATTCGAATCCTGCTCCTATCTGATTCCTTGCTTTGTGTTCATCTGGGACTCCTCTAGGGACTCCAATGGGATCTCTATATATCTGTTCATCAAAGGATACACCTAAACTTCTTCTTACTCTATTACCTGAGCTCAGGGATCCTGTTCCTTTTTCAAATGCTAGGGTGAATGGTATTGCCAATTGTACTATTCCACATGTACCTTTCCAGTTAGCCGGCAACACAGATCGCAAGGTCTTCCCTCCACAATACCACCAGAGATCCGCCCGAGGCACTCGTATCGCTGAGTAGTTTCCTCTTACAGCCTTGGTCACATTCAGAGTTTCAGTGCATAGGGTAAATTCCCCCACAGGTTTGGTAGCATTCACACCCTGCTGTGAGAGGCACGCTGTATGGTTACCAATTGCTGTGGAAAACACTGGTGGCACTTTAACATCTCTAGATTCCAAGGCAGGAAACAGTAAGGAAAGTGAATGACAAGTCTCATTTCCCCAGGCGGTCTTTTCTTGGTATAATGCTATCATACACCACATCCCTATGGAATCTTTCGTCCACCCTAAGGGAAAAGGGATGATCTGTGCTGTGGGCCTTCCCAAGGCACAAGCATAGCAATTTCTTTGGTTGAAACTATTAGCGGTATATTTTACCCATGCTACCCAAGCATTTGTGTCTCCATATCCTGTTTCTATTTCAAAAGTTTGCTTCAAATCCTCAATTTCCTTAATTGTTACTACCTTTGTGTCATTTTGTGGTTTCCATTTTTCCACTATAGGAAGATCAGTGGTCCCACTTCTTTCTTTACTATAGTTTTGTTCTTGCTTCCACACTACTATCTTGAATCTACCCACGGGGTCTCATCCACTAACATCTGCTCCTAATCCATAAGTTCGGTTCACTAATGAATCAACTCCTGTTACGGTAATTATCAAAGGGTTACAATGTAGGTTCTGGCATCCAGGCGGGGTTTGACCTTTTTAAAAACTAATTTTCATTTTTAATGGTACCCAGGATGGGGATATCCCTTCCATGCTAACAGTCCACCCACCGTACTGAGTTGTCCACCAAACACCACCCCACGAGGGACAAGGTGGTGCTCTACTGTACCCTTCCCCATTTCCCAGTTGAGGCTCTGGGCACAGATACCTGTTTTCACCACTTAACTGTCTCTGAGCTTCTAAGTCTCCGCAGTTCAGTACCTGACATGCATCAAGCTGTATAGTCTGCGGGGTATTTCCTTCGGTCACATTCAATATCAGTTTTACCGGATATTGCGGATGGATAGCTTGATTTCCTGGTAACAGGCAAATTACCACCACTGTCGCCAATACTGCGACTAGCTGACTTCTTTCCTTTACCATTCTCAACAGCATACAATGACAGAGTCAACTTCTCAACTGTCCACTGGCTGCTGCTTCTTCAATGTGAGGCGCAGTGGATGGTCAGTGGGATATATGTTCCACTGTTCAGTTGTAGGTGGGGGATCCACTGGTCCTTTGAGTCGAGTGTAGTGAGTCCAACCTTTTTCCGCTGTCCTTACTGCCATCTCAGTAGTGAGGAGTACTTGGAATGGTCCTTCCCACTCCGGTTGGAGCTTACTCTCCTTCCAGGATTTGACTAGTACCCAGTCCCCTGGTTTATATGGATGGACGACAAATTCCAACGGCGGAGTTTGAGCAAGAAGGCCTTTAGCTCTGAGGAAAGAGAGAGAAGAAGACAGCCCCAGTATATATTTCTTAAGGAACATGTCTTTGGTTTCAAATGTGGGCACACCTTCCCTACCTCCAGTGTAAGATAGTCCAAAAAGCATTTCATAAGGCGAGAGACCAGTATCCTTTCTAGGGGAGGTCCGGATTCTCAATAGTGCTATTGGTAAACTCTTGATCCATGGCAATTTTGTCTCAAGAACTAATTTAGATAGTTGCCTCTTAATGGTTTGATTCATTCTTTCAACCTTTCCAGATGATGGGGGGGTGCCAGGGAGTGTGATAATCCCATGTTATCCCTAAACTTTCCATCACTCCCTGTAGCACTTTGGAGGTAAAATGGCTTCCTTGATCTGAATCCACATTTTCCACTATTCCATACCTAGGAATTATTTGCTCTAGCATTACTCTTATCACTCTTGCAGTTGTTGCTGAGACTAAAGGGTAAGCTTCCACCCATCCAGTAAGGTGATCTACTAGGACTAAGAGGTACCTAAACCTGCCTATCGGTGGTAGTTCAGTAAAATCGACTTGTATACTTTGAAATGGCCTTAACCCCGGTTCCCGTCCTCCTGGGGGTTGTTTTCTAAGGGTCTTCTTATTTATTTTCTTACAAATAATACACCTTTTGCAGATTTGCTTTGCTACCGTATAAATGCCGAAACATCCATATTTCCGCAAAACTATATCACACATTGCTTGCGTTCCCCAATGGCTTCCCTGATGTAACACTGCCATTATTTCTCTCATAGTTTGTTTGTTAACCATTTCCCTTCCATCAGGCAGAATCCATTTACCATCTTTCTCCACTGCCCCTGCTTCTGTCATTGCTTCTTTATCTTTTTCCGTGAATATCAACGGGGTCGTTACTGTCGGTACTTGAGGAACAAGATTATAAATCTTAATTGTCTCCTGCCCTAAGGCCACCTCTTTTGCCACTTTGTCCGCTAATCTATTTCCCCTTGCGGTAATTGAATTGCCTCTCTGGTGGCCTTTAACATGTACAACTGCTATTTCACTTGGTATTAGTATATTTGCTAACACCTGTTTTATAAGTTCTTCATGTACAAGTTCTTTCCCTTTGCTATTTATTAGTCCTCGTTCTTCCCAAATTTTACCAAAGGTATGCACTACCCCAAAGGCATAACGAGAGTCTATATATGTTGTTCCTTCCCCTTCTCCAATTAATTTTAGTGCCTGGTTTAAGGCATACATCTCACACGTTTGAGCAGACCATGCACTAGGCAATTTCTCAGATGCTTTTACTTGTTGGCTCACTCCATCCGCCACTGCACATCCATTACACCTCTTTCCTTCTATCACTCTTGAAGAACCGTCTACAAACAAATGAAGACCCCCAGATAGGGGTTCTTCCCTTAAGTCATGTCGTATCTTAGTCTGGTACTCAATTACATCTAAGCATTCGTGTGTAAGTTCTTCATCCTTTGCCTCTACTTTTCCTTTCCACAAAAAGCTCACTGGGTTAAGGCAAGAGCTGGTAGTTAAAATAAAATCATCCTTTTCAATTAAAATTGCTTCATACTTCAGTATTCTCGAATCTGTTAGCCATTTTCCCACAGTTTGGGCTAAAATGGTTTTGACTTGGTGGGGGGTGCTAACTTCTATCATTCCCCTGAAGGTAAGCTTCCTGCTTTCTTCTACTAATAAAGCAGTTGCAGCCACTGCCTGCGCACATTCAGGCCGTCCTCGAGAAACTGGGTCTAGGAGCTTTGACAAATATGCTACTGGCTGTCGTTTATCCCCCCACTCTTGAGTTAATATTCCTAACGCAGCCCCTTTGTCTACAGTTACAAATAGTTGAAAAGGTTTCTCCAAAGAAGGTAAGGCTAAAACTGGAGCTCTAATTAGGCTCTGTTTTAAATCTTCCACTAAATTCTTCTCTTCTTCTGTCCAAACCAATACATTCGGTTCTTCAGCTAACAGTTTGGAACATAGTCCTTTAGTCTTTTGAGCATACCCCTCTATCCACAGTCTACAGTACCCAGTCAGCCCCCAAAATTTTCTCAGTTCCCTCTTGGTCTCTGGCAGAGGTAAGTCTACTATTCCTTTGATCCTTTCAGGATTTATTTTTCGACTCCCTTCACTGACTAGATGTCCCAAGTACTTCACTTCTGTTTCCACATATTGCAATTTCGTTTTTGAGACCCTCAAACCTTGCTGGCCCAAAAAGTTCAACAACTCATTCGTGGCTTCTTTTGCCTTGCCTTCTTCCTCTCCGGACACCAATAAGTCATCCACATACTGAAGCAGGACTACTCCCGATGGAGGTTTGAATTGTTCAAGCACTTGTTCTAACACTTGCCCAAACAAATTAGGGGATTCTGTAAATCCCACAATAATAACACCCTACCAGTGAACCTCGAGCTGCTGGTAGGAGTGGTCGGGGCAGTCCTCTTCCCCGTCCTTCTCCCCTGTTATTCACCCCTCTTCCTCACCCCCAAGTAACAGTCTAAGGGGTCCCACTTAGGGGATTCAACTTCTTTCTCAGTTGAAACATCACCGACGGTCTGGGCTGGGAACATATAAAATGGATTTGGGCATCCCCGAATCCTGAATCTATTCATCTTGACACAGCAAAAAGCATATTCACTCTCCTCTAATGAGGGTGGCTCCTTATTATTCACATACATGTTTAAAGTCTGACAGACCAAATCCTCATCAGACCCAAATTTGGGCCAAAATACACTAGGAGGTCTTATGGGTTCTTTGGTCCAAACAAATTCAAATGCAAATGCAAATGTGTCCCCCCGGGACACCCTGAAGATCCCCCATGACGGGACACGGGCCCCCCAGGGATGTCCCCAGGACCCACCCCAGGACACCCCTGGGATCCTCTAAGACAGACACAGTACCCCCTAGGACACCCCTGGGACCTCCTGGGATGTCCATGGGCCCCCCCCCCCCGGCCGCCCCCGGCCTCCCCCGGGATGCAGTGTGAACAAAACAACAATAATGTATCATTTTCTTTTTATCTTTATCTCTTGTACAAGAAGAACCATTCCAAAACCTCAACATTCTCCCTAAAGGATTGTCTGGGGGAATGTTCCCGGGGTCTTTCTTATTATCCCCTTTCTCACCCCTTGGCCTAGAATTCTTATTTCCCATTCTAAGCAGAGACTTTTCTTACACCTCTTCCTTTCACTTTGTCCTGCTCCGGCTGCACCCGTCACGGGACTACAGAACCGCAGATCCGGACTCCGCACTCACTTCATACCACAGTACGTCTCAGTCACTCACACACATCAAGTCTCTTAGAATGTCCCCGACCGCCAAGGTAATACTCAGACAATCTAACTTTCTTACCTTGGTCCGTGCACAGAGTTGCCTGGTTGTACTCTCTCTGCCTACTTTGCCTCCTTGTGGTTCGTATGGTCTGCCACTTAACAAGTCTCGGGATCCTGGTCGATTCCCTTCGGAGCTCCAGGCGATGATGCACAAGACCGTTGAAATCAACGGGACATGTCTTCCCATCCTTTGGCGACAAGGATCCCCGGAGGGGATGACTTCGGATCCCGGACGAGCCCACAAATTGTGAGAAATGCTCCTTATCCAATAACCACGGCTCAGGCAGTGATCGCTACGAAGCACATTTTATTTAAACATTCTTGCAAGAACGGGTGACCTAGCAGGTAGGCACACCTGAGTTCCCAAAATAACTTCTTTTTATTTCCTATCCCTGGCCGAAATTTCCCTCCCCTGTTTCCCCGTTGGCTAGGTACTCCAGGGTTTACAGCCTATCCGATTCGCCCCAACTCTCTCAGCCTGTCCTCATAGCATAGGTGCTCCAGCCCTCTGAGCATTTTTGTGGCCCTCCTCTGGACCCATTCCAACAGGTCCATGTCCTTCTTATGCTGAGGACTCCAGAGCTGGATGCAGTACTCCAGGTGGGGTCTCACGAGAGCAGAGTAGAGGGGCAGAATCACCTCCCTCGACCTGCTGGCCGTGCTTCTTTTGATGCAGCCCAGGATGCGGTTGGCTTTCTGGGCTGCAAGCGCACATTGCCTGCTTATGTTGAGCTTCTCATCCACCAACACCCCCAAGTCCTTCTTAGGCTGCTCTTAATCCATTCTCCGCCCAGTCTATATTTGTGCCTGGGATTGCCCTGAGCCATGTGCAGGACCTTGCACTTTGCCTGGTTGAACTTCCTGAGGTTTGCACAGGCCCACCTCTCAAGCCTGTCGAGGTCCCTCTGGATGGCATCCCTTCGCTCCAGTGTGTTGACTGCACCACACAGCTTGGTATCATCAGCAAACTTGCTGAGGGTGCACTCAATCCTACTGCCCATGTCCTCAAGAAAGATGTTAAATAATACTGGACCCAGTACCAACCCCTGAGGAATGCCACTCATCACTGATCACCACTTGGACATCGAGCCATTAACTGCAATTCTTTTGAGCGTGACCATCCAGACAATTCCTTATCTACCAAATGGTCCATCCATCAAGTCCATGTCTCTCCAATTTAGAGACAAGGATGTCTTGTAAGACAGTATCAAATGCTTTGCACAAGTCCAGGTAGATGATGTCTGTTGCTCTCCCCTTATCCACCAATGTTGTAACACCATCATAGAAGGCCATCAAATTTGTCAGGCACGATTTGCCCTTAGTGAAGCCATGTTGGCTGTCACCAATCACCTCCTTATTTTCCATGTGCCTTAGCATGGTTTCCAGGAGGATTTGCTCCATGATCTTGCCATGCACAGAGGTGAGATTGACTGGCCTGTAGTTCCCCGGGTCTTCCTTTTTTTCCTTTTTAAAAATGGGGGTTATGTTTCCCCTTTTCCAGTCAGTGGGAACTTCCCCAGACTGCCACAACTTCTCAAATATGATGGATAGTGGCTTGGCAACTTCATCTGCCAGTTCCCTCAGGACTCCTCAGTGGGCGTTACCTCATTCTACCAGTCCCTGCCTTTGCCTTCTGCAACTTGGGTGGTGTGGCTAGAGCCCTTGCCTCTGAAGACTGAGACAAAAAAGTCATTGAGTATCTCAGCCTTCTCCATATGCCAAGTGACCAGGTCTCCTGTTTCCTTCTGGAGAGGGCCCACATTTTCCCTAGTGTTCCTTTTATCAGTGATGCACCTGTAGAAACTTTTCTTGTTGCCCTTGATGTTCTTTGCCAGATTTAAGTCTATCAGGGCTTTAGCTTTTCTAACCTGATCCCTGGCTGCTCAGACAATTTCTCTGTATTCCTCCCAGGCTACCTCTCCTTGCTTCCACCCTCTGTAGGCTTCCTTTTTCTGTTTGAGATTGTCCATGAGCTCCTTGTTCATCCATGCAGACCTCCTGGTGGTTTTGCCCAACTTACTCTTTGTTGGGATGCTTCGCTCCTGAGCTTGGAGGAGGTGATTCTTGAATATTAACCAGGTTTCTTGGGCCCCTCTTCCCTCCAGGGCTTTATCCCACAGTACTCTACCAAGCAGATCCCTCAAGAGGCAAAAGTCTCCTCTCCTGAAGTCCATGGTAGCGAGCTTACTGTGCACCCTCCTCACCACCCTAAGGATCTTGAACTCCACCATTTCATGGCCACTGCAGCCAAGACTGTCCTTGAGCTTTGCATTCCCCACCAGCCCTTCCATGTTGATGAGAACGAGGTCCAGCACAGAATCACAGAATGTGTTGGGTTGGAAGGGACATTTAAAAGTCATCTAGTCCAACCCCCCTGCAGTAAACAGGGACATCTTTAACTAGATCAGATTGCTCAGAGCCTCATCAAGCCTGGCCTTGAATGTCTCTGAGCCCCATGTTGGGCACCAATAAATCTGTCGTGGTTTTGGCCGAATTGGCCAATGACTGGTGACAGATGCTCTCCCCCCACCTCTCGCATATGGAGAGGAGGAGGAGAGATAAAGAGATTTACGAGTTTAGAAGGAACTAAACTACTTCAATGAAATATTAATAATAAAATAAAAAGGAAATAATGAAATAGACACAATATATACAAAACCGTATTGAGCTCCCAGGATGACGTCACCGGCAGGCACTGGGAAAGTCACAGAATGGACTCAGTGACAGGTGGGAACTGGATTCCACAGCTGGAGTCAGGAACCCACGGATCGGGATCAAAGGCAGATGGACAGACAGGGTCCTCCTTAGACGTCAGCCATTGAAGAAAGAGAGCTGACCCTTTGATCCCTCAGCTTTTATACTGAGCATGGGGTAGATGGGATGGAATACCCCTGTTGTTCAATTTTGGGTCACCTGTCCTGTCCCCTCCTCCCTGCAGGTGGGACCCCTCTACACTTTTCTGCTTCCAACCCTCCAGTGGAGCAAATAATAAAGTGAGCTGGCCTTGGTCGTTATAGCAATAAGTATAAGCAAGAGCCTCTTCTCTGCATACCATTCCTTGGCATGAACTATAAACATAGGTCTTCTTACTCTGAGAACAAACAGTTTTCTGCACAATATGCCGTTAATTTCAGAGAGCTAGAAGCGGCCTAGCTGCAAAGTAAAATAATTGAACAAAAATTGGTTCTGTTTTACCTCAAACCAGGACATTGTGGCAGTGGTCCAATATAGTCAATTTGCCAGGCCTTGCCATATCGAAAACCCAGGCACCGCCCTCTATTCCAGGGAGACTTAACATTCACATTTTGCATTCATGGGTGACCTGTGTGATGGCCTTCATGGTCAGGTCCACCCCTCAAGCACGAGCCCATCTGTATGTTGCATCTCTCCCTAGATGTACCAATGTTTCAGGACCCACTAAGCTACAAATAACTCACCCTTACACTCCCAGTGCAGGTCCACCTGAACCACTTCAATTTTGACAGCCTTGTCTACCTGTTCATTGTTTCGATGTTCTTAAGTGGCGCAGTTCTTGGGCATGTGAGCATCTACATGACGTACCTTTATAATGATGTCCTACCTGGGTGGCAATGTCCTGCCACAATCAAGCTGCTCAGATGGGTTTACCCCTGTGCTGCCAATTGGTCTTCTGCTGCTGCTGTAAGCCACCCCCATAAGGCATTTGCCACCATCCATGTGTCAGTATATAGAGAGAGTACTGGCCACTTTTCTCATCAGCAATCTCTAGGGCTAGTTGGATGGATTTCACTTCCACAAACTGACTCGATTCACCTTCTCCTTCAATGGTTTCAACAACTTGTTGTGTGGGACTCCACACAGCTGCTTTCCACTTCTGATGGTTTCCTACAACACGACGGGATCCATCAGTAAACAGAGCATGGCACTGGCAAAAAAAGACAAGAAAAATTGAAGCAGACACCCCCGTGCCAGGCCCAAATCACAAACCTGACTGCCCCCACTCAAGCTCTGTCCTTGTACCAGCTGCACCAGGGGAGAGTGTGAATGCAGTCCCCCATTACCACAAATTATGCAGTCAAGTTTCCCATATTTGGGGAAATTGCAGGGGTCAGCACACCTGGAGTGCAGGGGATGAGCCTCATCCTGGGAAAACCACCCGCCTGCTTAAGGCAGTTAAGGAAAGTACAAATTCTAGGTGCTCACTTTCAGCAAAAGCCGGAATTAATATGCCAGTTGCTAGTAAAATGACTTAAATGAAGTTTAGCAGGTAGAAACCAGAGGAGAGCCAGGATCATAAAATCAGCCAGCCATTCTGGGATGAGGTTAACTTTCTTTGTAACAGTCTATATGGTGCTGGTTTTTTGGATTTGTGGCTAAAACAGTGTTGATAACACAGCAATTTTCTGGGTATTGCTGAACAATGCTTGCACAGCTTCAAAGCTTTCTCTTTTTCCAACTCTGCCCCTGTAGCGAGTAGGCTCGGGTTGCATAAGAGGTTGGGAGGGGAAACAGCTGGGACAGCCGACCTGAATTGATCAAAAGGATATTCCATAGAATATAACATCACGCTCAGCAATAAAACTGGAGGTTAGTCTTTCCAAGGTAATCATTGCTTAGAGACTGACTTGACATCTGTCTGCTGGTGGGAGGGGGTGAGCCTTTGCTTTTGCTCTTCCTTTTCTTCCTTCCCCAGCTTTCCTGCTGTGGGAGGGGAGTGACTGAGCAGCTGTTTGGGTGCTTGGTTGATGGCCAGGGTCAACTCAGAACAGACATTAAATACATATACCATCCTATGTTATTTTCCTGTGTAAGCAATTGCTGCAGTGGCTGTATAGAAGTTACACAACTGCCAATTCATAAACAAGTTGGTCTGCACACAATACTGTATGAGAGTAGAGGTGTTATATAAAATAATCTCTCTGTTAAAATATTGTTCACATTAAGGGAAACATTTAGGAGAACCATTCTTATGCATTGTTTTTACTTGTACGCTGTTTTCAGTGCAGCCAAAATTTTCTTTAACTCTTCAAGCTAAAATGGGCAACTTTTCAGTTCTTGTTTTTTTCTCTTGATCTGTAATGTGACTAATTTCCCCTGCCACTCCCTGTCCCCAAGTCTCAGATCATTTAGTTTTTGGCTTCTTAGCTGAGGCTGCTAATAAGTTGGCCAGTTAATTCAGTCATTTGGTATCACTTATGATATAGGAACCACACTTAGACCATGAAGTCATTTCATACAACCACTGAATAGCTGCCACCTGGTAGTAATATTCAATCATTACCAACATGGCTTACTTGAAATTGAAAAGCCAAAGTTATTTTTTCTTGGCAATTGTTTAAAAGCTGCAATGACCAAAATAAAAAGTTTAATAAAAATTAATATTAAATATTTTTAAATGTATATTATTGTTGACGCGGAAGGCTCGAGCAATAACATGCAGACCAATGTGATCAGGTTAATGCCACTTTATTCAACCTAAGTGTTACATTTATAGTATTATGATTTCTGTTCACGCGCTCTAACTCCTACTAATTGGCTGCATGTTATCCTCACGAGCTGTCCACGCGCTTAATTCTTTCTTGTCATTGGTCGACCTTTCTTGACGTATGATGTTTTCAATTCCTTTGTTACACTTCTTTCTGGTCAGCACCTCCTTATCTCATGTCCGACAGTAACCTTTCTTAAACTCATGTCAAGGCAGGCCTACACAGCTGCTACCAACTCCTCAGTGCTTGGAGTGTTCATAGGGTGACCTCGTTGTATTAGAAATCCTTCCACATATTATTACTATAGATTGCTGTTGAAATGTTACCCTGATATTATTTTTACAAAATCAACACTTTCCACAGGGAAATATCAGTTTTGGGGAAAAAAACAACAACAACCAAAACCCAAAATGCAAATTCAAAATAACTCCCTAGATGCTCTCAGAAACCTCTTCCTAATTTCATCCTGCAAGTACAAAATGAAGTCATTGAAAGTCTAATTGTCCTGGTTCCAGCGGGGACAGGGTTAAGTATTCCATGCCATGTGAGCCACGCCCACCCTGAGATTAAAAGGAGGGGAGGGGGCAGAAAGTTGGGTTTGGAGTGGGCTGGTGTGTCCTGGGTCTGGAGTGGAGGTTCCGAAATCGCGTCTGTATATTCCTCTGTCGGTGTTATTGTTTTCTTGTTCCCTTTGCTGTTCTGTTAAACTGCCTTTGTCTCAACCCAAGAGTTTTGCCTTTTTCTTTTGATCCTTCCCGTACCGGGAAGCGCTGGGTGAGCGACACATGGTTCTTTGTTGCCATCTGAGGCCAAACCACGACAGTCCTTTTTGGCGCCCAACGTGGGGCTCGAAGGGTTGAGATAATGACAGAATCCAACTAGAGCTTGAAAAAAATGAATTTGTTAGGTAAATAGTCACCAGTCACTATGTTGCTTAGTTTGTTCTCATGGCTGTGTTATGTAAACTCCTATGTGTCTTATGCACTCCCTGTGATGATATTTGTTACTTCTGGGAGGGGGATGAGGATTATCATTTTACTGTCCTGTGCAATATCGGCTTATGATATGATAACATCACTTGTTAGACGGTTATTTTGGGGTGTTCATGTGGTATTGCTGTCCTGTCCGTACATTGGGCACCACCTCTCAGAATTCATTAATAATTACACCCAGTCTATGGGGGAAACAGGGGGGGACACTTTCCCCAGCTCTTTTGCCTCCCTTTTCTCCTTCGGGTCAGGTATAACAGCTTTTGAGAATTTTGAATATCCTTGGGATGCTCAAACCAGCATGTTCCTAGTGTTATGTCTGCTGAATATGTTCCAGGTTTCGCTTAGGGTTAAACGACTATTTAAGACTACCACCCAGAGATCTGCTCCAAGGCTGGACAGTCAGGGGTGGCATGGCATATGGGAGAACATGGGCAGGTACTTAGAGAACTTCTCACCTCCAATGGTCTGGGACTTCACCCCTGAACAATTACAGGACCCTGATAGAGTAGTAGAATATCTGAAGGGAAAATACTGTGGCTATTCCAGAGAGGCACAACTCACCGCACTGTCCTGGGCCCTGGCCAGTATCTACCAGGCACTGCTCAGTGCTATGCAGCACCCTCAGGAGAAAGAGACAGAGACCAGACCAGCAGACACTGCGGCCCCTGTGGCAGGCGCTGCGGCCGCCGCAACCCCTGCGGCAGGCGCTGCTGCTGAACCAGGGAACCAACACGTGCCAGTATCCGTTGCCCCCATACAAAAGAAGAAGTACACAAAGAAATCAGTTCGCATAGTAAGACATGACGATGAACCAGGGCCATCACAAGGACAGGAGGAAGAGGCAGAACCAGAGATAACTACCCGATCCCTATCCCTGAGTGAGCTGCGGGATATGCGAAAAGATTTTAGCCGACTTTCAGGCGAGCACATTGTCACCTGGCTGCTTCGGTGTTGGGATAACGGGGCCAGTAGCCTGGAATTAGAGGGTAGGGAAGCCAGGCAGTTGGGATCCCTGTCTAGGGAAGGCGGCATTGACAAGGCAATTGGAAAGAAGACCCAAGCCCTCAGCCTCTGGAAGCGACTCCTGTCAGGCGTGAGGGAGAGGTACCCCTTCAGTGAAGATGTATGTCAACCAAGCAAGTGGACCACCATGGAAAGAGGTATCCAGTACCTGAGAGAATTAGCCGTGCGGGAGATGATTTATTATGACTTGGACAACACAGACTTACCCATGGACCCTGATGAGGTGCAATGCAGAAGGCCCATGTGGCGGAAGCTTGTATGGAGTGCACCATCGTCATATGCTGGCTCACTGGCAGTAATGGAATGGAAAGGTGAAGAGGGACCAACAGTGGATGAGGTGGCTGGCCAGCTCCAGCTATATGAAGAAAGCCTCTCTTCCCCCCTTGTCTCAGCTGTGGAGAAACTGTCCCGGAAGGTTCAGCAACTTGAAGAGAATATGTCCTACTCCCCACCTGTACGGGCCAGCATCTCAGCTATCAGGAGCAGGCATTTCCCCACTCAAGAGAGAGAGTACAAAGGGTACACACCACGAGGCACCCTGTGGTTCTACCTGCGTGACCATGGAGAGGACATGAGGAAGTGGGATGGACAACCTACTTGGATCCTGCGGACACGGGTACAGGAGTTGCAAGGAAGGACAACCACAAAAGGAGATCCCTCCAGGAAAAGTGCCGCCCCAGTTTCCAGTGGGCAGTTCCCCAGACAGAGCAGAAGGCCTGATCTTGCTTCTGATCCTCTTGAAGGAACCTCCAAGTCATTTCTGCAAGAAGTGAGTACCGGATACCCTGACAAGTATTAGAGGGGCCCTGCCTCCAGCCAGGTGGAGGAAAGGGACAACCGGGTTTATTGGACAGTGTGGATTCGATGGCCTGGCACATCAGACCCACGGGAGTATAAGGCTCTAGTGGACACGGGAGCACAGTGCACTCTAATACCATCAAGCTATAGAAGGGCAGAACCCATTTGTATTTCTGGGGTCACAGGGGGATCCCAAGAGATGACTGTACTGGAGGCTGAAGTGAGCCTAACTGGGAATGAGTGGCAAAAGCATTCCATTGTGACTGGCCCAGATGCTCCATGCATCCTTGGTATAGATTACCTCAGGAGAGGGTATTTTAAGGACCCAAAGGGGTATCGGTGGGCCTTTGGCATAGCTGCCTTGGAGACGGAGGAAGTTAAACAGTTGTCTACCTTGCCTGGTCTCTTGGAGACCCCTTCTGTTGTGGGGTTGTTGAGGGTCGAAGAACAGCAGGTGCCGATTGCTACCACAACGGTGCATCGGCGGCAATATCACACTAACCGAGACTCTCTGATTCCCATCCATAAGCTGATTCGTCAACTAGAGGTTCAAGGAGTGATTAGCAAGACTCACTCGCCCTTTAACAGTCCCATATGGCCGGTGCGAAAAATCTAATGGAGAGTGGAGGCTAACTGTAGACTATCGTGGCCTGAATGAAGTCACGCCACCGCTGAGCGCTGCCGGGATGGACATGCTAGAACTCCAGTATGAACTGGAGTCCAAGGCAGCCAAGTGGTATGCCACGATTGATATAGCTAATGCATTCTTCTCAATCCCTTTGGCAGCAGAGTGCAGGCCACAGTTTGCTTTCACTTGGAGGGGCATCCAGTACACCTGGAATCGACTGCCCCAGGGGTGGAAACACAGCCCCACCATTTGCCATGGACTGATCCAGACTGCACTGGAACAGGGTGAAGCCCCAGAACATCTGCAGTACATTGATGACATCATTGTATGGGGAAACACAGCCGAAGAAGTTTTTGAGAAAGGGGATAAAATAGTCCGAATCCTTCTGAAAGCTGGTTTTGCCATAAAACGAAGTAAGGTCAAGGGACCTGCACAGGAGATCCAGTTCTTAGGAATAAAATGGCAAGATGGACGCCGCCAGATCCCAATGGATGTGATCAACAAAATAGCAGCTATGTCTCCACCAACTAGCAAAAAGGAAACACAAGCTTTCTTAGGCATTGTGGGTTTTTGGAGGATGCATATTCCAGATTACAGTCTGATTGTAAGCCCTCTGTATCGAGTAACCCGGAAGAAGAATGATTTTAAATGGGGTCCTGAGCAACGACAAGCTTTTGAACAAATCAAACAGGAAATAGTCCATGCAGTGGCCCTGGGGCCAGTCCGGGCAGGACAAGATGTTAAAAATGTGCTCTACACCACAGCAGGGGAGAATGGCCCTACCTGGAGCCTCTGGCAGAAAGCACCAGGGGAGACCCGAGGTCGACCCCTAGGGTTTTGGAGTCGGGGATACAGAGGATCCGAAGCCCGCTACACTCCAACAGAAAAGGAGATCTTGGCAGCATATGAAGGGTTTCGAGCTGCTTCGGAGGTGGTTGGTACAGAAGCGCAGCTCCTCTTAGCACCTCGACTGCCGGTGCTGGGTTGGATGTTCAAAGAAAGGGTCCCCACCACACATCATGCAACTGATGCCACATGGAGTAAGTGGATTGCACTGATCACAGAGCGAACTCGAATGGGAAACCCCAGTCGCCTAGGAATTCTGGAAGTGATCATGGACTGGCCAGAAGGCAAGGATTTTGGAATGTCACCAGAGGAGGAGGTGACGCGTGCGGAAGAGGCCCCACCATATAATAAATTGCCAGAAAATGAGAAGAAATATGCCCTGTTCACTGCTGGGTCCTGCCGGATTGTGGGAAAGCATCGAAAGTGGAAGGTGGAAGGCTGCTGTGTGGAGTCCTACACGACAAGTTGCAGAAGCCAGTGAAGGACAAGGTGAATCGAGCCAGTTTGCAGAGGTGAAAGCCATTCAGCTGGCTTTGGACATCGCCGAGCGAGAAAGATGGCCAGTACTTTATCTCTACACTGACTCATGGATGGTGGCCAATGCTCTGTGGGGGTGGTTACAGCAGTGGAAGCAGGGCAACTGGCAGCGCAGAGGCAAACCCATCTGGGCTGCTGAACTATGGCAAGATATTGCTGCCCAGATAGAGAATCTGGTTGTGAAAGTACGCCACGTAGATGCCCATGTACTGAAGAATCGGGCCACGGAGGAACATCAGAACAACCAGCAGGTGGATCGGGCTGCTAGGATTGAAGTGGCTCAGGTGGATCTGGATTGGCAACATAAGGGTGAACTATTCATAGCTCGGTGGGCCCATGAGACCTCAGGCCATCAAGGAAGAGATGTGACATATAGATGGGCTCGTGACCGAGGGGTGGACTTGACCATGGATACTATTGCACAGGTCATCCATGAATGTGAGACGTGCTGCAATCAAGCAAGCCAAGCGTTTGAAGCCTCTTTGGTATGGAGGACGATGGTTGAAATATAAATATGGGGAGGCCTGGCAGATTGATTATATCACACTGCCACGAACCCGTCAAGGCAAGCGCTATGTGCTCACAATGGTGGAAGCAACCACTGGATGGCTGGAAACATACCCTGTGCCCCATGCCACTGCCTGGAATACTATCTTGGGCCTTGAAAAGCAAGTCCTGTGGCGACATGGTACTGTGGAATTGTTGCGTGGAAAGGGGCAAAGCAGTTTTGGCAGAAGATAAACCCCCTTGCGTTCTAACACTCCTCACCGAGGTGGGAGGCTAGGTGCGGCTGGGTTTAAATTCTGAGTGATGCCCAATTCAGCACTATCAGTCCAATCGCGTTTAATATGTATTAAACTATTACGATTTGGATACACTAATAGTGGACTGCACCTTCAGTCTAGTGGTGCTCATGAACTAGCACGGCCACTCTCAAGTCTTTGGTCGCGTTCAGTGAGAAACCGAAACGACTAGCTACTTAAACAGTGCAGTTTATTTAAACAACAGCTAGATAGGTTCTTAGGATTGCCGGTGATAAATACACTGTCTGCAAAGCACGTGCAAATAAAAGTATTATTACATATATCAAACGCGCGACAAAGTTATAAACGATACAGCCTGGCTATAAATGTAGGAAAGAGATTCTCTAGAGAAATTTCTAAGTTTCCTGAGAAAGCACTCAGTGTAATCTAAGTCTTACCCAAAGGCGTCCCTATGGGGGGGAAGAAAGGCTCAGCCCGTCGACTGATTCCGGAAGTCAGTGATGAAATTCTTTGTGATGGTGTCTTCCCTGAGTATCCCCCTCTCTCGGGCTATTTTTATACTATTTGTTATCTTCAAGGTGGAGTTTGAGTGACTTTAGTCATAAATACTTTAATTATGATTGGTGTAAAATTCTCTCGCTTCACAATTAAAGGTATAGTTTACAAAAAATTCAGAGCGCAGACTCAAGAAGGAGTGGTCGCACCTTGGAGGCGGGTAGCCTTTGGGATGGAGGTGTGTTTTGATATTATAATGACATTATAATGAGCAAAGTTCGCACAAAGGACAGCATTTCATCAAAATCTGACAAAATGTTGGCTCCGAGTATCGAGCAGGCAGCTAATTGGCAGCTTATCTGTTTCATGGTATCGTCCCATCCCCGTATCTGCTATACATCACAAGGTAAAGCCGCGGAATAATTGCATCCCGCCCTGTACCTCATGTAGCTTCACAAGCTCCTTATCAGGGAACCGCGGATGTTGCATTCTTCCTGCCAGCTGCAGCTGTTTTCTACCTCAGAGGCCTCTTGATTTTATACTTTTCCTTAATGTGTGAACAATGTTGTACTTTTGTATTTTTTAGCCAATTTAGTAATTATTCCACATAATCCACCCCGTGACTACAGTCACTCAAGCTCCACCATGTTCAAAACTGATTGGGAATATCACATGTGCTCTTGTGGTGAGGGTCATCAAGTACAAATACATCTTGTGGAGTGATCAAGCGAGTTAAGCTCTTCATCATAATCCAAAGTTTAACATACAGAGCAATTGTCAAAGCAAAGCACAATACAGTGAGTACTAGTACAACAACAACAGGATGGAGCATCTTCTTAAAAATTCCTGTAGCTGTTGGCGACCATCCAAAAAGAGTGTCCCACCATTCATATCCTCCGTCTTTCTTGACTCTTTCCAGTACTTGGTGTATTTCTTCAACATCATGATGGACAGTAATCAAAGTTCTCTGTCCATTTTATTGGACCTCTTTCAACAGTCGCTTCAAGTCGTCGTGTTGTAGCAGCTTCTTCACCAATGAGAGATTCATTCCAATAGGGATAGGCAACAAATCTCGGATCAATGTATAATTAGAATGTAGCAACTGAAAAGACGTAACAGGAGCTGAATAATCGAAGTCACATCCGACAATGTTAGTAAAGTTACAAACACAAAGATTTGAGTGATTACTTATATCAACTACTATGTCATCTACGAATACAAGCTTACAGGGAGACCTCATGCAAACGCACCCTTTCCCAATATATACAAGCACAGTTTCTGGGGTTTCATTGGGATGTATCTCAAAATGACAAACATTTTGGTTGGTGTCAAGACAAATGTCTTGTGCTTTGAGAGTATTACTCTCACAAATGAATCCTTGTTGGTCTCGTGCAACGCATGCGTCAACCTCAACAGTTTGCCATTTATTCTCATTTTGTTGTGCCCACACTCTATGCTCTATTGGATAGAGTATGGCTCCATGGTGATTCAACCCCAGTACGATGATTGGGTATATGGTGTATACCAAAGCATTGCGTATTGTTAAGACAAAAGCTGTGGCCTTGCTCTCAATGGGATCATAGGTGAAATTAACCAGGTACCACCAGGACTGAAATTTTTTCTCAAATTCAATTGCGTTATCCCATATTACTTTTCGAATTTCGGTGGGCAAGGTGCCTTCTTCACCTTCCCTTATGATTGCGGCTGTCATAGATTTGTCCTGGTTCCGGCAGGGACAGGGTTAAGTATTCCATGCCATGTGAGCCGCGCCCACCCTGAGATTAAAAGGAGGGAGGGGGCGAGCAGTCGGGTTGGGAGCGGGCTGGCGCGTCCTGGGGCCGGACCGGCGGGGAGCGGCGGTTCCGTATTCGCGTCTGTATATTTCTCTGTCGGTGTTATTGTTGTTGTTTTCTTGTTCCCTTTGCTGTTCTGTTAAACTGCCTTTGTCTCAACCCAAGAGTTTTGCCTTTTTCTTTTGATCCTTCCCGTACCGGGAAGCGCTGGGCGAGCGACACGTGGTTCTTTGTTGCCATCTGAGGCCAAACCACGACAGTCCTTTTTGGCGCCCAACGTGGGGCTCGAAGGGTTGAGACAACGACAGAATCTAACTAGAGCTTGAAAAAACGAATTTGTTAGGTAAATAGTCACGGTCACTATGTTGCTTAGTTTGTTCTCATGGCTGTGTTATGTAAACTCCTATGTGTTTTATGCACTCCCTGTGATGATATTTGTTACTTCTGGGAGGGGGATGAGGATTATCATTTTGCTGTCCTGTGCAATATCGGCTTATGATATGATAACATCACTTGTTAGACGGTTATTTTGGGGTGTTTATGTGGTATTGCTGTCCTGTCCGTACATTGGGCACCACCTCTCAGAATTCATTAATAATTACACCCAGTCTATGGGGGAAACAGGGGGGGACACTTTCCCCAGCTCTTTTGCCTCCCTTTTCTCCTTTGAGTCAGGTATGACAGCTTTTGAGAATTTTGAATATCCTTGGGATGCTCAAACCAGCATGTTCCTAGTGTTATGTTTGCTGAATATGTTCCAGGTCTCGTTTAGGGTTAAACAACTATTTAAGACTACCACCCAGAGATCTGCTCCAAGGCTGGACAGTCAGGGGTGGCATGGCAGGTGGGAGAACATGGGCAGGTACTTAGAGAACTTCTCACCTCCAATGGTCTGGGACTTCACCCCTGAACAATTACAGGACCCTGATAGAATAGTAGAATATCTGAAGGGAAAGTGCTGTGGCTATTCTAGAGAGGCACAACTCACCGCACTGTGCTGGGCCCTGGCTAGTGTCTACCAGGCACTGCTCAGTGCTATGCAGCACCCTCAGAAGAAAGAGACAGAGACCAGACCAGCAGGCGCTGCGGCCCCTGCAGCAGGCGCTGCGGTTGCTGTGGCCCCTGTGGCAGGTGCTGCTGCGACGGGCACTGCGGCTACTGCGACCCCTGTGACGGGCACTGCGGCTACTGCGACCCCTGCGACAGGCACTGCGGCTACTCCATCCCCGGTGACAGCCACTGCTGCTGAACCAGGGAACCAACCTGTGCCAGTATCCGTTGCCCCCATACAGAAGAAGAAATACACAAAGAAATCGGTTCGCATAGTAAGAGATGACGATGAACCAGGGCCATCACAAGGACAGGAGGAAGAGGCAGAACCAGAGATAATTACCCGATCCCTATCCCTGAGTGAGCTGCGGGATATGCGAAAAGATTTTAGCCGACTTTCAGGCGAGCACATTGTCACCTGGCTGCTTCGGTGTTGGGATAACGGGGCCAGTAGCCTGGAATTAGAGGGTAGGGAAGCCAGGCAGTTGGGATCCCTGTCTAGGGAAGGCGGCATTGACAAGGCAATTGGAAAAAAGACCCAAGCCCTCAGCCTCTGGAAACGACTCCTGTCAGGCGTGAGGGAGAGGTACCCCTTCAGTGAAGATGTATGTCAACCAAGCAAATGGACCACCATGGAAAGAGGTATCCAGTACCTGAGAGAATTAGCCGTGCGGGAGATGATTTATTATGACTTGGACAACACAGACTTGCCCACAGACCCTGATGAGGTGCACTGCACAAGGCCCATGTGGCGGAATTTTGTACGGAGCGCACCATCGTCATATGCCAACTCACTGGCAGTAATGGAATGGAAAGGTGAAGAAGGACCAACGGTGGATGAGGTGGCTGGCCGGCTCCGGCGATATGAAGAAAGCCTCTCTTCCCCCCTTGTCTCAGCTGTGGAGAAACTGTCCCGGAAGGTTCAGCAACTTGAAGAGAATATGTCCTACTCCCCACCTGTACGGGCCAGCATCTCAGCTATTAGGGGCAGGCATTTCCCCACTCAAGAGAGAGAGTACAAAGGGTACACACCACGAGGCACCCTGTGGTTCTACCTGCGAGACCATGGAGAGGACATGAGGAAGTGGGATGGACAACCTACTTGGATCCTGCGGGCACGGGTACAGGAGTTGCAAGGAAGGACAACCACAAAAGGAGATCCCTCCAGGAAAAGTGCCGCCCCAGTTTCCAGTGGGCAGTTCCCCAGACAGAGCAGAAGGCCTGATCTTGCTTCTGATCCTCTTGAAGGAACCTCCAAGTCATTTCTGCAAGAAGTGAGTACCGGATACCATGACCAGTATTAGAGGGGCCCTGCCTCCAGCCAGGTGGAGGAAAGGGACAACCGGGTTTATTGGACAGTGTGGATTCGATGGCCTGGCACATCAGACCCACAGGAGTATAAGGCTCTAGTGGACACAGGAGCACAGTGTACTCTGATACCATCAAGCTATAGAGGGGCAGAACCCATTTGTATTTCTGGGGTCACAGGGGGATCCCAAGAGTTGACTGTACTGGAGGCTGAAGTGAGCCTAACTGGGAATGAGTGGCAAAAGCATCCCATTGTGACTGGCCCAGATGCTCCATGCATCCTTGGTATAGATTACCTCAGGAGAGGGTATTTTAAGGACCCAAAGGGGTATCGATGGGCCTTTGGCATAGCTGCCTTGGAGGCGGAGGAAGTTAAACAGTTGTCCACCTTGCCTGGTCTCTCGGAGGATTCTTCTGTTGTGGGGTTGTTGAGGGTCGAAGAACAGCAGGTGCCGATTGCTACCACAACAGTGCATCGGCGGCAATATCACACTAACCGAGACTCTCTGATTCCCATCCATAAGCTGATTCGTCAACTAGAGGTTCAAGGAGTGATCAGTAAGACTCGCTCGCCTTTTAACAGTCCTATATGGCCGGTGCGAAAATCCAATGGAGAGTGGAGGCTAACTGTAGACTATCGTGGCCTGAATGAAGTCACGCCACCGCTGAGCGCTGCTGTGCCGGATATGCTAGAACTCCAGTATGAACTGGAGTCTAAGGCAGCCAAGTGGTATGCCACGATTGATATAGCGAATGCATTCTTCTCAATCCCTTTGGCAGCAGAGTGCAGGCCACAGTTTGCTTTCACTTGGAGGGGCATCCAGTACACCTGGAATCGACTGCCCCAGGGGTGGAAACACAGCCCCACCATTTGCCATGGACTGATCCAGACTGCACTGGAACAGGGTGAAGCCCCAGAACATCTGCAGTACATTGATGACATCATTGTATGGGGAAACACAGCCGAAGAAGTTTTTGAGAAAGGGGATAAAATAGTCCGAATCCTTCTGAAAGCTGGTTTTGCCATAAAACGAAGTAAGGTCAAGGGACCTGCACAGGAGATCCAGTTCTTAGGAATAAAATGGCAAGATGGACGCCGCCAAATCCCAATGGATGTGATCAACAAAATAGCAGCTATGTCTCCACCAACTAGCAAAAAGGAAACACAAGCTTTCTTAGGCATTGTGGGTTTTTGGAGGATGCATATCCCAGATTACAGTCTGATTGTAAGCCCTCTGTATCGAGTAACCCGGAAGAAGAATGACTTTAAATGGGGTCCTGAGCAACGACAAGCTTTTGAACAAATCAAACAGGAAATAGTCCATGCAGTGGCCCTGGGGCCAGTCCGGGCAGGACAAGATGTGAAAAATGTGCTCTACACCACAGCAGGGGAAAATGGCCCTACCTGGAGCCTCTGGCAGAAGGCACCAGGGGAGACCCGAGGTCGACCCCTAGGGTTTTGGAGTCGGGGATACAGAGGATCCGAAGCGCGCTACACTCCAACAGAAAAGGAGATCTTGGCAGCATATGAAGGGGTTCGAGCTGCTTCGGAGGTGGTTGGTACAGAAGCGCAGCTCCTCTTAGCACCTCGACTGCCGGTGCTGGGTTGGATGTTCAAAGAAAGGGTCCCCACCACACATCATGCAACTGATGCCACATGGAGTAAGTGGATTGCACTGATCACACAGCGAACTCGAATGGGAAACCCCAGTCACCCAGGAATTCTGGAAGTGATCATGGACTGGCCAGAAGGCAAGGATTTTGGGATGTCACCAGAGGAGGAGGTGACGCGTGCGGAAGAGGCCCCACCATATAATAAACTGCCAGAAAATGAGAAGCAATATGCCCTGTTCGCTGATGGGTCCTGCCGGATTGTGGGAAAGCATCGAAAGTGGAAGGCTGCTGTGTGGAGTCCTACACGACAAGTTGCAGAAGCCAGAGAAGGACAAGGTGAATCGAGCCAGTTTGCAGAGGTGAAAGCCATTCAGCTGGCTTTGGACATCGCCGAGCGAGAAAGATGGCCAGTACTTTATCTCTACACCGACTCATGGATGGTGGCCAATGCTCTGTGGGGATGGTTACAGCAGTGGAAGCAAGGCAACTGGCAGCGCAGAGGCAAACCCATCTGGGCTGCTGAACTATGGCAAGATATTGCTGCCCGGATAGAGAATCTGGTTGTGAAAGTACGCCACGTAGATGCCCACGTACCGAAGAATCGGGCCACGGAGGAACATCAGAACAACCAGCAGGTGGATCGGGCTGCCAGGATTGAAGTGGCTCAAGTGGATCTGGATTGGCAACGTAAGGGTGAACTATTCATAGCTCGGTGGGCCCATGAGACCTCAGGCCACCAAGGAAGAGATGCGACATATAGATGGGCTCGTGACCGAGGGGTGGACTTGACCATGGACACTATTGCACAGGTCATCCATGAATGTGAGACATGCACTGCAATCAAGCAAGCCAAGCGTTTGAAGCCTCTTTGGTATGGAGGACGATGGTTGAAATATAAATATTGGGAGGCCTGGCAGATTGATTATATCACACTGCCACAAACCCGTCAAGGCAAGCGCTATGTGCTCACAATGGTGGAAGCAACCACTGGATGGCTGGAAACATACCCTGTGCCCCATGCCACTGCCCGGAATACTATCCTGGGCCTTGAAAAGCAAGTCCTGTGGCGACATGGTACCCCAGAGAGAATTGAGTCAGACAATGGGACTCATTTCCGAAACAGCCTCATAGACACCCGGGCCAAAGAGCATGGTATTGAGTGGGTATATCACATCCCCTATCATGCACCAGCCTCTGGGAAGATAGAACGGTACAATGGACTGTTAAAAACTACACTGAGAGCAATGGGTGGTGGGACCTTAAAACATTGGGATGCACATTTAGCAAAGGCTACCTGGCTAGTTAATACCAGGGGATCTACCAATCGGGCTGGCCCTGCCCAGTCAAAACTTCCACGTACTGTAGAAGGGGATAAGGTCCCCGTAGTGCACATGAAGAATATGTTGGGGAAGACAGTCTGGGTTAGTCCTGCCTCAGGCAAAGGCAAACCCATCCGTGGGATTGCTTTTGCCCAAGGACCTGGGTGCACTTGGTGGGTAATGCGGCAGGATGGGGAAGTCCGATGTGTACCTCATGGGGACTTGATTTTGGGGGAGAATAGCCAATGAATCAAATCATGTGCAACACTGTCACTGTATGTCCTCGTTACTATAATTGCTATTGGCTGTACTGCAGTAAGAATCACCCAAATTAAGGACAGATGGACTTTGATGAACAGTTGAGTAAAGCAAAGTGGTGATGGGATCAGAGCTGACGCCCAGCAACTTCCTCAAGATCTGCATCTTCGGCCCATGGACTGTGTGCATGAGCTACGCCGGGTATACAGTCACATGTTCCGAAAACTGTAAGATCTGGGCGTGGCAAAATGGTATGGAATAAGGGGTGGATAATGTCCTGGTTCCGGCAGGGACAGGGTTAAGTATTCCATGCCATGTGAGCCGCGCCCACCCTGAGATTAAAAGGAGGGAGGGGGCGAGCAGTCGGGTTGGGAGCGGGCTGGCGCGTCCCGGGGCCGGACTGGCGGGGAGCGGCGGTTCCGTATTCGCGTCTGTATATTTCTCTGTCGGTGTTATTGTTGTTGTTTTCTTGTTCCCTTTGCTGTTCTGTTAAACTGCCTTTGTCTCAACCCAAGAGTTTTGCCTTTTTCTTTTGATCCTTCCCGTACCGGGAAGCGCTGGGCGAGCGACACGTGGTTCTTTGTTGCCATCTGAGGCCAAACCACGACAGATTGCATCCACAATTGGGCTTGGATACAACTAAGAGCCAAGGAAACATTGTTTTGGGTTGTACCAAGTGCATCTGTGATCAGCTGATGGTCTTTTTCACCCGTTTCTTCCCACTGAGGCAATATATTCGACAAAAGCCATTGGTGGTTTCCCAGTGCTGATAGAGAGGACTGTAGGGGATGTCTTAATTTGTCTAGATCACTAGTGACTGTGACTAGTTTGTTGGCAAGTATCTCAGCATCTATACTATTTAGGACTCCCAGTCCTGTTTCTAAGATACCAGTCACATCTCTCTTCAGCCGTTGTGAAGTGGCAAGAGTTCGTCTGTGTAACCATGCTGACCATCCTGCATAAGATGTACTCAGGAATGGTGAGCAGGTGGGTTTGATCACAGAGATATTAATCTGCATTGACAGTCCTACTCATTTGAGGGAATACGTTGGATTGAACAATATCCGTTGTTGACCTGTGTGTTTAATAACATAGGGGCCAATGTTGAAGGTGTAAGGAGTTAGACTAATGGAGGGCTGAGTAGGTACAGCTTTGAGAGTTTGTGGGGGTGTAGGTTCTGGATTCATTTCAGCAGGTTCAGATGTGTTAGAGTCAATCATAAATTCAAATAACAATTCTGTGCCCTTGTAACCCCAAATACAATACACTACTACAGGTTTGATAAAAGTGAAATTGTGCCAGCAATCTGAATTTGGCTCCGTAATTTTGTAACAATCAGTGTTGTATTTGTTCGGTTTGGTAGAGTCTACATGGATGGTTTTAATTATAGTTGGCCTGTGGTGGGTAGACCCATTGATAAATCGACAACCAATTTGTATTCTTTTTCCAAGGGCGGCCTCGATTTTTGCCATTCGAAGTGATTCATTCCATCTCCATTTCTCTCTGGAATATACTTCACTTCCTTGTATAACCAGAGTGGAGAGATTTAAACCCCTTTTGTTTTCTGGTGTTCCAGTGCTTGCAGTGTACCGTGACAATGCACTATCCCAAAGCTCAGGTACTACGTCTATCTTGAGTTCAAATAACAGCGCTATTTCATTCTGTTGCCAACAACAAGTTACAAGAGTGGGTTCCACAAGAGTAAAATTATACCAGCAATCCCACTCGTCGGTGACACAGTGCTTTGTTGTCATTGAGCGTGGGTTCTTAGGGCGAAATATCTCTATTCTCGTGGCCTTCTCATGGTTTGAGCCGTTGATCATTCTACACCCTACTCGGATTTCCACCCCTGCCTTACCTTTCAGGGTTGGGTACCAACTATTCCAGGTCCACTCATGTAACACCTAATTTTCCTGTAAAACTACAGTGGCCAAACTCAGTTCTCCCTTTCTTGTACCTGCCATCGCATTGTGTTTAACAAAAGCTTGAGACCATGGCCACTCTGGGTCTCTTTGACTACAAACAGGGAATAAAAAGGTAAAACTGAATAGCATCAGTTGCATCTGCCTATTTGTCATTTTAGAATCTAGGTCTGCAGATAGCCATACATAATAAGAATAGTATTACTGCCAAGATCAATGTCAGGATTCCTTGGAGACACTCAAGGTTAGCGTAAGCCAGTCCGTCTGTCCACGTACGGTTCATCTAAGGTTCCTGTAAGACACAAAGGAAAAGAAAATCTGCTCGGTCTTATTTGACCGACGGGGTTAGAGATTGGACTAGCATACGGAGATCTCCTGTAGGGACACCATGCAAGAATTGTCGGGGCATACCTAATTGTAGGGCTTTACGCCACAACTCATTTCGGTCCTTATCAGCCTTAAACCTTCCCTCCGATTTAGGGTTTTGAGTGTGAGTTCGGACTTGGCGAACTTTCCGGGGGTGTTCGGAGGATTTTTCACTAGTTAGGTTGGCCCAGCCCATTCGGCGCCCATATTGATCTATTTCCTGTACATATTCATTCCAGGTGGGCATGTAGTTACGATGACTCCGCCTATGAGCACTCCGAGCATCTCGTATGCGATCTTGAGTGTGGACAACGAATGGTTTCAGGCAATCGGGAAGACCACGGATGAGAGGGGCTAATCTATCAGGGTCAACAGGGGCTGACATTGGGGATTTCCGAAATTCCTCTCTGTTATACATGGCTTGCAGACAAGCTGCTTTCCGCACAGCCGCAAACAGATCAGAGTAGCCTGTAGCTCTAATCCCTAACGGCTCCCCCCTCTCTCACGGATCCATACCACCGGCCCAATAGGCTGCTCGAGCAGTTAGGGAGTAATCATGGTCCCCGGGCATAGTAGTTAAAAACACTCCTGGTCCCCAAGAGTCTCCTGCTTCCTCCTCGCTCAACATAATTCTGTCTCCCCCTTCAGAAGAAACTCGCCACACATACTCAACAGCTGATTCTTCTGGACGCCTCGAATATTTCTCCCTTATTTTCGCTAACTCGGTTGGTGTCCACGGAACAGTACGCACAGTGGTGCGGACTTCATCATCATCATCAACTGCAGTTTCAGTTTTAATCAGAGGGCGTAAAGGAAAGATTGGGATTTCAAAGCAAAACTCCTTTCCTCCTCATCTTCTTCCTCATCCTCGCTATTAGACCAAAAACCTCCGGTCTGGGTTCCGGAATTTGGATAACACATTAACTTACGAATTTGTTGGACCTGGGTCGAGGGCTGCATTTTATCTAAGAGCCCAGTCACTCTTTCCAATAACATTTTAAGTTGGAGATTTTCACTCCCAAGTTGAGCATTTCGGTTTCCTAAACATTCATTCTCACTCACAAGCTTATCAACTTGAGTTCTTAATTTTTCTCCTGTCTCCTTCTGAAAAGCTAATGATGACTTCAGCACCTCATTCTCCGATTTCAGTGTTGCATATTCTACGGCTGAGATCAGATTAGGAGCAGGGGTTTCCCTAGCTTCTTGTTGTGCACAAGATAAACAGGCGCCTAACACCGCACAAATCACACCCTTGCCTTTCCCCGTTCTAAGCTTTAGTGAAGCTTGACACTCTTCAATACGTTCCACCACTTTCTCTTCATCCTTCCAAAATTTTTGGGCCCACTCCTTCCCAGCCTGGGAAGGGGCACAATCATATTTTTGCAGCAGTTTATCCATGGCAATCCTGCCGACTACGCCAGATTCTGTTGCGTGGAAAGGGGCAAAGCAGTTTTGGCAGAAGATAAACCCCCTTGCGTTCTAACACTCCTCACCGAGGTGGGAGGCTAGGTGCGGCTGGGTTTAAATTCTGAGTGATGCCCAATTCAGCACTATCAGTCCAATCGCGTTTAATATGTATTAAACTATTACGATTTGGATACACTAATAGTGGACTGCACCTTCAGTCTAGTCGTGCTCATGAACTAGCACGGCCACTCTCGAGTCTTTGGTCGCGTTCAGTGAGAAACCGAAACGACTAGCTACTTAAACAGTGCAGTTTATTTAAACAACAGATAGATAGGTTCTTAGGATTGCCGGTGATAAATACACTGTCTGCAAAGCACGTGCAAATAAAAGTATTATTACATATATCAAACGCGCGACAAAGTTATAAACGATACAGCCTGGCTATAAATGTAGGAAAGAGATTCTCTAGAGAAATTTCTAAGTTTCCTGAGAAAGCACTCAGTGTAATCTAAGTCTTACCCAAAGGCGTCCCTATGGGGGGGAAGAAAGGCTCAGCCCGTCGACTGATTCCGGAAGTCAGTGATGAAATTCTTTGTGATGGTGTCTTCCCTGAGTATCCCCCTCTCTCGGGCTATTTTTATACTATTTGTTATCTTCAAGGTGGAGTTTGAGTGACTTTAGTCATAAATACTTTAATTATGATTGGTGTAAAATTCTCTCGCTTCACAATTAAAGGTATAGTTTACAAAAAATTCAGAGCGCAGACTCAAGAAGGAGTGGTCGCACCTTGGAGGCGGGTAGCCTTTGGGATGGAGGTGTGTTTTGATATTATAATGACATTATAATGAGCAAAGTTCGCACAAAGGACAGCATTTCATCAAAATTTGACAAAATGTTGGCTCCGAGTATCGAGCAGGCAGCTAATTGGCAGCTTATCTGTTTCATGGTATCGTCCCATCCCCGTATCTGCTATACATCATAAGGTAAAGCCGCGGAATAATTGCATCCCGCTCCGTACCTCATGTAGCTTCACAAGCATCCTTATCAGGGAACCGCGGATGTTGCATTCTTCCTGCCAGCTGCAGCTGTTTTCTACCTCAGAGGCCTCTTGATTTTATACTTTTCCTTCATGCGTGAACAATGTCATACTTTTGTATTTTTTAGCCAATTTAGTAATTATTCCTGTGGAATAATTGTGAAGCGAGAGAATTTTACACCAATCATAATTAAAGTATTTATGACTAAAGTCACTCAAACTCCACCTTGAAGGTAACAAATAGTATAAAAATAGCCCAAGAGAGGGGGGATACTCAGGGAAGACACCATCACAAAGAATTTCATCACTGACTTCCGGAATCAGTCGACGGGATGAGCCTTTCTTCCCCCCATAGGAACGCCTTTGGGTAAGACTTAGATTATACCGAGTGCTTTCTCAGGAAACTTAAGTATTTCTCTAGAGAATCTCTTTCCTACATTTATAGCCAGGCTGTATCGTTTATAACTTTGTCGCGCGTTTGATATATGTAATAATACTTTTATTTGCACGTGCTTTGCAGACAGTGTATTTATCACCGGCAATCCTAAGAACCTATCTATCTGTTGTTTAAATAAACTGCACTGTTTAAGTAGCTAGTTGTTTTGGTTTCTCACTGAACGCGACCAAAGACTCGAGAGTGGCCATGCTAGTTCATGAGCACGACTAGACTGAAGGTGCAGTCCACTATTAGTGTATCCAAATCGTAATAGTTTAATACATATTAAACGCGATTGGACTGATAGTGCTGAATTGGGCATCACTCAGAATTTAAACCCCAGCCGCACCTAGCCTCCCACCTCGGTGAGGAGTGTTAGAACGCAAGGGGGTTTATCTTCTGCCAAAACCGCTTTGCCCCTTTCCACGCAACAGGTACCCCAGAGAGAACTGAGTTGGACAACGGGACTCATTTCCGAAACAGCCTCATAGACACCTGGGCCAAAGAGCATGGTATTGAGTGGGTATATCACATCCCCTATCACGCACCAGCCTCTGGGAAGATAGAACGGTACAATGGACTGTTAAAAACTACACTGAGAGCAATGGGTGGTGGGACCTTAAAACATTGGGATGCACATTTAGCAAAGGCTACCTGGCTAGTTAACACCAGGGGATCTACCAATCGGGCTGGCCCTGCCCAGTCAAAACTTCCACGTACCGTAGAAGGGGATAAGGTCCCCGTAGTGCACATGAAGAATATGTTGGGGAAGACAGTCTGGGTTAGTCCTGCCTCAGGCAAAGGCAAACCCATCCGTGGGATTGCTTTTGCTCAAGGACCTGGGTGCACTTGGTGGGTAATGCGGCAGGATGGGGAAGTCCGATGTGTACCTCATGGGGACTTGATTTTGGGTGAGAATAGCCAATGAATCAAACTCTGTGTAACCCTGTCACTGTATGTCCTTGTTACTATAATTGCTATTGGCTGTACTGCAGTAAGAATCACCCAAATTAAGGACAGATGGACTTTGATGAAGAATTGAGTAAAGCAAAGTGGTGATGGGATCAGAGCTGACACCCAGCAACTTCCTCAAGATCTACATCTTTGGCCCATGGACTGTGTGCATGAGCTACGCCAGGTACACCAGTCACATGTTCCGAAAACTGTAAGATCTGGGCGTGGCAAAAATGGTATGGAATAAGGGGTGGATAATGTCCTGGTTCCGGCAGGGACAGGGTTAAGTATTCCATGCCATGGGAGCCACGCCCACCCTGAGATTAAGAGGAGGGGAGGGGGCAGGAAGTCGGGTTTGGAGCGGGCTGGTGTGTCCCGGGTCCAGACCGGCGGGGAGCGGTGGTTCCGTAATCGCGTTTGTCTATTCCTCTGTCCGTGTTGTTGTTTTCTTGTTCCCTTTGCTGTTCTGTTAAACTGCCTTTGTCTCAACCCAAGAGTTCTGCCTTTTTCTTCTGATCCTTCCCGTACTGGGAAGCGCTGAGCGAGCGACACGTGGTTCTTTGTTGCCGTTTGAGGCCAAACCATGACACTAATGAAAAAACTACTACCTCAGAGGCTCAGAGTACCCTAATTCTCTGCATGGTTGTATCTGGGCCTCTGCTTTTCTTTTAGAGTCAAGTCAGAGAGGTTGATAAGAACAACTCTAAATATTTCTAAATATTTAAGTACTGATTCAGATATTGGGAAACAACCAAAAATACCACAACAGAAAAAAGAAGCAAACGTACAAACTTAGGGAAAACACCTTTCCTCCCCCTTTCCCAGGTTCAACTTCCTCCTCCTCCTCCTCTGTACAAACCATATGAGATATCATTTACTTTTAATGGACCATGTCGTCAATTTAAAAGAGACATTCTATAGAAGTTGGGCAGGTTTATTGACTTACACCATCAAAAAATAAGGGAAATGATTAAATTTATTATCACATCCAAACAAGCGCTCCAGTATGTCATGGAAAGCCTCTGTCAGAAGCAAAATCACTAGCCAGGAACTGATAAGCCTTTTTTCGTTTTGGTATTTAGTATTCAGGTTAAATACACACTCCCAACTCTAGTTTACATAAATAGCACCTGCCAGAGCCTCTGAACAGAATCCTTTGTTATACTTACCAGGACAGCAGTTTCAGCATCACCTCTAGCTTCTGGGCCTGCTTGGATAGCCAGTGATCCACACCATGAAGCCAGTAACACATCTCCAGCATCAGCCAGAAGTTAGCCACAAAATCCGTTATCCCTGTGTACTGTGCACTGGAAAACTTATGTTCCATCTTCAGTAGCCACATTCCAGCTGATGACTGCTGAAAGGAGAGACTGCTGCCATAACTTGACTGGGATGCACCTCCTCCATCCCTGATGGATGTCTGATCTGCGAGCGGTTTCAGGAAAGGTGCTGTCAGTGGATGATGCTTCTCCAGAAGAAATCCACACAGTATGCAGTACCTCTGCTGCAACTCCGGACTTAGATCCTGTTCCCAGGGACAGCTGCTGTTCTTGTCTCCCACATCATCATCATTACCCTCATCCTGCTGATGATCCTCCTCCCTCTCTGGAGGGCTGCTGGCTAGGGCTGGATACTTTGAAACCTCTCTGTCAGGAGCAACAGGTAGCAGCTTCCCCACAGCCCCCATGGTCTGTGCCAGGTCCATTTCTCTCACCCCGGGTATGCATGTACACATACTGTACCAATCCTGAAGGGGGCACTCAGCCCAGGAATTAGCTGATGCTGAAAAGACCTCTGTACTCCCCCTCTAACCAAGCCAGGGAACGAAGATTGAGTTCACCTATGTACACAAGTCAGTCTCTCGGCATGCTCCCTCCAACGTCCTCACCCCTACCCTAAAGTGGGAAGAGGAACATTAACTTCTCTGAAGCAACAGGAAAGTAGGCAGCCATGGCTACTGAGTGATCCATCCCTCCTCGGCGCTAGTGCAAGCTTCCTCACCTGGATCTGTCCCGGTCCGAGTCAGTCATGTAAAATGGACTCGACTGAACCTGCACACAGCTCTGCCTGCACACCTCCTCCCATTGGCACTGAGTGAAGGCCACTGCTTCTGCTGTGCCTACTCCAGAAATATCTCCCTGTCCCTTGTCCTCAGGTACCGCCCTCTTCACAGGGCATTTAAGCATCATCAGCCTCCCCACCACACCACCCCCCCTTCTCAGGAGAGGGATGAAGAAAGCACTGGCTGGCATTCAATCCAGCTCTGGCTTCTTCCGCTACCTGCAGTAGGCAAGAGGACCCCACCAGCTGCTTCCTGCCATCCAGAAACTGCCCCTGCTTGTGTGTGTCATTCCTTCCCCATGATGCGGCCACTGCCCTTGCTGATTCCTCACCCCACGGAATCCTCCCTCAATCACCCACCTCGGAATGTGCATCTCCTGAGAAAAGGAAGGTGAGTCAGGCTGCAGGGCCTGAGTGCACGGCAGCAACAACAGAAACGACAGCAAGCACCACCTTCTTGCTCACAGCCCCCAGCTGGCCTCTATCTATGTTCCGGACAGTTCCCCTTCTCACATCACAACACAACACAATGGAGCCAGGCTTTCCGCTGTGGGACGTAGCTGTTACCGAAGCTAGCAATGCTGTCAGTTAATAGCATAGCAAGGACAGGTTAATAGCAGAAAGCAGGGACTTGGTCCTCTGTGAGGCCTAGAAAAGGAGTGAGAGAAAGAAACAAGTTTCCTCACCTAGTACGCATGCGCCCAAGTAGAGACTATAGCCAGTAAGGCAGCATGACAGTTATTTTGGACAGCAGCTGAGTTGGCATCGTCAGAAAGCAACTGGCTTAGAAAAGGTATGTGAGATTTAGGATGCTTGCACCTCCTCCTGGTATGCATTTGGTATGCCCATTGAGGAGAATTGGGGGGGGGTGAGGGGATTAAGTGTGTGGAACCTTGGCACCAGGGACCTGATAGTAGGCGTGCTTGCAAGTGTACAGTTTTCAACTGTCTTAACCCTAGCACGAAGATCATGTTACAAGCCCAGTGAAGCCATACAACTATAAGTATGAATGAATGTACCTTTATCCTTCAAACTTTTAACTGTGGTGTGTACTATTTTGTACTGAAACTAAATCCATGCTAGACACAATTATCAATGTATCATCTGCAAATGTACATCAGACTTACAAAAGAGCCTTTGCTCTTGCATTACAGATAGAGATTTCCTCTAAAGACATATATTTTTACCAAATATTAAAGGGTTTTGTCCAATTGGTTCTGCAGTTACAGTGAATGAGTTTGTAAAAATTGCTCGTAAGTATTAAAGTATTTCTCTTTGAATTGTTACTATTATTTGTATGGGTCAGCTGAGAATTAGTTACAGCCAGAGGGGCTGTAAAATGTTCAGTAGAAGTATTCAATCTCTGTAAAATCAGGGCACTTACTGAAACTTGGTTTGGGGATATTTATAACATTTCTATAGTTTGCCTTGACATAGTGTTCCCTTCACCTTAACTCTCAAACAGGAATCAATATTATTAAACCATGAATGAACATCTAATGACTACAAATTGTTTTGCACCAGGTGGTGCTGGTCCATTATGATCCCAGTAAGAAAGGCACTCAGACTCTGTAAGGTATTGTTTAAAATGCCATTTATAAGAGCTAGCACTATATGGAGAGAATAGTATAGATAATCTTACATCCCTTTGGATGCTGAGTACTGTTATGAAAATTCCCTTCCCTGTTACATCAATCACTCTTTATAGTATGAAAGTGTATTCATATTGTTAATATATATTAGTTCAAATTATACACTGTGTTATAAATACTCCGAGTCCGTAAGGAGTTTAATAAATGTTTATTAGATAAGAAAGCAAAAGCAGCGCTGGGCGGCCAGGGAGTCGCAGCTCCACAAAGGCTCGCAAATTCGAATGTCTCAAGCAACTCCTTTTATCTTCTCGGGGGTGGATTTCAGCATCCTTAGTCTCCGCCAGGTGCCCCCCTATAGATTGCCGGGTCAGCTAACATATACAAGGATCTGCACCGAGACACAAGCTCAACAAACAAATGGGCATGAGAACGGCGTCACGGGCAGCCGCTCAAGGACATCAATCCTTCATGGCAACATTCCCCAGGTCTCATCCCTTCACCCAGATAAGGCAGTCATCCGTAGCAACAGCACATGGCAGTATATCATATCATGACATTTACTGCTAGTATAGCAATTAAGTCTTATCGCAAGACAGGATGTCCTGCTTCACAGAGCAGGACACTTCCATTGCTTGTTTGGTGCAATAATTACCCTCCTTGTTCAGCTCTCCTGGTCATCAGCAAATTACCTGTTAGTCACCTATTGCAATTCCCCCTTTCTGTTATTTACCAGTAATTTGCTGATCAAATCTAGATAATACCTCATAGGCTCTATCCAATCTAGAGTTTTCATCCGGTATGATCTCCATTTCTAGTTGTGACTGCTTTATTACCATCAACTGTACTTTCTCTAACCTGTTTTTAATAAAGGTTACAAATTTATTAATGACACAGGGTCCAAAAGTCAGAGCCACTACTAGCATTATGAAGGGCCCTGCCAAGGTAGAAATTAAAGTAGTCAGCCACGGTGATTGGTTAAACCACGATTCATACCATGAGGACTGAGCTTCTCGTTCTCGTTTTCGCTTCTCTAATCCTTCTCTTAGTTTGGCTAGCGAATCTCTCACTACCCCTGTACGGTCAGCATAAAAACAACACTCTTCGCCTAAGGCTGCACATAGTCCTCCGTTCTGCAAGAACAGGAGGTCCAATCCTCTTCGATTTTGTAAAACCACTTCAGACAATGAGGTTAGAGATTTTTCTAAGTAAGAAATAGACTTTTCTATTCGGGTCAGATCCTCGTCCACTGCCTCTCTCAAGGACAATAGACCTCGATGTTGCAGGGCTAGAGAAGCCGCGCCGGTGGCGGTTCCTGCGATCCCTAAGCCGACTAAAGTAGCTATAGTTATTGCGGATATCGGTTCCCTCTTTTCTATCCTATGTTTGGTACTTCCCCAATGTAAATACATACTTTCTTCGCTATGAAAAAAGATCTTAGGTACCACAGTAACTTGCACACAAAAGTCTGAGTTATTTTTCAGAACGATCGTGGACAAACACGGAGTCAGTCCAGTTTTGGAACAAGCCCACCATGCCCCTGGACTAGGCAAGACCCATTTGATCTCGGTAGCAAAACTTTTGGTTTGGTTAGTACATAGACTTTGTCTCCCTCTTGGTACTGTCCCTACACACGAACCCTTTCCTCGGACTTGTTGCAGGGTGATTCCCGCAGTGCGTGCTTTCCAGTCACAGCCGGGAGGTATGGTCCCATTGGTGATATTAAAAGGGGATGACACTGCTATTCCCTCATAGAAAGGTGGTTCTGAGTTGTAGCACAGCCAACAAGAATTAGTAAGATTCGGGTTGGTCATGTTTAAGGTCTGGTAAGCTGCTTTCATCATAGTCCATAAAGGTACTTGGGGTGGGTCCCATGCCTCATCGGTAGGAGTGGGATATGCTTCAGTGGGATATGCTTCTGAGGAGTTAACGACCTCAGGCTTCCCCAATTGCCCGTTGAGGAGATCATTGGGCCCTACTACCACGGTCGGGGTTTGTTTAACCTCGCGTTTCTGAATAAATATTAGCCCTCCTTGGTCTGTCCCCGGTTGTGAGTATCGAAAACCCCAGGTTCGCCCTATGAGCCAGCCGGGATCATCTGGCTTATGGACTGCTAAATATATACTACCATTGCAGAGAGGTTTCCTATCCGAGGAGGCTCTTGTTCCCCACTGGCCATAATGACGAGTCCCTCCCATTCCTGTGGGTAGTCGGCACCCTATAGGGGCCCATTCGGTGCTTAAAAATTGATCTTTGACAATGGGGATCCAGGCTGAGGCAATTGTTTCACATCCCCAATAAGCACAATAATAATGTCCTGGGGAGTTGCAATAGCCTCTTCCTGGGTTGGAGCTGGGGCACATGTAGTAATGGAATCGATCCTCACAACGTCCTTGAACTTGCTGTGCTGGTACTAATTCACAAGGGGATGTCAGGAACCTTGGGGCCCCCGCTGTGATATTTGTCTTTAAAATAGAATATTCTCTACTTCCAAGTACCCATTCATAGGGTTGATGGTATGGGTTTCCCCATGTTGTGGTGGCGAGGATTAAGATTCCCAGGAGGAGGCTAGTAGCCATTCTCCCCACTTTTGCAGCACTCCTCTGCCTTCCTCGTCTACTCTTTTGCAGAGAGCAACGGGATTTTAGCTTCTTCTCGGCAGCAGTGAGTGATCTTCAGGGGAATCTACTGCCTCTCCTTTCGCCGCGCGTTGCTCCCTGCTCTGGCTTGGGCAGAGGTCTGCTTATTGCTAGTCTTTCTAATGCAGCCCTGACTCCCCTCGTACGGGAAACTTCTCTATTCCACGAATCTTTGTCAAATTCCTTAAGCTCGTCACAGTCTACTAACTTTCCACAAAAATGTTCCTAATATTTTTGTCTGTCTAATCCCTCTTATATGCTTCATTAGCTTATATAGATCCCACCAAATTAGGCTTAAACCCCAATGTTCATTGTTTTCTATCACAAACCGTATATTCCTGCTAAAGTTATCTGGGTACCCCTCCGTGGTTGTCCAGTTCCGTTCCAACGTAGGATATAGATGTCATTCTAGAGTCTCGTACTGATACCGATCCTGGCACGTTGGACACACGCCTCTGTGAAAAAGCACTATACGATTAGTTATATTTGTTCGTTTACACCTCCCACACTGATAAAACACCCAAAACCCACACGTGAGGGTTTTGCACTGGCAAACTCCTCTCAGTCTCTGTTCAGCTTTCCAGCTGCCCCAATAAGCTCTGGGATTATTAATTATCCCTTCGGTTATGAACAGTAGCTGGTCACTGTTCCTGGGGAGACCAGACCCCGTGACCTCTTTTTTTTTTTTTTTTTTTTTTTTTTTTTTCACCAACGGCGATAAAACCCTGTGCCACCGACTCTGCCTTCGTCTAAGGACTTCCGCTGGTCAGAGATCCGGCCTTTCCATATATCGGGGAATCCGTTACTATGGTTCCCACCCATCGGGGTCTTGGAATTGCCCCTGGGCGACCCTGATTGCACACTGCCTTAGCACCCGGTACCAATCAGACTCGTATACCTCCCACAATTCGGGCAGTAGTAATTCCCAGCCGCAAAAGAGCCGAACTATTTGGGCCTGGCCCCCATTTGCTCCAAGGTGTCTTCGGCAGCGCATGCAATTAGACTGCCTGTTAAAAGCTACACAAGACCGATGATCGCCGCAGTGACAACATTTACACACCACCCAACTTAAATGTCCGTGGAGAGGGTGTTTTAAACAAGGGATCGCCCCGACGGTCGAAGTAGGGGTTTCTGGTATCCCAGTTTCTACCTCACAACAAAGTGAGAGTGTCGTGGAGGTCTCTGTGATTCTATATACCCCAGCCCCACCAGTTTGTGGGGGTAAGCACTCCCTGGACCAGGGTGCGGAGTATATATACTTTTCGGAGGGTATGATCCGACTGCACCTGAAACCACCGGTAGAGGCTGCTTCGGACCCCTTCTTCTGAATTAGTCATTCACTTAGTGGCTGTCGTTGTAGTCTTACACGGAGAGTTCCTGGTTCTGGCACCGCGGTCCACTTCTCCGGGGGAAGCGGTCCTTTAATACGGCTAGCATGGGTCCATCCCTTTTCCGCTGTCCGGACTGCCGTATCTGTTGTAAGCAAGACAACAAAGGGGCCTTCCCAACGTGGTGTCAGGGAGGTTTCTTTCCAGGTTTTGATTAGTACTTGGTCCCCAGGTTGAACGCGATGTATAGAAACGTCTAAGGGAGGTCTCTGTACTACCAATCCTTTCTTTTGCAACTCTCGCCTCCTTCGTGTGAGTTCTAAAATATATTCTGTCAGAAGTTTGTCCTCAACTTTTGGATGCTCTATTAATAACCCAAAGTCATAGGGCATCCCATATAACATTTCAAAGGGGGAGATACCAGTATCCGTCCTTGGCTGGGTCCTGATATACAACAGTGCTAATGGTAAGCACTTGACCCAATTCATTTTCGTCTCCACCATAAGTTTGGTTAGGTGTTTCTTTATCTCCCCGTTCATTCTCTCTACTCTCCCAGAACTCTGTGGGTGCCAGGGGGTGTGATATTCCCACTTCGTACCAAGAAGCTCAGTAGTTTCTTTAATAATTTTAGACGTGAAATGTGGGCCTCGGTCCGAATCAATCACCGCGATGGTCCCATATCTTGGAATGATTTCCTCCAAGAGAATTTTAGTGACTGTTTTTGCGGTAGCTCTTACTACTGGGAAAGCTTCTACAAAGTGGGTGAGGTGGTCAACCAAGACTAATAAATATTGATATCTTCCTACCTTTGGCAATTCAGTAAAATCTACTTGTACTTTCTCGAACGGTCGTTTAGCCAATTCACGACCTCCTTGGACCTTTTCCCTAAGTTGTCGCTTGTTTATTTTATGGCAAGTTAAACAACCCTCTAGAGTCCTCTTTGCTAGGCCATAAATTCCGACGCAGGCATACTTTGTTTCAAACTGGTCTACTAACGCTTGAACGCCCCAGTGGGTTTTATGGTGTAATTTATTCAGTATTCCCCGTGCTAACCCCTTTGGAAGGATTTCTCTGCCGTCTGGTAACAGCCATCTATCGCCCTCTCTTTTTGCTCCATTTTGTTTTAGCTTGTCTAATTCTCGGAGGGTAAAGGTTTTTTCTAAGTTCAGTCTTTCAGGTTCCTCTCTCAAGGCCTGAACCATTAATAATGCCGCTCGTTTTGCTTCTGCATCGGCTATATTGTTTCCTCTTACCGTGGGAGTCAGTCCCCTTTGGTGTCCCCTTACATGTACTATAGCTATTCTCAGTGGACCCCTTAATGCTTTCAAAACTTCTAAGATTAGTTTCTCGTGGACTAATCCTTTCCCCTGGGTGTTGATTAGGCCTCTCTCCTCCCAGATTTTTCCAAAAGTATGTACTACCCCAAAGGCATACTTGGAATCAGTATAAATAGTCCCTGCTTTATTTTCTAAGAGCTTTAATGCTCTTAACATAGCATATAACTCGCATGCTTGTGCGGACCAAGTTTTGTCCAATGGTCCTGATTCCTTTATCTGAAAGGTATGCCCATCTACAATAGCATATCCTGATTTTCTTTTTCCTTCCACTACTCGTGAAGAACCGTCTATAAATAATTTCTCCCCTTCCTCTAATTCCTCCTCTTCTAAATCTTCCCTTATCTTTGTCTGTAAATTTATTAGTTGGAGACAGTCATGTACTAAATCTTCTTTAGGCTCCCCATATAAAAATTGAGCAGGGTTCTGAAGGGAGGTGGCTTCTATTTCTAATTTGGGGGAGTTAATTAAAATACCTTCATATTTTAGCAATCGACTGTCCGTGAGCCATTTATCAGCTCGTTGTTGCAACACTCCTCGAATATTATGGGGAGTATATACTTTTAGTTCACCTCCTAAGGTGACTTTTCCAACTTCTTCCACTAATAATGCCGTGGCTACTATAGCTTGTAAGCAGGTGGGCCATCCACGACTTACAGGGTCCAGAATTTTAGAATAATAGCCCACCGGCTTCCTCTGTCCAGCCCATCCTTGGGTTAAAACCCCATAGGCTGTCCCATTATCTACATTGATAAAAAGTTGAAAGGGTTTGCGAATATCGGGTAAACTGAGAACAGGTGCTTCTACCAGATCTCTTTTTATGCTCTCCCATCGGTCCTCATCCTCAGGGAACCATTTTACCAACCCGTTTTTAGTTAATTTTTCGTACAAGAACTTTACTTTACTGCTGTAGTTTTCTATCCATTGTCGACAATACCCTAATAGCCCTAATAGTTGTCTTATTTGTCTTTTGTTAGTTGGTGCTGTTAGAGACAAAATGCCTTTTACTCTCTCGGGATCCAGCTTCTTATACCCTTTTATGAGCCAATGCCCTAAATATTTCACCTCTTCTTCAGTAAACTGCAATTTGGACTTTGAAACTTTCAACCCTTTAAGACCCAAAAAGTTCAATAATTTGATACTCTCATTTCTGACTTCTTCCTGAGTTTTTCCAGCAATCAATAAATCATCTACGTATTGTATTAAGACCAGTCCCTGACTCAGTTCATAAGATTCTAATAGCTGTTCCAGGGCTTGTCCAAACAAGTTCGGGGATTCCGTAAATCCTTGGGGCAAAACAGTCCACCGTAATTGTTGTTTCCTATGGGTATTGGGGTTTTCCCATTCAAAGGCAAAATAGTCTCTACATTTCTCTTCTAAGGGACAGGCCCAGAAAGCATCCTTCAAATCTATAACACTATACCATTTATAATCTGGGCTTA
Source organism: Fratercula arctica (assembly GCA_947846985.1). Classification (NCBI taxonomy): domain Eukaryota; kingdom Metazoa; phylum Chordata; class Aves; order Charadriiformes; family Alcidae; genus Fratercula; species Fratercula arctica. The sequence goes on from CANTUZ010000025.1 coordinate 10,554,574, forward strand.
ACTGGTTAAGGATAGTATGGGGGTTAGCCACCACAGGGAACCGGGTAATAGTTCGTTCATTTACCGCCCTTAGATCTTGTACTAAGCGATAAGACCCATCCGCCTTTTTTACGGGTAGTATAGGGGTATTGTGGGGAGACATACAGGGCTCCAAGAGTCCTTGTGTTAAAAGTCTCTCAATTACCGGTTGTAATCCTTCTCTCCCCTCTCTAGAAATGGGGTATTGTTTTATCCGGATGGGCTGGTCTGGGGTCTTTATGGAAACGGTGATTGGCTTAATGTCTAGTTTTCCCACCGACTCTGGGCTAGACCAGGTTTCTGGATTGATCTTGGCTTCATCTTCTGCAGTTAACAAGCATAATCTGGCTATTAATTTTTCTGCTTTTACCTCTAGATTTATCCCTAAATCTACCATTAAGTCACGTCCCAAAAGGTTATATTCTGCTTCCGGAGCTAATAAAAATGTCCCCACCCCATACTTGTTGGGGGTTTCTATTGCTACATTCTTTATCAGGGGCACCTTAAAGGGTTCCCCCTTTGCACCAATTACTTGAAGTTTCTCTTTTGATTCTACACACCCAGATGGTAGTTTTTGGACTGTTGATCTTTCAGCACCCGAGTCCACAAGGAACTCGAATACTTCACGCTGAGGACCCAATTTCAGTTTTATCAAGGGCTCGGTGACTTTAAGGGTCCCCAGCAAATAGAGCCCCTGACCCCCCTAATCTTCCTTAAAAATCTCCTCATCTTGTATTCTCTTTCGGCAGTTCCTCTGTATATGTCCCTTCTTGCGACAATAAAAACACTCCACATTTCGTGGACTAAATCCTCTCCTTCTTAATTCTACTGGGTCTTTCCGAGAACTTTCCTTCTTAGCCTGATTCTGTCCTTCCCTTACAGCTGCCACCAGAATTCTGGCTTGTTTCTTCTGGTTTTCTTCTTCTCTTCTCACATACACCTTCTGAGCCTCTCTTAGTAACTCATCTAACCCTCTTTCCTGCCAGTCTTCTATCTTCTCTAACTTCTTCCTTATGTCAGTCCAAGATTTAGCTACAAATTGAGTTTTCAGTAGGGCTTGACCCACCTGACTATCGGGGTCTAACCCAGAATACAGTTGTAAACTCTTTCTCAATCTTTCTAACCATTCGGTGGGGGTTTCATCTCTTTTCTGTTGTTCATTAAAAGCCTTATTAATATTTTTTCCTCTGGGTACAGAATCTCTAATCCCCTGAATTATCATATCTCGGAGATCAACCATATTATTTCTATGTGCTGGGTCTTGGTTGTCCCAATTGGGCCGCTGTAAGGGCCATTTTACATCCCCGGCGGGACCATGCTGATGTCTTTGATCCCAATGCCTCATACCGGCAGTTCTGATCATTCCTCGTTCTTCGTTCGTGAATAATATTCTTAAAATGGACTCCATTTCGTCCCAAGTGTAGATATTAGGTCCGAGGAATTGATCCAAACGCTCTGCTACCCCTAATGGGTCCTCTAACAGATGTCCCATTTCTTTCTTAAATTCTCTCACATCCCCGGAGCTGAGAGGTACAGACACAAACCCCACTCCAGGCTGTGGTCCCCCCATAGCAGTCTCCCTTAAGGGGTATAATAAACTTTCCTCTCTCCTTTCCCTAGTTCGACTTCTAGTTATTCTTTGATTGGGAAGAGGGGTCTCCTCCCCAGATTCCGTGGGGACTGTTGGAGGGAGATTTGGCTCAGGACCCGGTGGAGGGGGAGCATAGGGTGGGGGAGACGTTGGAGGTTCGCCTACATCCCACTTCCTCCTTTTATCAGCTTTCTTTTCCTTTAATGAAAACAAGTTCGTAACTTGTGTTATGCCTTGGATCCAAAAAAAGGCGTACTCGCTTTCCTCCTTATTAAATGGTCGTTTGTTGTTAACATATATGTTTAATTGTTGGCATATCCAATCCTCAGACGACCCATAAATTGGCCAGCGTAGGTCTTTTCTTATCTGTTTTCCTCCCCATATCTCCATACAATAATGGACCATTTTCTCCCTAGGTTTCTCTTTCCGAGAAGGGGAACTATCCCAATATTGGATCATTAAGCCTAACGGGCTACCTGGGGGTATATTAGGAAGCCTACCCCCACCCCGTTTCTCCTGTATGGAACCAGAAGTTTTACCGTTCTTCTGTCCCATCTTCCGAAAGTGCCTTCTTTCTTTTCCACTCACTCATTTCCCTCCGTTCGTGGCCCACGCCCTCACGGACTATGGGAACCGCACTACTGGGAGGTCCACACTCACTTCGTCCGGTGGATTACTAAATCCGATGGACGTCTCATTCACTCGCACTTCGGGTATCCAATCCCCGACCGAACGGAACCACAATATACTTACCCCAGAGTCTTCATTCGATACATCGAACAGGAACCACAATTCCGGACTCACTCTGGAGTCTTCGTTCGGCTTTTCCGAACGGGATCCGCTACATACTCACTTCCGAGTCTTCGTCCGGGTCTTCGTGCACAAAGACTACGGGGAAACAAAACTGCAGTATCTCTTTCTTTTTGCTTTCTCACCTCTGTTCGGAAAATCCAGGTTAGCTAGCCCGGGACTCCCTCCGGGACCATCCGAAGATGGGGCGCCTTCCCAGAGTTGAGTTCCGAAATCAGCTGTCTGGATCCGAGTCACGGCACCAAAATTGTTATAAATACTCCGAGTCCGTAAGGAGTTTAATAAATGTTTATTAGATAAGAAAGCAAAAGCAGCGCTGGGCGGCCAGGGAGTCGCAGCTCCACAAAGGCTTGCAAATTCGAATGTCTCAAGCAACTCCTTTTATCTTCTCGGGGGTGGGTTTCAGCATCCTTAGTCTCCGCCAGGTGCCCCCCTATAGATTGCCGGGTCAGCTAACATATACAAGGATCTGCACCGAGACACAAGCTCAACAAACAAATGGGCATGAGAACGGCGTCACGGGCAGCCGCTCAAGGACATCAATCCTTCATGGCAACATTCCCCAGGTCTCATCCCTTCACCCAGATAAGGCAGTCATCCGTAGCAACAGCACATGGCAGTATATCATATCATGACATTTACTGCTAGTATAGCAATTAAGTCTTATCGCAAGACAGGATGTCCTGCTTCACAGAGCAGGACACTTCCATTGCTTGTTTGGTGCAATAATTACCCTCCTTGTTCAGCTCTCCTGGTCATCAGCAAATTACCTGTTAGTCACCTATTGCACACTGTAATGTAATGAGGTAGTGGAATTTTACTGGAGACTTTGGTATTGTTCATGCTTAAGTAAAACAGACTAAAGGACAGCACAGCCCTGAAAATAAGGACTTTGCTTCTTGGAAGCTTAGAGGTGTCCATGAAGGATAAAGGATACTCCTAGACAACCAAGGTAACACCAGCATCCCAGTCCCTCTAACATGTCTCTGAAACCGTCCCAGCATCATCTGGTGTCATAGATAACTCTAGCAAGACTGACTCCAGGGACATATGGATCTATAGACAAGCAGCAAGAATGCTGCAGAAATATGGTTGCTTTGCAAAGTTTTACTATGATTAGTAATCAGTAGTGTGGGTGTCAGTGATTAGTCAAATCGTGTTGTACCTGAACTTTTGAAGGGTATAAGAACCCTGTGTAAAACCACATTCGTAGTGCCCCAATGTGGCTGGGACACCTCATGCACATGAATAAATATTTACCCTTGTAATTCTATGCTTTGTGTCCTAGCCTCTCTCCTCAGTCAGCACGGGGCAGTTGCGGATTTTTGTGACAGTACCCTAGGTGGTGTAGCATTGAACGGGCTTCTGATCCATGTGCAGCATGCCATGCAGATCCTGTCCATGGAAAGGTTACGCCATTTTGGTCATTCAAGCTGTTGTAGGATTTTTCTTACAAGGACACAACTCTATTCAACATTTCTACTGTCAGACAGGAACGATATTCGTATGATAACTTCTTGTTGCACTGGTAGATAAAGGCAAGGACGTGCAGGTGGCATAATCACCAGTATCAAGTGGGAGCTGCCTGCAGACTCCTCTGTTACATTGAGCTGTCTGAGTTTATCCTGCGGCCAAGGGATTTGTGCAGCACAGCACAGGCCTGAAGACCAAGCTGTATGTGCAGCATACCGCAGCACGGCACAGCCCTGGGCCTACTCAGATTGACTGTTTATATGGATCACTAACTCCTCACCTCTTCCGGTCAGGACCATTACACACATAGAGTAAGATGAACTCCAGGAAAGGAGAAAGAAATAAAATTAAGTCTTAACTTCCCATTTTGAAACAGCATGTAGCAGTACAGATAGGGGCCAACTGGCTAGAAAGAAGCTTTGCAGAAAAGGACCTGGGAGGTACTGGTGGATGAGTTGAACATGAGGCAGCAGTGTGCTCTAACAGTAAAGGCGGCCAACAATGCCCTGAGCTGTATCAGCAAGAGCATAGCCAACAGGTTAAGGGAGGTGATTATTTTCCTCTATTTGGCACTTGTGAGACCACATCCAAAGTCCTATGTCTAGTTTTGGGCTCCCCAGTACATGACAGACATGGACATACTGGAGTGAGTCCAGCAGAGGGTCACCGAGATGGTCAGAGGGCTGGAGAACTTGACGAAGGCAGAGATGCTGAGAGGACTGAGTTTACTTAGCTTTCAAAAGAGGTGGTGGTGGTAAATCTTACTGCTGCCTTCAACTATCTAAATGGGAGAGTGTGGAGAAAATGAAGCGTGAAGCAAAAGGACAAGTTGCAACAGTCACAAGTTGCAACAATGGAAATTATATTTTTTCCTAATAAGGAAAAAAATCCGCCCCCCCCAATGGTGGTCAAACACTGAAACAGGGGCCTAGTGGGTTGTGAGATCTCCACCCTTAGGGATAGTCAAACATCAACTGGACAAGGCCCTGAGCAACCTGCTCCAATTGGTCCTGCTCTGAGCAGGGGAGTAGTGGAATGGAGACCACAAAAAACAACCAAACCCCAAAAAATCCTGTAAAAGTTTTTATTTTTCAAGACTGCCATATAAAATTTCCTTTTAATCCACTGCACAAAAGTTGTCAGGGAGTAGAGCCTCTGGCATACTTCAGTTTTTGAATAATCAGTTTTTTAAATGTTCTGGATTTGTTCTGCTGATCTTTTCATCCTCCCCCATAGCCTTCCACTATCATTCAGATCATACCCCAATTAGGGAGACAGCACTACTTTATATTTTATTGCTAATGCTACCCTTGTTGCTAGTTATATATGTAAGCTGAAAAAAGCAGAGAAAGCATCCTTGAGTTTTATTCTTTAAAGACATTTTCCTCTTTGAGTTCACCATGCTCTACACTGCTTTGGACCCTAAGTTCTGCAGTAAATGGCTCTGTAGTTCTTAAATCTTTTTCAACAGCTTAAATATTAACTTAAAACCTGAGATATAAGAAGTAAAATTCTTGCAATTTATTAAAATGGATCCAAAAAAAGTAGGAATAAATATTTATTCCTTCATTATGACAAAAGGTTATCAATGTTACGACTCAAAATTCTGTTCCAGATCATAGAATCATAGAATGGTTTGGGTTGGAAGGGACCTTTGAAGGTCATCTAGTCCAACCCCCATGCAATGAGCAGGGACATTTTCAACTAGATCAGGTTGCTCAGAGCTCCATTCAACTTGACCTTGCATGTTTACAGGGATCTACCACCTCTCTGGGCAACCTGTTCCAGTGTTTCACCACCCTCATTGTATAAAATGTCTTACTTATATCTAGTCTAAATCTACGCTCATTTAGTTTAAAACCATTACCCCTTGTCCTATCGCAACAGGCCCTGCTAAAATGTTTGTCCCCATCTTTCTTATAAGCCCCCTTTAGGCACTGGAAGGCTGCAATAAGGTCTCCCCGGAGCCTTCTCTTCTCCAGGCTGAACAACCCCAACTCTCTCAGCCTGTCCCCATAGGAGAGGTACTCCAGCCCTCTGATCATTTTTGTGGCCCTCCTCTGGACCTGCTCCAACAGGTGGTCCACGTCTTTCTTGTGCTGAAGGCTCCAGAACTGGATGCAGCACTCCCGGTGGGGTCTCACCAGAGCGGAGTAGAGGGGCAGAATCACCTCCCTCGACCTTCTGGCCACACTTCTTTTGATGCAGCCCAGGATGTGGTTGGCTTTCTGGGCTGCAAGTGCACACTGCCAGTTCATGTCCAGCTTTTCATCCACCAGTACCCCCAAGTCCTTCTCAGCAGGGCTGCTCTCAATCCCTTCATCCCCCAGCCTGTATTGATACCAAGGGTTGCCCTGACCCAGGTGCAGGACCTTGCACTTGGCCTCATGAGGTTCACACGGGCCCACTTCTGGAGCTTGTCCAGGTCCCTCTGGATGGCCTCCAATCCCTCAGGCATGTCAACCACACCACTCAGCTTGGTGTTGTCTGCAAACTTGCTGAGAGTGCACTCGATCCCACTGTCTATGTCATTGATGAAGATATTAAACAGTACTGGTTCCAATATGGACCCACAGTAACAGTAAGTCGTTAGTAAGAAACAACTATTTTAGAAACAAAGCAGAGATCTGTCTTTGGTAACAATTCCCCCCTTTGGGACTTATTTAAAATATTTAATTAAGTCCCATAATAATAATACGCACTCTTATTTGTTAGTGAGACACATACTTTGATTACACATTGTAAAAGCACATAAAGACACACAAAAACCAAAATCCCTAGGACGACAATCATTAAGACCTTCTTGACCCATAAGGACAGATCTGGGAACCAGGATGTCACAGCACAGCTGGGAGTCACAGTCCTCCCTACCATAAGCATTTGGATCCGAGGTGATCAGGTACCAAAAGAATATTTTCCCCCACTGGTATAAAAAGTGTTGCTTGCTAACAGATTATATATTCAGGCATTCTCATCATCCATACTTGAGATGAAAACAGTGAGTATCCTTCTAGTTGCAAGATTAGAGGAACTTCTCAAGATGGCTCTTTCCTTCTCTTGAATACGTTAATATTTATCAGTTTATTCTTGGGGTAATGGGACAGATTTCCATCAATTAGGGTTACTTACATCCCAGTGTCTAGCAGGACCACAGCCCATTGCTTATGATGTCAGCTACAGTGTATTACAAATGGAATGCATGGATGGCAGTCCCCCTTGTCAGCTCCCTTTATCGGCTGTACTGGAAGGGGACCATAAGTTCCCTGTTCTTGTTTCCAGGGAGAAAGGTCAGGGTACTTAGGGGCAGTTGAAGATGATGGTATCTTCACTGTTGACAGTGTGACATGAATGAGACCGCTTCACACTTCCTTTCACCCCTTCTCCTTTGCTTTTGCTTTCTTATACAAATTGCACAAATAAGGAGTTGGTTTGCCATCTATCTGCTCCCTAGGCACTCCTGCCTATATGAGTGCAAGAAACATCTCTGAGTAACCTTTCTCTTGAGCTGTTGCAATCAGGCTCAATCTCCTCTTTTTCAGTCTGATAATCACCAAGCTGTCCTAGTGACAGAATAACCTCCCCCACTGGTTTGTCCCATGGCAGCCCCTAGCAAGGAAATCATCATCCCTTTCAAGGCAAATTGGCCACCCCTCTAATATGCAGATTTTCATGTGGGGTGTAAAAGGTTCCATATCAGGACCTAAAAAGTTATGTGAATACATTCCTTGCCATGTGACCAGCCTGAGCTATACTTTTCCAGGATGCTGCTTTATCATCCCAATTGGTAGGTAAAGATACTCTACTTGTAAAGCTTCCCTGAGCCATACCCACAGGGAGCGGGATACATTATCCTGCACTCATCTCAGCTGCTGGGTAATCATAGAGTTTTGCAAGATGACATCCAAACACTCGAATTCCTTACTATTTAAATGTACGCTATCTCCTCTAAATTCCCATACTCGCAACAGACAGTGTGCCAGCCTTTTTCCCAGCTTTTGCTGGTATGTCTTTGCTGAATCTTGCAACTCGGGCTGTGTAAATCGCACACCGAGTGTGCTGAGGTGCACTCAGGGGCCCCTTTTCTTTGTCAATCACTAACGGCAGGATGGAAACGCTGTTGCCATGCTCATCCTCCAACCCTTCTGTCCACTTGTCCACACCAGAGGTCCTCATCCCACCATTCATCCTTCTGGTAAATAGCTCATACCTCAGTGGTGCCCTTCCCCAGGCTACTCCATGCATCTCCCCTGCACCATAGCCATCTGCACCACTGTTCATTGCCCAGGGGCTACTGTGTGGAGCTGCACCTGCAGCTCACGCAGGGCTTTTTGTGTCAGCTCTAAACCCCCCCATATCCATTTCAAGCATGTTAGCACAAATTTTTCTTCAGTTTTCCTTTCCCTAGCCCAGTTTTTAAGACAACGTAATACTTCAGATGGGTTGGGACATTCAGACAATTCCTCCTCACTTTCCCAGTCAACTGGGGAAACCACCTGGGCCAAATGCCTTGCAACTACCCCCTACAGCTCCATGGGGAGACAACCAGGCACCCAATTTCTCTCTTCTTCACCTTTCTTTCTCCAAAACGGCATTTCTCACTGAGACCTGCTGACTATGCCAAATGTTTTGCACCAGGAGGTGCTAGTCTATTATGATCCCAGTAAGAAAGGCACTCAGACTCTGTAAAGTATTATTTTAGAATGTGATTTATTAGAGCTAACACTATAAAGAAAGAGACAATAGCATAGATAATCTTATGTCCCTTTAGATGCTGGGAACCCTGAGCACTGAACAGACCTCCAATCCACTCACAGCACACCATGCAGACCCCTTCGGTCATTCAAGCTATTATAGGATTTTCTTGCAAGAAAACAACTCTATTCATCATTTCTACTGCCAAAACGGAAACTATGTTCTCATGAGAACTTCTTGCTGCACTGTTAGATACAGGCAAGGCAAAATAGGTGGTGTAATCACCAGTACCAAGTGGGAGCTGCCTGCAGGCTCCTTGGTTACATTGAGCTGGCTGAGTTTATCCTTCACCTAAGGGATTTGTGCAGCACAGCACAGGCCTGGGCCTACTCAAGGTAACTATTATGTGGCCCACTAACTCCTCGACGTACATTGGTCTTCTGGTCAGGATCACTACAACATGCCACGTTTTTCTATCTGCTTGAGTAAATTGTTTTTTCTTGTCAGCTTTAGAACTGTTCCACAGACACACACTTAAAAACAGTAAAATAATAATACTTTATATAATACATCCAGATTGTAGCATCATAACTTGGATACAATTTTGTGGAAGACAGCATCAAAAGCCATACTAAAGTCAAGGTAAGTGACATTATCATTCTCCCTTCATCCACAAATACAGTCATTATCACAGAAAGCATGATTTACCCATGGTAAATCCACATTGACTGTTTTTCATATGCCCAGACATATTTTCCAAGAGAACATGCCATCAGGGAGCAGCAAAAGTCAGGCTGCTCCATGAGGAAGGACAAGCCAGAAGCCAAGGGTACTCCCCACTAACCAGCATACAGTCCCACAGAACCTGAACAGGGTGGGTAGGCCAGGGGTACTGAGAACAGGTCCCAAACAGGCCAAGGTAACCAATCTGATCCAGGGTCCATCCAGGGAATTCAGTCAGGAGCAACAGTAGATAGGGCCAGAGACAAGCTACCTACAACATAGATCTAAGGTCTAGCCAAGATCAGAAGCAGACAGGTATATCTATGTGGTAGACTGACCCCAGCCAGCAGCTGAACACCCACACAGCTGCTCACTCACTTTCCCCCTCCAGCACAGAGGAAAGAATAGGAAAAGCAAGAGCATTCCTGATAAAGATGCTAGTTAGCACAGCAGAAGCTGACAATGCTGTATAGTCTTGTAACTACAGAGTTACCATCGAGAGGCTTTGTTCCTGTTATTTTTAGATAAATGCTTAATGGGAAAGTCTATAAAGACTGGAAGACACACCTTCCCTCTCATGCATGATTTCACAAATCATTACACTAGCATCAGGGTCATGAGCTCTCTAGACAAATTGATATTTAATTATTCTATGCAAAGTAGAAAGATTAAATTACATGCATCCTATAACATCCTACTCTCTTCAGCCTAACACACTCACTAGGGAACTACAGAAAATCAAAGCTACATATTCTTAAGTCTGTATTTTGTCATTATTACCTTTTATCTGAGTGCTAGAGAACAGTGAAAACTAAGCTGAAGACCAGAAACCCTACTAGAGTTATGCCATGAGAGTAAAGGCCCAGGCCAATGCTTAAATGGGGCACCTGGGAAGAGGGTGTGGGTGGAGGTTCCAGGTGAGAATGGTTGGGGAATTAACACCTCAGGACCCTGACACAGTTCATTTCAGGAGAGTGCTTAGTGTTCTTTCAAACCAAAGCAAGGGCTCTTATTTCTGAAAAAGAGAATAGTCTAAGCTAGGTTCTCTGGTTCTTTAATCAGTGTAGCTTCTATTCTTAGGTACCAACATCTCCTTAGATAATTTGTTCTAGGTAATACTTAAATCACTCTGTAGCTCTAGTTTTCAAACTCAAGTGCATTCTTTTTGTAATTATTTTCTCTAAATAGCCTTTTAACTATACAGTGCATGTTTAATTTGAATTATTAAAATTATAGAGAATTAATCATTTGAAAATATAAATGAGTTAATGGTAGGAAGTTGATTTTAGTTTTGCTCACCTATGGTATTTATGAACAAATCTAATATATTGCTTAGATTTGGAAACTCCAGTCTTCATTCACCAGTAAAGTTTTTTGAAACTCAGTTTAAAAATACAGCATGGTAAATTTAAATGTACTTCTTTAATTAAAGTCAGTATGATGCTGTTGAAGTTGGTATCGTTACATGCTACTCTATTGCTAGTGATTAATTTCTTATGACTGCTTTAGAAGTTATCTTAGAGTCTACCTTGAAAGACAAAAGGGTGTAGTTTTTTCAGTCCAGCTAGCACAATCTACCTACTTTATCTGAGCGAGCAACAAGACAAGTCATTGAAACTGGTTATATTTTATCCAAGGGAAAATCTTTTTTAAAAATACATCCAGTTAACACAGTTTAAACATGTAATCCTGTATTTTAGTGGAAATTAAGAAATTAATTGATTTATCATCATTCAAGAAACAACATTTTTTTCCTTTCAGGACAAAGGCTTACAACATATTTAATCTGTGAAAGCATAACTCAACAAAAGTAAGTATCTGGAGCAGTTTATATATAACAGGTTGTGAAATGTTGACCTTGGCTATCTGTCAGGTGCCCACCAAGCCGCTCTATCTCTCCCCCTCCTCAGCTGGACATGGGGAGAAAATACAATGAAAAGCTTGTGGGTCAAGATAAGGACAGGGAGATCGTTCATCAATTACTGTCCCAGGCAAAACAGACACGGCTTGGGGAAATTTAATTTAATTTATTGTCAATTAAACAGAGTGGGATAATGAGAAATAAGAACAAATCTAAAAACAGCTTCCCCCCGCCCCTCCCTTCTTCCCAGGCACAACTTCCTCCCAATTTTTCTACCTCTTCCCTTCAAGCAGCGCAGGGGGATGGAGGTTGTGGTCAGTTCATAACGCTTTGTCTCTGCCACTCCTTCCTCCTCACTCTCTTCCCCTGCTCCAGCGTGGGGTCCCATCCATGGGAGACAGTCCTTCATGAACTTCTCCAACATGGGTCTTTCCCACGGGCTGCAGTTCTTCATGAACTGCTCCAGCATGGGTCTTTTCCACAGGATGCAGTCCTTCAGGAATGAACTCCTCCAGCGTGGGTCCTCCATGGGCTGCAGGGGGACAACCTGCATCACCACGGTCTTCACCACAGGCTGCAGGGGAATCTCTGCTCTGGTGTCTGGAGCACCTCCTCCCCCTCCTTCTTCCCTGACCTTGGTGCCTGCAGAGTTGTTTCTCTCACATTTTCTCACTCCTCTCTCCCAGCTGCTGCTGTGCAGTATTTTTCCCCCTTCTTAAATATGTTATCACAGAGGTGCTACCACCGCTGCTTATTGGCTCACCTTTGGCCAGCAGTGGGTCTGTCTTGGAGCTGGCTGGAACTGGCTCTGTTCAACATAGGGGCAGCTCCTGGCAGCTTCTCACAGAAACCACCCCTGCAGCCCCCCCTGCTACCAAAACCTTGCCACGTAAACCCAATACGCAGGTTCTAACAATAATAATATCTGAAGGAACAAAAAGAAAGCTGAATTAAAAACAACCAGCATAAAAACACTCTTCACGCTAATGATATTAGACTTGTCCCATCACCAAAAGCAGACTAGTACTTTCTGAAGTAGGTCTATATTTCACTGGAGGGAAGTAAGCAATATAACAGGTCTGCCACCCCTATTATTTTGTGTATTACACTATTATAGTATAGCTATTTGTCGTGGTTTACCGCCAGCTGGCAACTAAGCACCACACAGCTGCTTGCTCACTCCCCCCATGGCAGGATGGCGGAGAGAACTGGAAGAGTAAAAGTGAGAAAACTCATGGGTTGAGATAAAGACAGTTTGATAAGTAAAGCAAAAGCTGCACATGCAAGGAAAGCAAAACAAGGGCTTCCTTCACTGCTTCCCATTGGCAGGCAGGTGTTCAGCCATCTCCAGGAAAGCAGGGATCCATCATGTGTAATGGTTACTTTGGAAAACAAAACACCATAACTCCAAATGTCCCCCCCTTCCTCCTTCTTCCCCCAGCTTTATATGCTGAGCATGATGTCACATGGTATGGAATATCCCTTTGGTTAGTTGAGGTCAGCTGTCCCAGCTGTGTCCCCTCCCAACTTTTTGTGTACCCCCAGCCTACTCACTGGTGGGGCAGTGTGAAGAGCAGAAAAGGCCTTGACTCTGTGTAAGCACTGCTCAGCAGTAACTAAAACATCCCTGTGTTATCAACACTGTTTCCAGCACAAATCCAAAACATAGCCCCATACAGGCTACTATGAAGAAAATTAACTCTATCCCAGCTAAAACCAGGACACTATTATAGTATAGGGTTTTGTTTTAAAATATCTGCTATGCTTTTTTTTTAACCTATGATCTCATCTTGTTGCTTGATAAAAATAATCTATATTTTCTGGATATTTGTCAGCCAGGTGTCTGGCAACCTAGGAAATACCTCCCTTTGCACAGATCCATCCAGCACATGGAGAAGGTGCAACACTGTGTGTGTCAAACCTGTCAGTGTTGAAAGGTGCAACTCAGGACATTTTGTTAGTCTCCTTTGTTTAAGGGAGTAGCTGAATCTAGTGGACTTCTCCTCCCAGTCTGTTAGATAGATAGGAGGCCGCTGCTCTTTCATTTCCAGGCCCAGACGCTTAGCAAGGCTGAGTGTACTGGGTGTACATGGCAAGGTTTTGGTACTGGAGGGGGGGCTGCAGGGGTGGCCTCTGTGGAAAGTGGTCAGGGGCTGCCCTGTGCCAAGCACAGCTGATTCCAGTTGGCTCTGCCAGAGACCCACCACAGGCAAGAGCTAAGCCAATCAGCAAAGTTGGTGATGCTTCTGTGAAAACATGTTTAAGAAAGGGGAGAAAATGGTGGACAGGCAGAAAAGAGGAAAAAAAAAAAACGTGTGAGAAACAACAGAGGGAACATCAAGGTGAGAGAAGGAGGACTGTGGAGCACTTCCTGCACATCCTGCAGCCCATGGAGGACCCATGCTGGAGCAGGAGGAATATCCTCCTGAAGGAATTGCTGCCTGTGGAGAACCCACACTGGAAGAGATTTTCCTGACAGGACTGTGGCCCATGGAGAACCCACACTAGAGCAGAGAAAAGGTGTGAGAAGAAAGGAGTGGTAGAGAGAAACTACTGTTTCGTACTGACCATAAACCGCCCCCATCCCTCCTGGTCTGCTTGCAGGGAGGGGGGTGTAGAGGAGTCTGAAGTGAGGGAGTAAAGTTGAACCTGGGAAAGGGTGGAGGAAAGGGGGTGTTTTCAGTTTTGTCTTTGTTTCTCATCATCCAAATCTATTTTAATTGTCAATAAATTAAAATAATTTCCCCAAAGTCAAATCTGATTTGCCTGTGACGCTATCTGGTAAGTGATCTCCCTGTCTTTATCTCAACTCATGAGCTTTTTCATTCCTATTCTTCCTATTTTCTCCCCATCCCACTGGAGGTGGGGGAAGTAAGTGGCTGGGTAGGAGCTTGGCTGTTAGCCAAGGCTAACCCACCACACCAAGGAAGTATTCAAAAAAATGCGATATATACGCACACAAAGTATAGACACAACCAACCACATGGAGACCAAAACAGGCAGACAGCAATGGCTTTACCAGCACCCACATAAACACCAGCAGCACTCACATAAACAACACAGATCACCCCATCCTGTTCCTCCTTTCCAGTGTCAGAGAGGAGCAAGGGCCATCTGTTCCCTAAGGGACAGGGCACAAAAAACAATAACACAGCCAGCAGGGCAGGGGCCTCACCAGCTAGGGAACAGCCCCACAGTATGCAAACAAAGTGAGCAGGGCAGACCCGGAGATGGAAGCCAGATTAAACCAAGAGTCCAGATCATCAGGCAAGTTCGTGTTGATGAGCCAGGTCCAAAGTACAGCCAAAAAGTTAATCCACAGCTCAGGATCAGAATCAGGTTTGGTGAGGGTAAACAGGGTCAGATACAGCCCAATGATTACCAGGCAGGTCCACAGCAATAATGTAAGTCTGATGCCAAACCAAGAAATCAATCCACAAGTCAGGGTCCCAATGGGATTGATAGCCAGGCACAAGCAAGGCTGTGGTTGAGCTAGAGACCACTACTCCTGCAACATAGCTCAAACAGAAAGCAAGGGGCCCAGGCCTGAGCTTAAATGCAGCTCCTGGAGTCATGGACAGAGGCTGTAGGTGGAGGCAAAAGTTGAGGCTGCTCAGGGCCCTAAAAGGATTGATCAGGATTAAAGTTCACTGGTAGAACATATACCCTCACTCTTGATTCATGGGCACACTCTCATTTGCCGATCCCTTGAACGATGGCATGGACTTGAGATTCACCCAGTAGCCATGCCCAGACCCTGGGCCCTTTACTCAGTCACAGGCCATGGGTATTTCCAGATGTCATTCTCCTACTTGCTGGCTAAGTCCGACTTGAAGTTTGCTAGCAGAACATATACATACGCTTACAGACATACACAGAATAGAGTGAGCTCACACAGAAAACAGGAACAGAGTTTAATAAGATGATAGGACAGACTGCAGTGATTGGATGCAGGACTTGCCCAGACAAGCATACTGACGAGAAGCTTGCTTACACACAACCAGCTCCTTTTATTCTCCCCTTCTCTCCATTTTCCCATGCTTGTTCTTCCTCCACCCACCTTGATCCCTCCCTTTCTCCACCTCAGTCTCCTCCCAAATAAACAACCCAACTCTAAATACTTTTTCCCCATTGGTCCCAGTTTTGCTACATATTAACCCATATTTGGTATGTCTGATACCAGTTCCTAGACACTCTCGGACATGTATGCTATTAGGTTCCACTCCCCAAAAGGTCCCCGGTGTTCCCTGTCGGGTGTCTGTGAAGTCCAGCCATTTCTCGCATCACTTGCTTTTAACCACCTGTGCCATCCAGCTGTCTCTCACAGAACTGCCTGTAACTTTTGTAAGCTTACAATCATAGAATCTGTGTGAGCCGACACAGGCAGGACGCAGGAACAACCACAAAACCACAGATGAAATGCAAAGAGTAAATTTATTTTCATTACCTCATGAACCAGAGGATCTCTGAAGCAGCACATGGGCAGAGGCACACAAGCAGGAATGCAGGCACCGTGGAGGTCAGTCCTTGCTAGGGAGTGTTACCAAACCTGCTAGTTTTGCCTGTATATCAAGGATTCAAGCAGGCATATTTTACCACTGTGCTTTGATCTTTCCCACAGCAGGACAGGAATCTCAAGTGTGTTTGATAGGGTGCTCTGAGTCTATCACAGGCCTACGTCACTGAAACACAGATGTTCTACTTGTCAAGCATACAAGATTAAACAATGATTAGTATGATATATGTTTTTGACACCTCAGCTGCAAGTCACTCAAGTGTGTCTACAATCCTCCTCGCTAATCACTCTTCCGTTATTTTCCCACAGAATCATAGAATGGTTTGGCTTGGAAGGGACCTTTAAAGATCATCTAGTCCAACCCTCTGCCATGGGCAGGGACATCTTTCACTAGATCAGGCTGACCCATCCAACCTGACCTTGAACGCTTCCAATGATGGGGCATCCACAATGTCCCTGGGCAACCTGTTCCAGTGTCTCACCACCCTCAGGGTAAAGAACTTCTTCCTGATGTCCAATCTAAATCTACCCTCTTTCAGTTTAAGACTGCTGCCCCTTGTCCTGTCCCTGCAGGCCCTGGTGAAAGGTCTCTCTTCATCTTTCTTAGAAGCCCCCTTTATATATTGAAAGGCCACAATAAGGTCTCCCCAGAGCCTTCTCTTCTCCAGGCTGAACAACCCCAACTCTCTCAGCCTTTCCTCATAGGAGAGGCGTTCCAGCCCTCTGATCACTTTTGTGGCCCTTCTTTGGACCCATTCTAACGGGTCCATGTCTTTCTTGTGCTGGGGACCCCAGAGCTGGATACAGTACTCCAGGTGGGGTCTCACAAGAGCAGAGTAGAGAGGAAGGATCACCTCCCTCGACCTGCTGTCCATGCTTCCTTTTATGCAGCACAGGATATGATTGGCTGTGAGCACACATTGATGGCTCATGTCCAATTTTTCATTACCCCATTCCCTACCTTGAGTTTCATGGGCTTGAGAGATTTAGGAAGAGAGATTACCATTGAAAACCGAGGGGAAAATATTGTTGAGTACCTGTCCTGGTTTGAGGTAAAACAGAACCAATTTTCTGATTTGTAATTTTACTTTTTAGCTGGGCCTCTTCTAACTGACTAAACTCTGAAATTCACAGCATTTTGTTCAGAAACTGTTCACTCTCAGAGTGATAAGACCTGATTATACCAAGGAATGGTATGCACAGAGGCTCTTGCTTATACTTATTGCTATAACAACCAAGGTCAGCTAACTTCGCTATTTGCCCCATTAGAGGGTCGGAAGTGGAGAAGCGTAGAGGGGTCCCACCTGCAGGGAGGAGTGGACGGAACAGGTGACCCAAAACTGACCAACAGGGTATTCCATCCCATATGCATCATGCTCAGTATAAAAACTAAGGGATCAAAGGGGCAAGGGGGCTTGCTCTCTCCTTCTTCAATGGCCGATGTCCGAGGAGGACCCCGTCTGTTTGTCTTAGATCTCGATCCGAGCATTCCTGACTCCAGATCCAGAATTCAGCACCTGTTCATCGCTGACTCCAGTCTGGGACTTTCCCTGTGTGTGCTGGTGACACGATCGTCATCCTGGGAGCTGGATACAGTTTTGTATATATATTGTATACTTTTTTTTATTATTTTATTATTATTTCTTATTTCCTTATCTATTATTATTTTCATTAAAGTAGTTTAGTTCTTTTTCTAAACTCGTAAATCTCCTTATCTCTTCCTCTCCTCTCTGAGGAGAGAGGTGGGGGAGGGCCATCTGTCATTCTGATTGGCCAATCTGGACAAAACCACGACAGTACCTCAGCCTTCTCCATGTTGGTTGTCACCAGACCCCCTATCCTATTTATCAGGGGGGCTACAATTTCTTTTATCTTCCTTTTCTGGACAATATACCTGTAGAAGCCCTTATTATTATTTTTCACATCCCTTGCCAAATTCAGCTCCAGCTGTGCCTTAGATTTCCTGATCCCTTCCCTACACAACTGAGCGGTGTCCCTATATTCTTCCCAGAAATCATACCCCTGCTTCTGCTGCCTATGCATTTCCTTCTTACACTATAGTTTTACCGGGAGGTCCTTACTCAGCCATGCTGGTCCCCTTCCTTCCTTGCCTGATTTCTTACATGTGGGAATGGATAGTTCTTGTGCTCTAAGAAAAAAGTCTTTAAATAGCTGCCAGCTCTGTTCAGTTCCTTTATCCCTGAGGGCAGCTTCCCAGGGGGTCACATCTACCAGTCCCTTATATAACTGAATGTTCGCTTTCCTAAGGTTTAGGGCTTTTACTATACTTTTTGCTCGGCCTATATCCCTCAAGATCATGAATTTCACCAGGGCGTGATCACTGCAGACCAGGCAGCCACAAGTCTTTACCTCTCGAATTAAATCATCTGTGTTGCCAAGCAACAGGTATAGTAACACTTCTCCTCTGGTTGGGCTGTGTATCACCTGGATTAAGAAATTGACCTCAACACACTTCAAGAGTCTCCTGGCTCACTTACAGCTTGCTGTGCTGCTCTTCCAATGGATGTCAGGGTGATTGAAGTTTCCCGGCAGGATCAGAGCCTGTGAGCGTGATGCTTCCCATCGTTGAAGTAAGAACACTTCGTTAACAGTCTCCCCTTGATCAGGCATCCAGTAGTAAACACCAGCCACGAGGTTTTGTTTGTTGGCTTGGCCCCTAATTTTTACCCATAAGCTCTCAAATTGTTCATCGCATTTTTTCAAAGACAGCTCTGTGCAGTCAATGCCTTCTTTTACATAGAGGGCAACCCCCCACCCCACCCCTCCTTCCTTGCCTGTACCTTCTGAGCAGTTTATAGCCATCGATTGCAGCTGTGACGGTGTGCTCCACTGCCAACCTGCCCTTTATCTCCCATAACCCTGCTGTCCTGGTTCTGGTGGGGATAGGGTTAATTCTCCCCAAGACACGGGTATTCCATGCCATGTGAGCCATGCCCACCCTGAGCTGCCGGGGGAGGGGGCAGGAAGTCGCCGCTTGGAGCGGGCTGGGGCATCCCAGGTCCGGTCGGGGAGTGGAGGGGAGCGGCGGTTCCGTAATCGTGTTTGTATATTCCTCTATCCGTGTTAGTGTTGCTGTTTTTCTTGTTCCCTCTGCTGTTCTGTTAAACTGCCTTTGTCTCAACCCAAGAGTTTTGCCTTTTTCTTCTGATTCTTCCCGTATTGGGAAGACCCGAGCGAGCAGCACGTGGTTCTTTGTTGCCGTCTGAGGCCAAACCACAACACCTGCCCAAGCGATAACCACCCGTGGTGGTCATAATGGGTGCATCTAGTCATGATGGCTGCATCTGGCTCAATGTGGTTTCAGGGAGACAGATAACAACACAATAGCCAAAGGCTAACTTGAGCAATGCGCCCACCTAAACACAATACTGGTACTGTGGTCAATATGCAAATATGACTATAAGTCATTCATCTTACCCCCATAAATACTGAACAGCCCAAGAGCCCTTTGAGCTCTCCTGCACGGCAGTGGTCTGCACATGAGGATCTCCCCTTGAGTGGGGGTGCCTCTCAAGGTTACTTCTCGAGGTTTAGAGATTCCTTGCTGCAACAGATCCTCGGTAAGTGACTAATAGCGTGCTAAACTTTGAAATCTTAGCTAAGTGATATAAAGAATTGATTGCGCATAAATAATCCTTTAGACATAAACCGTTGACCAAGTCTGGGACTAGGATTGGATCCAGCCGCACCTAGACTCCTCTCTGAGAAGGAGTTTAGAAAGCAAGGGGGTCCTTTCTGAACCTCGTGACTCAACAGGAGGGTCTCCCTGACAGCTTGTCTGACCCTGTCCTCTGTGCAGTAAATAACCAAGTGTGCCTTACCATCGAATCTTGTTACAACACTGTCACATTTACTATCAAACTTTGTTAAATCCCTGTTTTATATCAATAAATGTACTGCTGCTTTTTTCTACGAGTGAAGTGCATCACTCCATCCGCGACAGCAGCGCTCCAGTCATGCGATTTGTCCCAGCACGTTTCAGTGGTAATGATCAGATGATAGCTTTCTAGCTGCGCAGTGTCTTCCAGGTCCTCCTACTTCTTACCCATGCTGCATGCATTGGTATGAGGCACTTCAGCTGGTCTTCATACCTTGTCACCTTTATAGAGGGATAAGACCTAGTTCCTTTGAGGCATTTCACAGATGTTTCCCTGTTGGTTCCTAATACATCATGTCCTGGTTTGGGATGTTTCAGAAGATTTCTTTCTCAGTTGGGGTATAGTTGGCTTCAGAGCCTTTGTATCCTCGACTCCAGAATCCTATGAGTCGAACTCGAGTCTCCCCTGGTACTCTCTGACAGAGGCTCCAGGTAGGGCCATTTTCCCCGGCTGCAATATAGAGCACATTTTTAATGTCCCATCCTGTTCAGACTGGTCCAAGGGCTACTGCATGCACAATCTTGTTTAATTTGCTCAAAGGCTTCTCGATGCTCAGGACCCCACGTAAAATCATTTTTCTTTCGAGTCACTTCATAGAGAGGTTTCACAATCTGACTATAACCTGGAATATGCAGTCTCCAGAAACCCACAATGCCTAAGAAGGCTTGTGTTTCCTTTTTGTTAGTAGGTGGGGACATAGCTGTTATTTTGTTATTCACATCCATTGGGATCTAGCGACGACCATCTTGCCACTTAATTCACAAGAACTGGATCTCTCGTGCAGGTCCCTTGACCTTACCTCTTTTTACAGCAAAACCTGCCTTCAGAAGAATTTTAATTATCTTCTTACCTTTCTTGAAAACTTCTTGTGCTCTATTACCCCACACAATGATGTCATCAATGTATTGCAGGTGTTCTGGAGCTCCAGCCTTCTCCAGTGCAGTCTGGATCAGTCCATGGCAAATACTAGGACTGTGTTTCCACCCCTGGGGCAGTCGATTCCAGGTGTACTGGGCACCTGTCCAGGTGAAAGCAAACTGTGGTCTGCACTCTGCTGCTAAAGGAATAGAGAAAAATGCATTAGCAATGTGTGGGAAAGCAACGGAAGATCGGCAAGGAGGATTGTAAATACGCTCAAGGGACTTGCACCTGGGTGCTAGAAAACACATATATCACACTAATTGTTATTCCGTCTCAGGTGCTTGCAAGAAAAACACTTGCACTTAGATAACATAAGTCTGTGATGGGCTCAGGGACACCTTATCTAGCCGCTTGAGAATCCTGGCCTGTTCCTGGCACAGTGGGAAAACTATGCCTGTTTGAACCCTTTAAATACCAGAGAGAACAGGGAGTCTGCGCACGCTCTTGCTAACAAGGACTCTCTCGCTGCCAAGGACTCTTGCTAACAAGGACTCTCTCTCACTCCGTGGTGCCCGTGGTCCCTGCCTGCGTGCCTCTGCCCAGGTGTTGCTTCGGAGATTCCCCGGTTTGCGAGGTATCGAGATTAAATTTGTTCTTTGCTTTCCATCCGTGGTTTGTGGTTGTTCCTGCATCCTGCCTGCATTGGCTCACACACAATGTCAATTGTAGCATACCATTTGGCTGCCTTTGACTCCAGTTCATACTGAAGTTCTAGCATGTCTGGCACAGCAGCACTCGGTGGCGTGACCTCATTCAGGCCACAATAGTCTACCAGATAATCTCCAGTCTCCATCAGACTTTCACACTGGCCATATAGGGCTGTTAAAGGGTGAGCGAATCTTGCTGACCACTCCTTGGGTTTCTAGCCGACAAATCACATTCTGGATGGGAATCAGGGAGTCTCGGTTAGTGTGATACTGTCGTCGATGCACCATGGAAGTAGCAATTGGCACCTGCTGTTCTTTAACCCTCAGCAGTCCCACCACAGAAGGATCATCTGAAAGGCTGGGTAAGGTAGACAGCTGTGTGATATCCTCAGTCTCTACAGCTGCTATACCAAAAGCCCACCCTTTCTTGAGATAGACTATGCCATGGATGCATGGAGCATCTGGGCCAGTCACAACGGGATGCTTCTCCCATTTATTCCCATTCGGGCTCACTCCAGCCTCCAATACAGTCAGTTCTTCAGACCCGCCTGTCACTCCAGAAATAGTAACAGATTTTGACCCTCTATGATTTGATGGCAACAGGGTGCACTGTGCAACAGTGTCCACGAGGGCTTTATACTTTTGTGGCTCTAATGGGCCAGGCCATCAAATCCACACAGTCCAATAAACTTGGTTGTCTCTCTCCTCCTCCTGGTTGGAGGCAGGGCCCCTCTACTGTTGAGGACAACATCTACAATTAGCAGATGAG
The DNA here is from genome assembly GCA_947846985.1 of Fratercula arctica. NCBI lineage: Eukaryota > Metazoa > Chordata > Aves > Charadriiformes > Alcidae > Fratercula > Fratercula arctica. The sequence continues at coordinate 10,576,494 of CANTUZ010000025.1, forward strand.
TTCCTATCTGGACCGGAGAACCGCTTATCGTGAACTGGAGCAGCCACCCTCCTGCAAGAATTCTTTCTTCTATCTGCTTTACCTTGCAACTCAAGCACTCGTGCCTCTAGGACCGGGATAGATTTTTTATCCCACTTACTCATATCCTCTCCATAGTTGCAGAGGGAAACTCACAGGAAATCTCAGAGCAGGTCCTGTTTCTCTTGAGTCGGTTTTGTAGGAGAGTATTTTTTCTTAATGACTGAGACATGCGTCCATTCAGGGGAAGAGTGGGATTCTTTGTCCATCCTGGACAGTTTTTCAAATAGTTTTTCAAACAGTTTATCATTTTTCTTAGCTATTTCCTCATTTCACTTGGCTTTTGTCTTGGTCATTTCCTCTATTTTCTCAGTCATTTTTTCCACGGCTGCCACTGTAAGGGGACGAGAGAGACTGTCTTCATACTGTCATACCTTGTTAGCCACTTCACTTACAGTTGGTGCATCAGTATCAGATCCTCGCCAAACCATTGTTGACAATGTGTGGGAATACATTAATGGTGCACTCTGCACAAACTTCCTCAGCAAAGATCGTTTGCATCGCATTTCATCAGGGTCTACATTCACTTGCCAGTCACCATCAATCACCTCTCACACAACCAGTTCCCTCGGGTACTTAATACCTTTTTCCATACTGGTCCATTTGCTTGGATGGCATTCCATATCATCCTTAAAGGGATTCCTGCCCTTTACAACTGATAGCATTCACCTCCAGAGACTGAAGGTGTTTGACTTTCTCGCAATCGCTTTATCAGTACCTCCATCTTTGGCCAGGTTCCCCAACTGCTTAGCCTCGCTGCCTTCTAAGTCTATGGTATCAGCTCCATTGTCCCAGCATCCGAGCAACCAGGAAATGTGTCTCCCCTTCTTGATGACTAAAGTCCTTCCTCATATTTCACAAATCCTTCATAGAGAAGGATTTAATGATTATCTCTACATCTGATTCCTCTCCCTGCGTTGACACTACCCAAGAAGGACCCTCTCCTGGATCTGCTTTAGAAGGACCCTTTTCTTCATCTTCATCAGAAGAACTCTCTTCCATGCTACCTGGCTTGTGCTGGTCTTTGTCGTAAGGGGCAGGGGAATGAGCTGATCTTGTTTTCTGCTTCCTGGTCACAGAGGCAACTTGTACAGGTTCTGTTGGAATTTGAGTAGCAGCAGAACTCGTTGTCAAAACAGCTGGAGTAGTGACAGTGCTTGTTGTCGAGGCTGGAGCAGCTGGTGCTGATACAGGCAGGGGCAGAGTCATGGCCAGTGCTGGTGTGGGGGCAGCTTGGGGAGTGGTATCTGCCTGTGCTGGCTGTGAATTGGCCCATGGGATTTGAGTAGCAGCAGCACATGTCACACAATACCCACTCCTGCACCGATGTTTAACGCAAAAGCACCCCTGAAAACATTCAGGAGAACCATCAAGAAAATCATGATCTTTTGAAAGTAACATTCATTTTCTAAACAGCCCAAAAGGTTTACATCCCCTAGCTCTTTGACATAAGCATTAAAGGGCAAGATAAACCTTTCCCAGGTGAAACCGAAAGTGTAATTAGTAATAGAATCCATCACGTTGGGCCCCACGTTGAGCACCAATAAATCTATCGCGATTTGGGCTGGGTTGGCCAATGACAAGACGACAGATGATTCAGAAGTAATCAGTACAGAAGCACAGCTCCTCCTGGTGCCTCGATTACCAGTGCTGGGCTGGATGTTCAAGGGTAAAGTTCCTTCTACTCATCATGTGACCGATGCTACCTGGAGTAAATGGGTTGCCTTAATCACGCAGTGAGCTCGAATAGGAAACCCAAATCATCCAGGGATCATAGAAGTGATCACAAACTGTCCCAAAGTCAAACACTCCGGATGCCACCAGAGCAGGTGGTGACTTGTGATGAGGAAACCCCACCGTATAATGAACGCTCAGATAATGAGAAACAGTATGCCCTGTTCACTGATGGATCTTGCTGTATCGTAGGAAAACATCAAAGGTGGAAAGCTGCTGTGTGGAGTCCTACACGACGAGTTGCAGAAGCCAGTGAAGGACAAGGTGAATCGAGTCAATTTGCAGAGGTAAAAGCCATCCAGCTGGCCTTAGACATTGCTGAATGAGAAAAGTGGCAAGTATTCTATCTCTATACTGACTCATGGATGGTGGCAAATGCTCTGTGGGGGTGGTTAAAGCAGTGGAAGCAGAGCAACTGGCAGCGCAAAGGTAAACCCATCTGGGCTGCTGAATTGTTGCAAGATATTGCTGACTGGCTAGGGAAACTAGTCGTGAAGGTACGCCATGTAGATGCCCACGTACCCATGAGTCGGGCCACTGAGGAACATCAAAACAATCAGCAAGTGGACCAGGCTGCTAAGATTTTCCAGACAGATTTGGACTGGGAACATAAAGGTGAACTATTTTTAGCTCGATGGGCCCATGACCCTTGAGTTCATTAAGGAAGGGATGCAACATCTAAATGGGCTCGTGACCGAGGGGTGGACGTAACCATGGAAGCTATTGCACAGGTTATCCATGACTGTGAAACATGTGCCGAAATCAAGCCAGCTAAAATGTTAAAACCTGTGTGGTATGGGGGATGATGGTTAAAATATAAGTATGGGGAAGCTTGGCAAATTGACTCTATCGCACTCCCTCAAACCTGCCAGGGTAAACGCTACATGCTTACAATGGTGGAAGGAAGCACCGGATGGTTGGAAACCTATGCCGTACCCCATGTTACTGCCAGGAATACCATCTTGGGCCTTGAAAGGCAAGTCTTGTGGCGACATGGTACTCCAGAAAGAATTGAGTCAGATAATGGGACTAATTTCAAAAATAATCTTATAAGTACTTGGGCCAAAGAACATGGCATTGAGTGGGTATATCATATCCCCTATCATGCACCAGCTTCTGGGAAAATTGAGCAATACAATGGATTGTTAAAAACTACCCTGAAGGCAATGGGTGGTGGATCCTTTAAAAATTGGGACAAGCATTTATCACAAGCTACCTGGCTAGTTAACACCAGGGGATCCATCAATTGAGCTGGTCCTGCTCAATGAGACCTTTTACATACAGTAGAAGGGGATAAAGTCCCTGTGGTGCATGAAAGGAATATGCTGGGGAAAACTGGGTTTTCCTGCCTCAGGCAAAGGCAAACCCATTTGTGGGACTGTTTTTGCTCAAGGACCTGAATGTACTTGGTGGGTGATGCTGAAGAATGGAGAAATTCAATGTATACCTAAAGGAAATTTGACCCTCATTGAGAATACTGAATTCTGAGCAGTATGATGTTTTTATATAATACTAACAGTGTTCAGTAAGTGTTTTCAGGATAAAATGGTGGTGATTAAACCTGAGCTAACTTAATCAAGTGGTGTCCAACAAACTCTTCAAGATGGACATGCTACCTGTGGGCACAAACCACAGTGAATTTCATACAATCTTTCCTGTCCTGAGAGTCTCCTATAATAGATGAAATTCTGAAATTATGAACTAAATGAACTTAACAAACTTTTGTGTATAGAGATAAATCATAGATGACTGATCTGTGTATATGTATGTGTATATGTATATATTTGATGGATAAGAATTATTAGTTATCTGAACATGATGCAAATGGTATGGGATAAGGAGTGGAATGTCCTGATTTGGGGTGAAGCAGAGCCAACTTTCTGTTCAGTGGGAGAGGCTCTTGCTTACACTTGTTGCTGTGGCAACCAGGGTCAGCTGACTTGGTTGTTTACCCCATGGAGGGGTCAAACCTGTGGGGAGGAGTGGACAGGTGACCCAAACTGACCAATAGGGTATTCCATCCCATCTGCTATGCTCAGTATAAAAGCTGAGGGATCAAAGGGTTAGCTCTTCTTCAATGGCTTGGCTTCTTTGATGACTCTCTCTTTCTTCAATGACTGACATCCAAGGAGGACCCTGTCAGTTCATTTGATCCTGATCCATCGATTTCTGAATTAAGATCCGGAATCTAGTTCCCATCTGTCACTGAGTCCGATATGAAACTTCCCCAGTTTCTGACAGTGACATCTCCTTGGGAGCTTGATACAGTTTTGTATATATTGTATCTATTTCATTATTTCCTCTTTATTTTATTATTAATATTTCATTAGTTTATTTTTTTCTAAACTCATAACTCTATCTCTCTTCTTCCTCTCCTTGGAGCGAGAGGTAGGGGAGAGTATCTGTTGTCTTGTCATTGGCCGACCCGGCCCAAACTGCAACACATCAGCAGCCCCTGGCTCTTCTCTGTTGTTCAAAACTGCATCCCCTTCCCCCACTTAATCTAGTTTAAAGTTCTTATAAATCTGGCCAGCTTGTTGGCAAGGACCTTCTTGCCTCACTTGGTCAGGTGAATCCCATGAGCTCCCAACAGACCCATCTTCTCAAAGGCAGATCCATAATCATAGAAGCCAAAACCCTGAGTATGGCACCAGCCACACTCACCTGTTCAATTCGTCTCCTCCTTCCTGAACACTTACTGTGACTGGGAGGATAGAGAAGACGATCATCTGTGCTCCTGATCCTTTTAACATTGTTCCAAGGGACATATCGTCTCTTTTGATGGTTCTAATTTGCCTCGTCGCAGTATCATTAGGCCCTATTTGGAATAGTAGGTGCAGATGATAATATGCCAGGTTCACCAGGCTCGGCAGCCTCTCAGTGACATTGTGAATGCGAGCTCCTGGTAGGCAACAAACATCTCACACTCTTATCTGTCACATCCAGCAGTTTCTCATGTCACATTATTTTTCCAGTTAGCTGAATCTCAGGCCAGGGCCTAGTCATCTGCCTGCATACCTTAACATTGTTCACTTTATGTACAGAGTTTCTGCTCACCCTGAACAGAGAGGATAGAAAGAAAGCCTCCCAGAAACAACTGCTAAACCCTAGATATTTCAGAAGAACGTCATCAATGTAAAATGGGAATAAAGAAGTGATTGATCAGGCCCAGCATTCTCAGAACATTGTGTCGCCGCTAGTGCATTCTGTTATTTCACTAGCCTAAGTTTTCTGGCCAATAAAGGTCAAATTTTGTTATAGTACTTGTTTACTTTATAGGTCTGCATTGGCTCAGAAACATACAGGGTTTGTACTGAATTTGAAAGTAGCAAATTTGTTCCAGGAAGGCACTGCTCAATCTACTGTACTGGACAAGACCTAGGTCCTATGAAGAAACTGTAGAGTTGTGTCTTGTAGCAGCTGACACCATACTTGGGGAACAAAAAGTGAGACACCCTAACCATAAAATCAGAATTGGTTTAAGGGAAATGCTTTCTGTCCTTGCTTTTTACTTTTCTCAATTTACAGTTTTATTACATGTTTTAATACTGAAAACATTATTTCAAAATTTGTTGAGCTTGGATGACCAGGATTGCTTCAGCATTTTCAATAAATTCTGTCTGTTTCTTTGTCAGTACTGCTCTCCTTAACCAACATCCTAGGCACTTGGAATGTCAGACATTAATACATTCCTACATGCACATCTTTCAGTCTTACCACGTGTTGCTCTGTATGGACAGTCTCACCTTCCCTCCCTTCCCATCTTCTGGTCATATGCAAGTCCCTCAGCCTTTACCAGGCTTCCTAGTCAATGATGAAAGAAGCAACAAGGAAGTTAGTGAAGTAATGCACACATTGTAAACTGATGTGCTTCTGAGTAATTTCAGTATTCTGTCTTATATACCATATCTCTGATACCTCAGTGTTTTGCATTATGTTTGCATTGTGTTTGTCCATTATGATCCCAGTAAAAATGGCACTCAGATTCTGTAAAATATCATTTAGAATGCTATTTATTAGAGCTAACACTATAAGGAGAAAACAGCACAGACACTTTTACTTCCCTTTAGATGCTAGGAACCCTGAGCGGTGTAGCATTGAACGGGCCTCCAACCCACGCACAGCATAATGGGCAGACTCCATCCATAGAAGAGATTCTCGCCTTTCTGTCTTTCAATCTATTATAGGATTTTCTTGCAAGAAAACAACTCTGTTTATCGTTTCTACTGTCAAACAAAAAGAAGTTGTCATGAGAACTTCTTGCTGCACTGTTAGATAAAGGCAAGGCCACGCAGGTGGCATAATCTCCAGTACCAAGTAGAGCTGCCTGCGGGCTCCTCTGTTACAATGAGCTGGCTGAGTTTATCCTGCGGCCAAAGGATTTGTGCAGCCCAACACAGACCCGAAGGCCACGCACAGCACAGGTTTGGGCCTACTCAGGTTAATTGTACTGTGGATCACTAACTCCTCAATATACAATGGTTTTCTGGTCAGGATCACTAAATTCCACCCCTCGATTCACATACAGTTTACCTTTCCCAAAAATATTATAAATTACAGATTATATTAGTAAACCATTCAGATAAGTTTTGCTTTGTTTTGAATGTACTGTAACCACTTTTGGTAAGAGCCCAATGTAATCTATTTGCCAGATATGGCCACGAACGGGGCCTCATTGAATCTGCCCATAAAGCTGCTAAGGCAACTTTTAAGCTTACAGACTGCACACCGCTGTACTAATTCCCAAATGGCTTCTCGGGTACATGGGATTCCCTGGCTTCGAGTCCATCTATGTATGCCATTGACACACAGGTGCCCATATTTTTTGTGGGCCCATTTAGCAAGGGCTTCCTCATCAGGAGATAGAGCATCAAGGAACAGGGGATCAGGAAGTAAAGTAGTGCTATTAATTTGAGCTAAGTGATCAACTGTGGCATTGTGCTCCCTCTCTTCCCCAACACTCCAGGTGACACAAATATCAACACGTTGAACCCACAGGTACAAATTCACACATCTCATTGTCCAGTTGTCTGTTTGTCACTTATTAACCCATGCAGTTAATCCCTTGTATGCTGCCCAAGAGTCAGTATATATGTATAGCTCAGGAGCTGGGATTTCTCCTAATGTTTCTTATAGTACAAATTCTTTTTCTGACAGCATTTACTCAAGAGGATTTGTTTTCTCTATGAGAGATGACCAGTGTCCAAAATAAATGCTGGTATTGTAGGTAGCCATATGCATCCTAAAATCCTTCCCTATAGACAGATCTAAAAGTGCAAAATTGGGAAATATGCAAGTAGTTAGTTATGAAACAGAGGAATCTAGTCTGGAAACAGTAAGACACTTTTTTTTCCTATTTCACCTCTTCCCCCTTCCCCCCAGAATGAAAAAAACCTGGAACTTTTCTCTCAAGCTCTTTTGCTCTTCTCTCCAAGTACAAGCTTCTCTGTGCAATCCATCTCTTATTCTATCTCCACACAATGGTGTCTCCCACACTGTATGTGCTTCCTCTGTCTCACCATTCACCAACTAACTGCTAATTCAGGCCCACTCTGTGGCTCAGTCCCCCAACCCCATCAGTCTCTTCCAACACAGCAAACTATAAGCTCGAGTCCCCTTTCATATAGTTTTCCCTCAGACTTAACCCCCTTCTTCTTGAGTTGGAAGCCACTTTCTCAAGCTGTGAGCTTTAACATACCTTAACTCTCCAAGGCTCAGCATACATTTATTCTCTTAATTGACATAAACATTCAAACACAGAACTCTTCTTTTCTGACACCACCACCGAATCCAAGAACACAGCTGCCTATGTCCACTGTACGTTTTTCATTGCAATGTTTCCTGTACTGTTCTAAGGCACATTTAGTTTTGAAGTACACAGAGATTATCAGGCAAAGGTTGCTATAAGAATACACTTGATTTATTAGTAGGGGATTTTATATTTTTTTACTAATATTAGTGAAACTAACTAAAATTCATTTACAATTAACTTTTAGTCTGTGAGCAACAATGAAATTTTGTATACTGACAGAAGACTCAAAACCAGTTCATTTTGGCTTAGATGAAAGAGGAAAAGAAGGTTATCAGGAGTGGTCAACATGGATTCACCAAGGGGAAATCATGCTTGACCAATCTGATAGCCTTCTATGATGGAATGACTGGCTGGGTGGATGAGGAGAGAGCAGTGGACGTTGTCTACCTCGACTTCAGCAAGGCTTTTGACATTGTCTCCCTGTCGTTGTTTGGGCTGAACTGACCACTGAAGCGAGCGACAGATGGTCTCCCCCACCTCTCTCTCCAAAGAGAGGAGAGAGAGAGAGAAAGAGATTTATGAGTTTAAAAAATTAAACTACTTCAATGAAAATATTAATAAACCAATAAATTAATAAAAATAAAATAATTACAAAATAATGAAATATATACAATATATACAAAACCATATTAAGCTCCCAGGATGACAATCGCGTCCCCAGCAGGCACTGGGAAAGTCCCAGAATGGACTCAGCGACAGATGGGAGCTGGATTCCAGATCTGGATTCATGAACACACAGATCGGGATCAAAGGCAGATGAACAGAGTCCTCCTCAGACACCGGCCATTGAAGAAAGAGGGCTGACCCTTTGATCCCTCAGCTTTTATACTCAGCATAGGGCAGATGGGATGGAATACCCCGTTGGTCAGTTTTGGGTCACCTTTCCTGTCTGCTCCTCCCCGCAGGTGGGACCCCTCTACACTCTTCAGCTTCCAACCCTCCAACAGGGAACATAACAAAGTTAGCAGACCTTAGTTGTTATAGCAAGAAGTATAAGCAAGAGCCTCTCTGCATACTATTCCTTGGCATGAACTATAAACATATGTCTTCTCACTCTGAGAACAAACAGTTTTCTGCACAATATGCTGTTAATTTCAGAGAGAAGAGGCTTAGCTAAAAAGTAAAATTACTGAACAGACAATTGGTTCTGTTTTACCTCAATCCAGGACAGGATCTCATCAGTGGTTATAAATATCTAAAGGGCGGGTGTCAAGAGGATGGGACCAGACTCTTTTCAGTGGTGCCTGGCGACAGGACAAGGGGCAACGGGCACAAACTGGAACACAGGAAATTCCATCTGAACATGAGGAAAAGCTTCTTTGCTTTGAGGGTGACAGAGCACAGGAACAGGCTGCCCAGAGAGGTTGTGGAGTCTCCTTCTCTGGAGATATTCAAAACCTGCCTGGATGTGTTTGTTGTAGTAAAAATGATATTAACTAGAAAACTGAAACGTAACATGTAATCGAAGCAACCAAGGGAACCTGTCGCTGCTGCTAAAAGTCCTCTATACAGCCCCAACCCTATTTGATCATTTATAGAGAAATAGTAACTAGACGTGATTAATCTAAGATTAAATTAAGCAACTAACTACTAGACAATGTAACTTTGTTGATAAGCAGGATATTTCTGTCAAGAGAATGATGAACTGTAGGCCTGGTCAGCAAACCGAGAAAACCACCTGGAACTGGCAAGATTAGAAGAGAAGTAGGTAAAAGGTAATTCCAGCAGGGGGAGATTGCGACCACCAACTCATTGGCCACCTACCCAAATGATACCACCCACTCAAAAGAGAACAATGGAAGAAGACAGTCTGCACGCTAATTTACATAGGAAGTCAAGAAACCTTGATCAATCATTAAAGAGAATAACAATGAATAGTATTAATTGTTAGAATACGTAATAATCAGTGTATAAAAGGGAAATTTTTGAAACTAAGGTGTGCTCCCTTGGGACGAGCACCCCATTTCTGCCCATTAATCAAATAAACTTGGAAGTACCTCTGCTCTGTGTGTTATTGGCTTGCACACTGGGTAAAGAACCCAGATTTGGGACAACAGGAGCAGGATCAAGTGATGAGGGATAAGAGTGTGTAAAAGTCAGTTCTTCGCTGGCCGAGGAGGGAGACAATGATGCTTAGCATAGAACTACCAAGGAAATTTATTCTCTCATATTAGCTATATGCTTAGCGGTGCCCCAGCCTAATGCATGGAGAACCCCAATATAGAGGAAAGCAAGGTTTATATATGTTACAATATAGTTGTGTAGCCCGATCAAATTGCTCATGTTATGGGGTGGGATAATCAGTCACTATTGCTTGTATAATCAGTATGTGCTTCTCCCATGCAGGTTCAGTACGTGCTTGTCCCATGCAGGTGGTGTGGATGTATGGTCATTGGTGTGTTGATCTTCATTGCTCTAAAGAAACTTGGAAGTACCTCTGCTCTGTGTGTCATTGGCTTGCACACCGGGTAAAGAACCCAGATTTGGGAGAACACATTCCTGTCCAACCTGCTCTGTGTGAACCTGCTTTGGCAGGGGAGTCGGACTAGATGATCTCTGAAGGTCCCTTCCCACCCCTACCATTCTGTGATTCTGTGAAGATGGCCATCATGAAATATATCAACCAAGGATTCACAGTCCCATGAAGGTATGGTTTACTTTTTATATCAAAACCGCATCTACATCTACATAAGTAATATCATAGAACACTTGTTGAATGTACTCCTATGCTTTCTGTTTATCAGTCACTAGAGACAACATTTTATTGCACCTTTATGAAATGTTGATAACAATATAATAAAAAATATTTTCATCTTACAAGAGTTATGTTACATACTTGAAAAAGAGATAACCTTGTTTATTGCCATTTAAGTTAAGGGGATGTCTACATTCTTTGCCTATAAAAAGAGGGAAAACAAAGTTAAGAAGTAAGAAGTAGTAAATAAAAAGAGTGAGAATTAGAGTTTTTTGAGGAGTATTTTGTTTGTTATGGAGGTCTTCACCAACCTCAGATGGGCTACTCTGATCTCTAACAAAAAATTATACCACAACTAGTGTCCCTGAAACAGTTGTTAGCAGATATATGTTAGACAGAGAAAATGCAAATAGTGATGACTGAAATTATATATTTATGAACTAAATTATGACAAGTATACTGGAAACTAAGGTATTGAAGTGTGAGTTTTTTTCTTTTGAAGTATTTCTAACATGGGAAGAAATAAAATGCTGAAAACAGAAAGTATCAGTAATGCTAATTTATAAACAGAAATGAAAGTTGTATTTGTATATAACATGACCAGTTTGTGAATAGAAATCTAGTGTTATGATACAGTTACAGAAGATACTGATGTTTCTAAAGATTGAAATTTATGTGGTATATGCAAATGCACAGCTATACATACATATATATATTCATTATAATATAGTTAAGGCAATATCATATTAGGAACCAATGGTAAAACTGGCCAGCACTTAAGAAGGAAATGTAAGCTGAAGTGAGTAATGCCTTTCTCACACACTGCCTGACATAATTTGGGCCCTTGCTGTAAGAGGCAGATAACCCAAGCCATTTGCTATCTGTGTAGCATCAAACAGGACTCTGATCCATGCACAGCACACCATGCAGACCCCATCCACAGAAGAGGGTCCTCCCCTTTAGCCGTTCAAGCTATTATAGGATTTTCTTGCAAGAAAACAACTTAATCATTTCTACTGTCTCAAACCTTATCTTTGCTACCACCTAACTGCATTATTGCTTAATATATCAGATGGCTCAGCCATCTGATCTGCCCATCCTGTAATTTCCAGTCCATAATGCATACTGTGCTGCTCAATTAATTTCTCTTTTATCAGTACATAATTTTCTCACTAGCACACCCAATCAGGACATCATCTCCTGCTAAATAACTAACTTTTCCTCTAACCTCCTCAATAGCCTCCCCTTTTCACATCCTTTCACAGACTACCAGTCAAATACCTTTTACGTTCTTTCTTTCCCTTTATATTCCAGTCTCTAATTCCACTTTGTATGTTACAAAACAGGCCACCTACAATCAATCCATAACAATGTGCTCTTTCTAATCAGTAACACCTGTGCCAGCAACCTGATCTCTGTTTCTTTACAACCCCCCAGGTAATGGATTACCAGATATGGTTTTGTAGCAGGTTGATCCTCTTTCAGTCTCAGTCTCTCTAGCAAAAGATGTTTCCTATTTCAGAAAGCTGATTCTGTGTTTTCTACGTAGGCTCCCACAAAATATTGATTCTATTTCCTCTAACCCATTAAAACTGACCCCATTTCAGAGTCCCTCCAGAACTTTTTTTCTCCCCACTCCAGAAAAGAGACACATTCTGTTGTCAGCAGTAGCTTCAAAAGAAAGATTGTGATCTGCAAAACAGAAGACACTGCAAAGGGATTATATTGGGACTCTGTCCCCTTTAAGGCGGTGGTAGAGTGGAACTAGGGCAAAGTTGCAGGCAGCTTGATTTATGTCTTTTTAGTTATGACTATTAACCCACATTCCTACTGTATTCCTCTGTGTTAATTATCTTTGAATGTTTCAGGGAAGCCAAGAAGGCTGGCACACAAAGATTTGACTAGATCATGTGTACTATACTTGAATTGGAGTTTATAACATCACCTCCAAGCTATAAACCAAACTCTGAACTTGTGTCTCTTTGACACTCTGGTGTCGTGCTGTAGTAGGTACAGTTACAGGAAGGTGTATGTTATCTCAACAACAGAGATGGAACAATGGAGATAAAAAGGCAAGGAACAGATTTCCAGGAGGATTAAGCAACTCATTTATTTCAGCTGCCTTTGCAAGTGCTTCATACTCATAAGTCAGGCTTTAAAAGTAACTCAACCAAGGCCACAATGGGAATTACGTCAGAGCTGAAATTAATATACAGGGATCTTTGATATCACCCTGATACAAAAAAGTCACAAAACCACATCTCTGTCACCTGGAACCTGTCAGTTTGTTATCTCAGTCTCTAAAGTTTTACTACTCAGGCAACAAAGCTGCTGCAAACTCTGCCCAAAAATGTAGGCTTTGATGCTCCCAGGTATAATAGCATCACAGAGACCTATATCCATAAGCTGAATCTCACTGGGTACTGCATCAGATATGTTTTTACAGTACCATTTTACCATAGTACATGAAAAGCCCAGACTTTTTCAGTGTTACTCAGAGTCTTGAGCAAAAATGTAGCAAATAAAACCCACACAGCTGATCTGTGTTAAAAAAGGAGGCTTGATGTTTTTGTCCTGGCCCACATCTGGGAATCACTTTTCTAATATGATAAGAGCAGACAGATCTATTCTGGATTTATTGGGCAGAGCTAAATCTGGCTGAATTGAAGTTCTGATGGCACTTTTGTACTGGGAAACATTGGGGCTTAGATTTCATCAATGGATGCAAAGCAGTTTTACTTGCCATGTCAGGTCCATGGTTTTGCGTCACTGTGACACCTGACATGCTAGGTCCTGACTCTTGTGTGTATCTGAAAGGCAAAGGTGGAAGCACAGTGTCACTTCCCATGTCATTGGTATAATTTGCAGGCCTGAGACTAGAGACGCTTTGCCCTGTGAGGGAACAAGACGATGCTCCTGCTTGGCTCCCATAGGAACAATAATGGCCGCTTTTCTACACGCACACTAAACTATCACCCCCCTAAGTCCTTGATACAACTACTGAGCAGGAGGAAAAAAAATACCGGCCAGAGAATGTTCAAAGGGTGAAGCAGGGCTGGGTATGGCTTTGTGTAAAGGTGATGATTCTGTCTATCCTTCCCTCACTTCCCAAAGTTCTCTCTTTATGGCTGAGGGCTCTCATGAGATCACTATTGGTGCCACGACCTCTGTACAAGAGCAGTAGCAGCTAGTAAATACTCTCTGAGGGTTGGTGATAGCTTCTGGTGGTTTTCATTAGCCCTGCCCGTGGCGATTCCCGCCAGGCTTTGCCTCGTGGTGTGCTGACTTGGAGAGCTTATGGTTCTGTTTGTGTGATTACGGGGTACGCTTGGGGAGTAGATGAGGATTGAGGCAGGTCTCCTTTACCTCTCCATGCCCTTCTGAGTGAGGCCTGTGGGCGGGGAGGGTTGTGCCTGTTCAATGGAATTCAAAAAACCTGCTTCCATTGAGTTAAACAAAGAAGTGAGGGAAAGGCTTGTTCTGTTTTCTGTTATCATGTAACTGGGAAACAAGATCTCCTTTTCACTGTTAGTGGCTGAGCTAGTGGAAGGTACATACCATGTGGATCCAAGTTTGTACCATAGATGGTACTGAGACCCATACTATTGATGATCTGAGCCGTCTCACCAAGACTGAAAGTTTGTGGAAGAAGATCCAGAAGACCTTCTGTGTGAGCCCCGACTGCCAGCGCCTCTTCTACCGCAGCAAGCAGGTGAGGTGGAGACCTGGTGGGTAGGGGTGGAGGGGAGCTTCTCTTTTATGTCATTTCCCCCTTCTTATGTTCTGTTCTCTGTGAATGGATGTAAAGCTCCTCATCCCCTCCCATACTGGGATATCTGGCTTTTGTTTTCTGTCCTTTTTCTGAGCCTAGGAGCTGATGAAGTTGTCCTGGTTTGAGGTAAAACAGAACCAATATTCTTTTCAGTAATATTACTTTGCAGCTAAGCCTCTACTAACTAATTGAACTCTCTGAAATTAACAGCGTATTTGTCAGACAGTGTCAGCTTCTAGCAGAGATAAGGCCTGATGTTTATAGTTAATACTAAGGAATGGCTCTTGCTTATACTTATTGCTCTAACAACTAAGGTCTGCTAACTTTGTTATGTTCCCTGTTGGAGGGTCGGAAGCTGAAGAGTGTAGAGGGGTCCCACCTGCTGGGAGGAGCAGACAGGAAAGGTGACCCAAAACTGACCAACGGGGTATTCCATCCCATCTGCCCTATGCTGAGTATAAAAGCTGAGGGATCAAAGGGGTTAGGCTCTTTTTTTTCAATGGCTGGTGTCTGAGGAGGACTCTGTCTGTTTGTCTGCCTTTGATCCCGATCTGTGTGTTCATGAATCCAGATCTGGAATCCAGTCTGTTGCTGAGTCCAGTCTGGGACTTTCCCAGTACCTGCCAGTGATGTAATCGTCATCCTGGGAGTTTGATATGGTTTTGTATGTATTTCATTATTTTCTTATTAATATTATCTTTCTCTTATTATTTTATTATTAATATTTATTGTCGTTTAGGCAATTATTCTATCACCTGATGACTCCTCCCCATCTGGGAAGGGGAATCGGGAATAAACAAGGAAACCTGAGGGCTGAAATACAAACAAATTTAATAGAATAAGACTAAACAATTAATATTTATAATACTAAAGAACCAATATTGATCCTGAGACCAATACAAAATATACAAGGATTATACTTAGCCAATTATATCAGTAGGAAGCTGTGCACTCCCAGCAGTGGACAGCTAACATCAGACACTGCAAGAGCTACGGCTTCGGGAGGAAGGGAAGGCCTCAGGGGTCCGGCACCAGGGCAAGAAGTTCTCTGGACTGCTGCCAACAAGGAAGAGAGAGAACTCCTCAGCAAACTTTCTAATTTATATTGAATGTGACATTCATGGTATGAAATAATTCTGTTGGCCAGCTTGGGTCAAGTGTCCAGGTCTTGCTCCTCCTCATCCCTAGCACCTGGCTAGCTCAAAAACACTGAGACCTTGAAATCCACATACCCTAGCTGGCTATAAAGTAAATATTTTCACAAATTCAGACACTAGTGTTTTCTAAAAATGCAGTTTTCCCTAGCGTTACAAGAGACCTTACTGAAAAGTAAAATTACTGAAAGATAAATTAATCCTGTGTTGCTCAAACCAGGACAATATTTCATTAAATTAGTTTAGTTTCTTTTCAACTCATAAGTCTCTCACTTGTGAGAGAAGTTAGAGAGCATTTGTTATTCTTTTTAGTGGCCGGCCCAGCCCAAACCACAACAGAGGGGCAAGGAGGAAAGACAAGCTGCTCAGTGTGGCAAAAGATTCTGGGCCCAACTGGTCTTTTTTCTAGACTTTTCCTTCCCACCCCCCACAGTAGTAAATGGGTACTAAAGAGGTCCCTTTGTGCTTTTCTTTTTTTTTTTTTTTCCACCCAAACCAAGGGAGACTCCTTCAGCTTATTGTACCTAAGTGACAGAGCAGACAGCGGGGTGTGAGGGAGAGGAAATCCCCTGCTTTATTTTTTTGACCAGGCAAGAAAACACAGGTGTTTCCCTTGGGTTCCTGCCCTCTCAGCGCCCCATCTGGGTATGAGGAAAACATTTTCTGTGTGTGCACTTCAAGTGGTTTCCAAGGTCTAGGTGCCACATCACAGACTAAGGACTCTGAACTCCTTCCATCCATCAGAAGAGGAGAGACAGAGGACTCATTAGAATCCTTCCTGGAGGTGGGTATGTCAGCCAGAAAAAGCAAGGTCAAAAAAATTGTACCTTCCTGATGAACATGACTGGCAACAACAAAAAAAGGAGAAAGCTGAGGTACTCAACAACTTTTTTGCCTCGGTCTTCACTGAAAACCTCTTTTCCCACACCTCTCAAGTAGACAGACTGCAAGACAGGGACTGGGGGAGCAAAGTCTCTCCCACTGTAAAAGAAGATCAGGTTCATGACCACCTGAGAAACCTGAACATACAGAAGTCTATGGGACCTGACAAGATGCATCCCAGAGTCCTGAGGGAATTGGCTGATGTAGTTGCCAAGCCACTCTTTTCCTCTGTTTGTAGTATAACAGATACTCCTACAACGTAGCTTAGACAAGAAGCAAAGGCCCAGAGCTGAGTTTAAATGGAGCCTATGGGCAAGAAGAGTGGAGGCCTCAGGTGAGGTTGGTCTGGGCCATTAAGGCCTATTAGTGCCCTTAGGCCCTGAGAACAACATGGAATGCATGGTGACTCAACACAGGCGTCAATCAAGCCATAATTATCAGCAAGTTCCTTCCAGCACACTAATATAGTTTGTGTTAATACCATCAAATGGAACCTGCTGATGAATGTGTTTCATGGCATGAAAGATCATGTTCAATTTTAATGGAGGTATATTCAGTATAGGAGTTACATTAACTCTATATTCCTAGTCAAGCAAGGTTCTGTGTTCCTTCTGTTGCTACAGTCAGTGCTACCTCTACTCCTTAGCTAGGAAGCTAGAGCTGTGTACTGTTCTTTAAGACCCAGCAATAATACCTTATTA
This sequence comes from Fratercula arctica, assembly GCA_947846985.1. NCBI lineage: Eukaryota > Metazoa > Chordata > Aves > Charadriiformes > Alcidae > Fratercula > Fratercula arctica. The sequence goes on from CANTUZ010000025.1 coordinate 10,593,322, forward strand.
TTGTTACTTACTGATGTGTCAAAAAAAGCAGGGCTGACAAAGATCAGCCCAAATAAGTTCACTGTGCACGAGAACTGCTATCCACCAATCCAAATAAAAGGTAAGTGGTAGGCAAAATGCAAAGCACTTTGGGATATCAAGTAGTATGTCAAAGGTTCATTTTATCAGCATAAAATCACTACTGTGAGCTCACTGATTCACCAGTAACCATTTGCAATTGTACATGTGTTGAACAGGGTTCATATTTGTTCTACCAGATGAACTGGCAGGGCACAGATCCAGTATAGCTGCTTGTCAAACTGTGTTCTGAGTTACATTTTTAAAAAGTTTTCTCTGTGCTGAGAATATAAACTAATATGACAATGGCAGATGAAACAAATAAGAAAAATAATATTCTTTATGGAAGAGCAGCTACCAGATGTCTTTCACGTGATATAATTTCTTTTTGCTTTATCATGTTTGTTTTATCTATGAAATACTGTGCTTAATGTGGAAGGCAGAATTTGAGCATAAAATATTCAAAATTAAATCTGATATAATCTCATCAACATCAGTCCCATTTGTGAGTTTGGGCAAAAGTATATATATTTGTATAGCATTCAGAATGTGTGTGTTTTCAGTACTTTTTACCCCAGTGCTTTCACTAGCTTTGGAAGCAATTTTCGTTATATCCTTTACAACTTCATGACTGTTATTTTACAAAGTTTACAACTTGGCATATTTTACAACTGTAAAATTAAGACCCTTCTCAGAATTACTCATAACTTGTTATGCCACTGCTTTGCATTCAAGGAGCTGAAATACCCTTGTTGCACCAAGTTCTATACTCAGTCCTGATAGATGAATTCAAGAATAATACTAACCCATGGATGAAAAATTGCTTAGTCAGAACTACAATCCTGTTACCAAAAATAAACCTAGTTTCATTTCCTAAAATGATGAAACAAAACGTGGGCAATCCTATTATGTAATAAACTTAATGTTTTAATAATAAAAAAATTTTTAAAAGTGTGAAAACAGGGGCTCCATTTACTATTTAAATGCTACCAGTGCCATAGTCTGTGTTCCCCTGGAAGAAGAACATATATATTTCCCTGGTCTGGTTGGGTTTTGAGTATCTCCAACGATGGAGACTCCACAAATTCTCTGGGCCACCTGTTCTAGTGCTTGGTCACCCTCACAGCAAAAAAAAAAAAAAGTGTTTCCTTATATTCAGAGGGAACCTCCTGTGTTTCAGTTTGTGCCTGTTGCCTCTTGTTCTGTCACTGGCCACCACTGAAAAGAGCCTGGCTCAGTTTTCTTTACACCCTCCCTTCAGGTATTTAGACACATTGATAAGACCTCTCTGAGCCTTCTCTTCTCTAGGCTGAACAGTCCTAGCTCTCTCAGCCTTTCCTCACAGGAGAGATGCTCTAGTCCCTTAATCATCTTTGTGGCCCTTTGTTAGACTCTCTCCAGTATGTCCGTGTCTCTCTTGTACTGGAGAGCCCAGAACTGGACACAGGACTCCACTCCAGGTGTGGCCTCATCGGTTCTGAGTAGAGGGGAGGATCACCTCCCTTCACCTGCTGGAAATACCCCTCCTAATGCAGCTCAGGATATTGTTGGCCTTTTTTTTTGCTGTGAGGGGACGCTGCTGACTCATGTTCAATTTGGTATTCACCAGGACCCCCAGGGTCTTTTCTGCTCAGCTCCTTTCCATCTGGTCAGATCCCAGCAAAATCCTTGGTCAAGGATTTTGGAATGTCACCAGAGGAGGAGGTGACGCGTGCGGAAGAGGCCCCACCATATAATAAACTGTCAGAAAATGAGAAGAAATATGCCCTGTTCACTGATGGGTCCTGCCGGATTGTGGGAAAGCATCGAAAGTGGAAGGCTGCTGTGTGGAGTCCTACACGACAAGTTGCAGAAGCCAGTGAAGGACAAGGTGAATCGAGCCAGTTTGCAGAGGTGAAAGCCATTCAGCTGGCTTTGGACATCGCCGAGCGAGAAAAATGGCCAGTACTTCATCTCTACACTGACTCATGGATGGTGGCAAATGCTCTGTGGGGATGGTTACAGCAGTGGAAGCAGAGCAACTGGCAGCGCAGAGGCAAACCCATCTGGGCTGCTGAACTATGGCAAGATATTGCTGCCCAGATAGAGAATCTGGTTGTGAAAGTACGCCACGTAGATGCCCACGTACCGAAGAATCATGCCACGGAGGAACATCAGAACAACCAGCAGGTGGATCAGGCTGCTAGGATTGAAGTGGCTCAGGTGGATCTGGATTGGCAACATAAGGGTGAACTATTCATAGCTTGGTGGGCCCATGAGACCTCAGGCCATCAAGGAAGAGATGTGACATATAGATGGGCTCGTGACCGAGGGGTGGACTTGACCATGGACACTATTGCACAGGTCATCCATGAATGTGAGACATGCGCTGCAATCAAGCAAGCCAAGTGTTTGAAGCCTCTTTGGTATGGAGGACGATGGTTGAAATATAAATATGGGGAGGCCTGGCAGATTGATTATATCACACTGCCACAAACCCGTCAAGGCAAGCGCTATGTGCTCACAGTGGTGGAAGCAACCACTGCATGGCTGGAAAGATACCCTGTGCCCCATGCCACTGCCCGGAATACTATCCTGGGCCTTGAAAAGCAAGTCCTGTGGTGACATGGTACCCCAGAGAGAATTTAGACACCTGGGCCAAAGAGCATGGTATTGAGTGGGTATATCACATCCCCTATCACGCACCAGCCTCTGGGAAGATAGAACGGTACAATGGACTGTTAAAAACTACACTGAGAGCAATGGGTGGTGGGACCTTAAAACATTGGGATGCACATTTAGCAAAGGCTACCTGGCTAGTTAACACCAGGGGATCTACCAATCAGGCTGGCCCTGCCCAATCAAAATTTCCATGTACTGTAGAAGGGGATAAAGTCCCCGTAGTGCACATGAAGAATATGTTAGGGAAGACAGTCTGGGTTAGTCCTGCCTCAGGCAAAGGCAAACCCATCCATGGGATTGCTTTTGCCCAAGGACCTGGTTGCACTTGGTGGGTGATGCGGAAGGATGGGGAAGTCCGATGTGTACCTCATGGGGATCTGATTTTGGGTGAGAACATCAAATTGAATGATGTTAATTGCTAAATAACCCTGTCACTGTATGTCCTCGTTACTATAATTGCTATCAGTTGTACTACAGTAAGAATCACCCAAATTAAGGACAGATGGATGTTGGTGAAAAAACAAGTAAAGCCCAGGGGTGATGGGATCAGAACTGACCTTAGCAGCTGGCGCCCAGCAACTTTATTGAGATCTACATCTTCAGCCCATGGACCATGGGCATGAACCAGCCACAAACTCAGAAAATACAGCATGCAACAGTCCAGCATCACACACCATCTCGCCTACCCTGAGAGACTGTTCTGACAGATGGAGCCCAAAGTCATGGATTAAATGAACTCAACAAACATTTTCAGAAGGATGGCCCATAGACTAAGGGCATTATATCTGTATGAATATATATGTACGTATATAAATATATATAAAAAAGGGGAAAGTGGTGGCAGTTAATTGGAACCTGTAAGATCTGGGTATGACATAGATGGTATAGAATAAGGGGTGGATAATGTCCTGTTTCTGGTGGGGATATTGTTAATTTTCGCAGGCTCTGGCAGGGACACGGGTATTCCATACTATGTGAGCCATGCCCAGGATGTAGCTGGGAGCTGCCGGGGGAGGGAGCAGGAAGTTGCAGCTTGAGAGTGGGCTGGGGCATTGTAATGGTTTTCGCCAGATTGGCCAATCAGAACGACAGATGGCCCTCCCTCCCTCTCTCCTCAGAGAGGAGAGGAAGGGATAAGGAGATTTACAAGTTTAGAAAAAGAACTAAACTAATGAAAATAATAATAAATAAGGAAATAGTTAAATAATAATAGAATAAAAAAAGTATACAATATATACAAAACCGTATCCAGCTCCCAGGATGACGATCGCATTGCCAGCAGACACAGGGAATGTCCCAGACTGGAGTCAGTGATGGACAGGAGCTGAATTCCGGAACTAGAGTCAGGAATGCTCAGATCAGGATCAAAGACAGACGAACAGACAGGGTCATCCTCAGACATCAACCATGGAAGAAAAAGCGAGCCAGAGCAGCGTTGCCCCTTTGATCCCTTAGCTTTTATACTGAGCATGATGCATATGGGATGGAATACCCTGTTGGTCAGTTTTAGGTCACCTGTCCTGTCCACTCCTCCCTGCAGGTGGGACCCCTCTATGCTTTTCCGCTTCTGACCCTCTAATGGGGCAAATAACAAAGTCAGCTGACCTTGGTTGTTAGAGCAATAAGTATAAGCAAGAGCCTCTGTGCATACCATTCCTTGGTATAATCAGGTCTTATCACTCTGAGAGTGAACAGTTTCTGAACAATATGCTGTGAATTTCAGAGTTTAGTCAGTTAGAAGAGGCCCAGCTAAAAAGTAAAATTACAAATCAGAAAATTGGTTCTGTTTTACCTCAAACCAGGACAGGCATCCCAGGTTCACTCGGTGAGCGGTGGTACCGTAATCATGTTTGTACATTCCTCTGTCCGTGTTATTGTTGTAGTTTTCTTGTTCCCTTTGCTGTTCTGTTAAACTGCCTTTGTCTCAACCCACGAGTTTTGCCTTTTTTTTTCCGATTCTCCCCCCATGGCTGGGCAGGGGGGCGTGGGTGTATGTGTGGTTAGAGAGCGGCCACGTGGTTTTTTGCTGCCATCTGAGGCTAAACCATGACACCAACCTCAGCCAGCTCTTATCATCAGCTGGGAACACCCCATACCGGATGATAAAACAATAGGACATTTACCTTTCAAAAAACCCCAGGCATATAACCACGGCCAGGCCACCAATCACCCAGAACCCAGTATAAAACCACTCCACCTGCATGGGACATTGCTTTAGAGCAATGAAGATCAACACACCAATGACCATACATCCACACCACCTGCATGGGACAAGCACGTACTGAACCTGCATGGGAGAAGCACATACTGATTATACAAGCAATAGTGACTGATTATCCCACCCCATAACATGAGCAATTTGATCGGGCTACACAACTATATTGTAACATATATAAACCTTGCTTTCCTCTATATTGGGGTTCTCCATGCATTAGGCTGGGGCACCGCTAAGCGTATAGCTAATATGAGAGAATAAATTTCCTTGGTAGTTCTATGCTAAGCATCATTGTCTCCCTCCTCGGCCAGCGAAGAACTGACTTTTACACACTCTTATCCCTCATCACTTGATCCTGCTCCTGTTGTCCCAAATCTGGGTTCTTTACCCAGTGTGCAAGCCAATAACACACAGAGCAGAGGTACTTCCAAGTTTATTTGATTAATGGGCAGAAATGGGGTGCTCGTCCCAAGGGAGCACACCTTAGTTTCAAAAATTTCCCTTTTATACACTGATTATTACGTATTCTAACAATTAATACTATTCATTGTTATTCTCTTTAATGATTGATCAAGGTTTCTTGACTTCCTATGTAAATTAGCGTGCAGACTGTCTTCTTCCATTGTTCTCTTTTGAGTGGGTGGTATCATTTGGGTAGGTGGCCAATGAGTTGGTGGTCGCAATCTCCCCCTGCTGGAATTACCTTTTACCTACTTCTCTTCTAATCTTGCCAGTTCCAGGTGGTTTTCTCGGTTTGCTGACCAGGCCTACAGTTCATCATTCTCTTGACAGAAATATCCTGCTTATCAACAAAGTTACATTGTCTAGTAGTTAGTTGCTTAATTTAATCTTAGATTAATCACGTCTAGTTACTATTTCTCTATAAATGATCAAATAGGGTTGGGGCTGTATAGAGGACTTTTAGCAGCAGCGACAGGTTCCCTTGGTTGCTTCGATTACATGTTACGTTTCAGTTTTCTAGTTAATATCAATTTTATTACAACACTCCTTTCTGCCTTTTAATGTGTCTATAAAAGCATTTAGGCAAGCATGGAAACAAGATCAGGAAACGGGACTTGGCTGAAAAACAACCCAACAAAAAATTTATTCTTTTTCAAATTAGTTCCTTGATCCAACTCATCATGTGGCTGCACAAATGCTTGTGGCGATGCTAAACAGGAAGTTTAAGCCTGTTTTGCTCTTAACAAATTGCTTGTGGAACTATGCCCTGAGTTTGAGGTAATCTCATTCATAAAACACAAATTCAATTGCCACCTCTATGTGGATAACTCACAGATCTTCCTTTCCTTCCCAAACCTTTCTCCATCACCTTAGGCACCCCCCTACAGATCACTGTTTAATTAAAACAATGTTAGTCTCTTAAATTGCATATTGCTTATGAAAGGACCAATTCTGTGTAACACTTCTAGCACGGTGGAGTCTAGGCTCATGTCTAGACCTCCTAGGCACTATAAAAGTACATAGTGTTACCAAAGACAGGCCTCTGCTTTGTTTCTAAAATAGTTGTTTCTTACTAACCTTCTTACTGTGTGAGAAAATAGCTAATTACTGACTTTCTTACTGTGTAAAAATAGTCACTGAGCTGATGTTACAGATAGTGATAATGAGGAGACAACCAGAAGTAGTTAATCACTTCAAGGTTCTTCTATACGTCAAGTATGTACTCCTATACCAATTAGGACAGAGTTATGGCTACTTCAAAGAACATCCTTATTATCTTCAAGAAGTTGGCAAACTTACAGCAAACTTTTACTGTCCTGAGATGACCCAATACCTTAAAAGGATAATGTGAGGAAGGGTCGCCTTACCCAAACGACCACCGAGACACTCATGCTTGCGTAGAAGTGTTTTGCCAACACAGCAAAATTTGATACACATGGGCAAAAAGGCTATTCAGTCATCCTAATGAATATGTAAGCCTAGGTGGAGTTATGTATTAGGTAGGCGGAATAATGAGAATATTTTGTGTATAAATAATGGGTGAATATCCCCGGTGAGGTGTGCTAGATTTGTGGGGTTTTCCCCCTAGCACCCAACGTCAAATAAAGCAATATCTCCTCCCTAAACTACTTTTGGTTTCGAGGGCTTTTATTTCAGGTAACAATAGTAATATGAAACTCTCTTACAAATGGATTCTGGTATGAACTAGAGGACATGCCTCATTGAAACACTATAGCCTTTACATTTGTCTGTTTAAAATATCTTTTATTATTCCATATGCATCTGTTGTTATCGGTAGACTTGCAGGGGATCCCCGTAGCATCTAACTGAATATTTATAATGAGTCCCTCAAAAATATCCTTTCACCTTCAAAATAGGAACATTCATCTTTTCAGTGTTCATAATCTAAGCTGAGAATATTAATTAAAAGGGATGAGAGGCTTTTATTATAGAGTGTTACTTCAATGTGCTGTATCCTTTGGGTTTTCATACACTTCCCCCCCCCAAGTTTTGGTTTATTGTACCTTTAAGGGAAGGCGGGGGAGTTGTACACGCCCAGAACACAGAGTATATACGTGTTTTTTGGCTTAACTAGATTTGCTTGGTGAGCTATTATCAAGGAGCCTTTCTGCCTACGGTTACAGAAAGACGGTGAGAAAAACTGATCTCCTCCACAGTTGCCTCGGAGAACCTTACTCGGGTTCAGACGTGAAAGAACAGCTTCTGACCACGGCGAAGAAAGGCTCTCTTACTCCCCCAAGGATAAGGATGGGGATGGGCAGGGCCCGCCCCCGCCCCATGCACAACTCCTCCCTTTCCCCTCTCTCCCTTAGCAGCCACAGGAGCAAAGGAGAAAGGTCTTGTACGCCTATGGGCACGCGCGTCTGTGTGGAAGGAGAGGGAAGTGTGCCCATATAGCTCTTCCTCCCCACCCCCATTCCCCAGCACTGGTGCACGCGTATTTTCACCTGGATTGTTAACGTTAGGATTCTAGGTAAAAGAGGGAGGAAGTTATAGCCTCCTTCTCAACCTTACTTCTGTATTATTATGCTGAGGGGACCAGTCAGCGTGTCCTCTTATTTTCCCGTGTTTTTTTTTTTTTTCTCCCCTCCCCTCCTCCTTTGTCTTATTGTGGAGTTGGTTTTGTGTTCTTGTTCTTCAGATAAGGGGGAGATATAGATATGACAGCCGTGGGAGAAGAGAAGAGCTGCAGGCATTGCAGCTCTCCTGAATTCTTTTGGAGTAGTGAATGGATGTTTCCCTTCCTACTTTTGAGACTGTTCTCCCTTGATCACTGTAGGCTCTGCTTACCTCTTTGAGGGCTCCAGTTAGGCTGAGCGGTTTGGAAAGGTCTTCAGTAACAGCCCTGATTGCAGGAAGCAGATTAAGAAAACTTAGTTCCTCCTGCCAGGGCTGGTGTGGAGCAGCGGTACTGAGCTGAATGGTCTCCTTGGGGTTGGGCAGGCCAGTTGGTGTCTCTGCTAGTGGTTATGCTTGTTTTGCCTCTGATCTGTGGTCAGAGTCCTCCATCCAGAGATCATCAACCATGGGATAGTGTGTTCTTGCTGCCCCCCCCCCAGGTTTGAGTGCATTGAGAGCCTGTTCCCCAAGAAGTCTCTAGCCATGTATTTTCTCAGCGGTTGACCCAAGAGGCTGTTATGTCATTTGGAGTCTGTGGAGCAACCTCATCACATCCAGGCAGATTCCCAAAAGGCTTTCTTCACAGTGTTATTCCCTTCTCAGCCCAGCATCTGGTACAGCAGAGTAAGTATCCTACTGTGAACCTGCAAACCCTAGCCTCCTGTCCAAAATTAGCCTTGCTCTAACCTTTATTCTTTAAAATGTATTTATTCATTTCTGTCTCAGAAAGGGTTATGAAGGCCTAGGGCTAAATATTATTAAGTACTGTTATTTGTGAATCTTTCTTGTGAGATGGATCTATTATTAAGTGAAACTGTTTATTGATAGCTTTGTACTATCATGCAAGTATGTAAAATAGTCTTCTTGTAGTGAGCACCTGTTACTACTGAAAATGAGACTTCTAAACAACTTTTTCCACTTTAACGTGAAATAATACATCAGCATGTTATAAAGGATGTTTGATAATAATCCTTCTCTTGTAAGCATGTCACATATCTAACGGTTGTATATTTTCTGCTCAGTGTTTTTTCAATCTAAAATTTAGAATCTAAGGGTCTCACCAAACCAAACTGGTTAGGAACCAAATCTTCAGTCAAGTGTGTATTTGTCATTACTTTCAAGACTCAGACTTTATTCAAGGGTAGATGTATAATACAAAAATTCTGGAGCCTCTTTTAGTTTTTGTGGTGGGTTAACCCTGGCTGGATGCCAGGTGCCCACCAAAGCTGCTCTATCACTCCCCTTCCTCAACTGGACAGGGGAGAGAAAAATATAACAAAAGGTTCATGGATCGAGATAAGGACAGGGAGAGATCATTCAGCAATTACCGTCATGGGCAAAACAGACTGGACTTGGGAAAAATGAATTTAATTTATTACCAATCAAATCAGAGAAAAGTAATGAGAAATAAAAACTAAATCTTAAAACACCTTCCCCCCCACCCCTCCCTTCTTCCCAGGCTCAACTTCACTCCCAATTTCTCTACCTCCTCCCTCCAAGCGGTCCAGGGGGATGGGGAATGGGGGTTGTGGTGAGTTCAGCACATATTGTCTCTGCTGCTCCTTTCTCCTCAGGGGGAGGACTCCTCACACTTTTCCCCTGCTCCAGCATGGGGTCCCTCCATGGGAGACAGTTTTCCACTAAATTCTCCAACATGAGTCCTTCCCACAGGCTGCAGTTCTTCATGAACTGCTCCAGTGTGGGTTCTTCCCACGGGAGACAGTTCTCCATGAACTGCTCCAGCATGGGTCCCTTCCATGGGGTCACAAGTCCTGCCAGCAGACCTGTTCCAGCATGGGCTCCTCTCTCCACAGGTCGCGCCAGGATCCTGCTCCAGCATGGGCTTCCCACAGGGTCACAGCCTCCTTTGGGCATCCACCTGCTCTGTCTTGGGGTCCTCCATGGGCTGCAGGTGGCTATCTGCTCCACCATTAACCTCCATGGGCTGCAGGGAGAAAACCTGCCTTACCATGATCTTCACCACAGGCTGCAGGGGAATCTCTGCTCTGGCACCTGGAGCATCTCCTCCCCCCCCCTCCTTCTTCACTGACCTTGGTGTCTGCATAGTTGTTTCTCTCGCATATTCTCACTGTTGCTGACTGGCTCAGCCTTCTCGAGAAGTCCCTTCCACAGTGATTCTATGAAAAAAGGCATAGAGTACCTCAGCCTTTTCTATGTCCTTTGTCCCTAGGTGCCCTGCCCCATTGAGCAGCAAGCCCATGTTTTCCTTGGCCTTCCTTTTGCTGCTAATATGCTTTCTTGTTGTCTTTCATGTCCCTTGTTTGACTGGAGACTTATTTCTGTCAGTGAACAGTGCCTAATTAATCTCCTTTTCTGGGTAAATGCATAAAAGAGGCCAGACTTGTAGAATACGTCTCAAGATACATTCTATTTTCTAAAATGCAATTTACTATATGGTTAATTCTTGTGGAATAGATTCACTAATTTATAACTTTGGACTTGTTTCAAAACATTAACTTTGTATAACTGGTCAGAGATGAAACACTAGTGGAGTTCATAGTTAATGCAGGAAGTTGAGCAGACATAGATAATTTATGACTTTTCTGTATGACACTTGAATTTCATTGTTTAATAGGTGTTTTTGAGGAAAAGGCTGACTTTGACAGCTTAAGACTCACCTTAAGCTAAAAGATATATCACAGATGTCATCGTGTCCCAGCTGATATTCAGCCTTTAGCAAAACCATAGTATCCAGTTTCTGTTAAGTTTGGAGTGTTAGTTTTCCTTTTTAAGGAAATCATGTTATATTTATTCATACAGGAGGAAGAAAAGGAGATATGCACTTTTAATTTGCTTTTGAAAGTAGTACTTAAATCATATGTTGGATTTTTTTGGAGGAACTAGATTTCTGACATTCTGTAAGATGTTTTCATTTGTTAAAAATATCTTTCTTGGAATGAAATTGGTTCAACATGACTGAAACTTTGCTTTGTTTCCTGAAGTCAGCCTCTAGGCTAATTTATTTCCTGAGGTTTGCTTGTGTCCTTGAAGTAAAAAAGACTCTTCTGGTTTGGTTTTGACAGCTCTTCTTTTTTAAAGCTGTGTTTCTATGTTCACGTATTGTCATTGACGCATTGAATTTAAGATGCTTTCACCTATGCATGTCTGTTATGCTCAGGTTGCTGCTCTCTATGCCAATTTATTTTTTTGTATGTCTGTGCTTTAAGAGGAATGCCCCTTCTGATTCTTTTTTCCAAATGGGTTACTTCATGGATCTGTTAAAGAAAGTAATGGTGTAATCAGATGAATTGGCACAACTGGGGTTGGAAGAAACAAAAACATTTTAAATTGGATCTTCCTCTGAGAGGATGAGGAATTATAGCATAACAGTAGCATGTAATGAATGGAGGTGTTTGAGTTCCTTTTGGTATTGTAAGATAGTAAATTATATTCTATACTTAGTGGAAAATTCATCAATAATGTTACATTAATAAGTTCAATAGTAGCTGTGATACAGTAGCCTTGAACAGCACAAAACACTGGGGTGGAAGGCTCCTCAGGCCTTACTAATACAGAGTTAAAAAGAACATATGGTTCCCTCCTTACTGGCATAATGTAGCTAAGTTTGAAATCTAAGTTAAACATCTGCTAGGTTTAGCTTGATAAAAGGAAGCCTTGAGACATTGTATCCTTGAGTAGAATAGATAGGGAAAGATGCTAGAATAAGCTAGTTTTGTGAAAACAAGAGTTGCAAACTAGGCCAAAAGACAAACTGAGTATGCACAAAGACCGAGTTCAATCATCAGACAGGGTGAGGAAGACTCGACGACCACCAGAGGACCCTGGAAGACCACCAATGGACATGGATGCGCATGCGTCAAGGGCATTTACATATATTAATGAGTTCTAGGTGATAATATGAATATGTTAATAATTTCTGGGAAATGTAATGAATATGTATATTCTGATTGCTTATAACCTTTGTAGTTGAGCAACTTGGCGCGCACACTAGGCAGAGTGATCCCCTGTGCGCCCAGCGCTGCAATAAAGAATGCCTGCTTTCTAACACTCCAAAACTGAGTCTTAGAGAGTCCTTAATCCCCGTTTTATGGTATCAGCTTTGCACGTCAAAACATTATGGACCTTTCTGTCTTATGGAGTCCTGTAGAAAGTTTCTTGATGTTCTAAAGTAAGTTTGTTTGAGTTGCTGCTTGTGTTTCACACTTCGATGTGACTGAGATTTTCAGACACAAAAAAGTGGATGCTGAATTTTTTTCACCAGGTTAGTCTGACAGGTTGAGAAGGCTGATTATTGATACTTGCCTCTCATTATCTTGTTCCTGGTATTGGAACTCTTGCATACTTCCTGTAAATGGCATGAACAAGCCAAAATAATACTGTTCAATGTTTTTTTTTCTTTTTGAGACAAACATCACAAATCTTTACTGTCTAAACAGCTGTCTGCTGAGAGAAACTAAAAATATAGTTTTAAAGAATCTTACCAACTTAAAATTACAATTTTAACTCAAGTGTATCATTAGAATGAAGTAGAATCAGTAGATGTTTAAGACTGATAAATAGAAGACATGGTCATACTTAATTTGTATTCTGTAAAAGCAGTCTCAGTGTACCCTCTGTTTTGTCACTTTACAAGTTTTACGCTCACATAAACAAAGGGAAGAAATATTTTAAAAATAGAAGGCATTTGAGGAACCAGAATATTTGGCAGTAGTGGTTCAGTAGTTAAAACCAAATGCAGTTGAGTGGTTTGAGTTTTGTTTTTTTAATTGACTGGTTAATAAATTGTGGTTGTAATTTCTTTTTGTCTAAATCCTCAGAATACCAGTGTAAGGATTTGAAATTACAATTGAGATGTGCTGTCACGTCTTCCACACAGAAAGATGTCTGTTCTTTGACATTTTTAGATGTGGTACTCTTGAGGACTAAGTTAATGATTTAGTGTCGTTCTTGGGGAAAAAAGATTGATATCAAGCTTCAGCCTTTCTTGCTGCTTTCTTATATCATTGAAGTATGTATTGCGCCCTCTGCCCCCAGTCTTTCAGGAGAAACTTATGATTTGGATACTTCAGAAGATTCCTTTATATCTAAAGCTAATGAAACCGATATAATTGACAACAATAGGAAACTTTTATGTGTTTTTATTTTGTTTACATGTGACACTAATCAATGTAATCCCTGTTAACAAAACTTCTCATTGTAATACACATATGAAACACTGTTAAATTACACAGTTCTATAATTCTATTAGTATCATTGTTTTTATTAGGCAGTGCTTTGTATGTGCTCACTATGCAGGATCTTCTTGTTGCAAGTATCTGTAAATAATGCTAGGCAGCTGCTACCAAACAAGCATGTACTAAGCTAAATGAAAATTAAAACAAAGTATGTAATAGTCACCTGGTCCTTAGGTAATTGCTTTTACAGCTAAACAAGCTACAACAAAGCTCCAGACAGGCCAAGACAAGTCCAAATGAAGACTGAGAAGTCCTGAAGCCTATGGTGTTATCCATACACAAAGCCTGTGGCCTGTGTTAAGCAATGGCTACACCATATTTAATGGCTCATAAGGCTGCACTTTGCCAGTCAAAACCAGTTTTGTAAGCTCTCTAAGGCCAAGAGAGTACCTTGTCTGAACTGTTTATTTTGATATATGTCCCTTAATGACCTGTATGTTTACCAGCAGATAGCTTATATATATAGCCCTTGGTTTTTTATCTTCCTGATTTTTGTGTCAATCTGATGTTGAATTAACATAAAATATATTTCTATGCTAAGCAAACAAATCTAAAGGAAGGCATACATATCAAAATCCTGAATTACTGAATAAATTAAATTTGTCCTGGTTTGGGGTAGAGCAGAGCCAACTTTCTGCTCAGTGAGAGAGGCTCTTGCTTACACTTGTTACTGTGGCAACCAGGGTCAGCTGACTTGGTTGTTTACCCTGTGGAGGGGTCACACCTGTGGGGAGGAGTGGACAGGTCAGGTGACCTGAACTGACCAATAAGGTATTCCATCCCATCTGCTATGCTCAGTATAAAAGCTGAGGGACCAAAGGAGTTAGGTTGGCTCTCTTTCTTCAATGGCTTCCTCTTTAAGGGCTCTTTCTTCAGTGGCTCTCTTTCTTTCTTCAGTGGCTGATGTTTGAGGAGGACCCTGTCAGCTCATCTGCCTTTGATCCTGGTCAGTGTATTCCAGTTGCCATTTGTTGCTGAGTCCAGTCTGGAACTTTCCTAGTGCCTGCCAGCGATATCTCCCTAGGAACTTGATATGGTTTTGTATATGTTATATCTATTTCATTAAAGTTGTTTAGTTTTTTCTGAACTCACAAATCTCTTTATCTCTCTTCTTCCTCTCCTTGAAGTGAGAGGTGGGGGAGAGTATCTGTTGTCTTGTCATTGGCCAACCTGCCCCAAACCATGACAAAATTTCAGAATTAACACTGAATTAGTTATAAGTTGTATGACTAAAGACTTAATTTTCAGGTTTTAGCTACCGTAGTACCAAACATGAGATGAATATACTCTTTAAATCTTAGCACAGAAAATAATTAAATAGGACTAAACAGAAAATTATAATTAGAAAAGGGATCTCTGCAAGCTTGAATTCTGGCACTCTCCAAAGCAAGGTAATTTGTGAAACTGCTTTTCATAGTCCATGTAATATATGACTAAGTATTTTTCATGCCATTTTTTCTTTGGTGCTTTTGATGCTTACAGAAAATACTAATGATGCTTTCACTGTACTAATCAAGCATTGTACGTTCACCTCAGAACTGTAAACAGAGTGACTTGCTGAATTACTGTATGTGTACTATTCCTAGGTAGGACTGAATGCAATTCCTGACATTTTATTTGAAACTTAGTGCAAAATTGAATCAAAAATGTGTTGATTACATCTAAAATAGATAAAATTGAAATCCTGGCTTTGATATCTCTGTAGTTTGCATATTGTGAATGATATGGCACAAATAACATGAGTGCAGACTACCATGTCTTGCTCACTACCACTGTGTGTTCTTCTGAGTTATATAGTCCTGGAGAGGCTAATTGTGAATTTTGACTCATACCTATCAGTTACTAGACTGAGGGGACCTTTTATTCCCTATATAAGCTGTCAAACAGACTGTGGGTTTGATCTGAACCAGTAAACTACAAATGACTATAATACTTACTTCTTACTTGAGCTATACCTTTGTCATTGCCTCTGCTATTTGTGTTAAATCCTCAGGTTTTAATAAATGGATAATGTTACAAACAGTAACAGCTGTGCTATTGCTACTGTTGTAACTATATATTTCTATTTCTGTAACTAAGGAAATAACAGAAGTATCATTCAGACTGATGGGATTAAAAATTGTCATTTTAATATTCAGTAGTCCTTAGCTGTGTCTTTCACCTTAGAATAGAATCATAGAATAGTTCGGGTTGGAAGGGACCTTTAAAAGTCATCTAGTCCAACCCCCTCTGCTATGAGCAGGGACATCTTCAACTAGATCAGGTTGCTCAGAACCCCATTCAACCTGACCTTGAATGTTTCCAGGGTGAGGCATTTACCACCTCTCTGAGCGACCTGTTCCAGTGTTTCACCACCCTCATTATAAAAAAATTTTTTCCTTATATGTAGTCTAAATCTGCCCTCTTTTAGTTTAAAACAATTACCCCTTGTCCTACTCTAACAGGCCCTACTGCATAGAATAGAATCATAGAAGGGTTTAGGTTGGAAGGGACCTTAAAGATCATCTAGTTCCAACCCCCCTGCCATGGGCAGGGACACCTTCCACTAGACTAGGTTGCTCAAAGCCCCCATCCAACCTGGTCTTGAACACCTCCAGGGAAGGGGCCTCAACAACTTCCCTGGGCAACCTGTTCCAGTCCCTCACCACCCTCATAGTGAAAAACTTCTTCCTAATATCTAATCTAAATCGCCCCTCTTCCTGTTTGAAGCCATTACCCCTCATCCTATCACTACATGACCTTGTAAAAAGTCTCTCTCCAGCTTTCTTGTAGGCCCCCTTCAGATACTGGAAGGCTGCTATAAGGTCTCCCCAGAGCCTTCTCTTCTCCAGGCTGAACAACCCCAACTCTCTCAGCCTGTCTTCATAGGAGAGGTGCTCCAGCAGTCTGGTCATTTCTGTGGCCCTCCTCTGGACTCACTCCAACAGGTCCATGTCCTTCTTATGTTGGGGACCCCAGAGCTGGATGCAGTACTCCAGGTGGGGTCTCACAAGAGCAGAGTAGAGGGGGAGAATCACCTCATTCGCCCTACTGGCCGCATTTCTTTTGCTGCAGCCCAGGATGCGGTTGGCTTTCGGGGCTGCCAGTGCGCATTATCACAGAATGTGTTGGGTTGGAAGGGACCTTTAAAGGTCATCTAGTCCAACCCCTCTGCAGTAAGCAGGGACATCTCCAACTAGACCAGATTGCTCAAAGCCTCATCAAGCCTGGCCTTGAATGTCTCCAGGGATGGGGCCTCCACCACCTCTCTGGGCAACCTGTTCCAGTGTCTCACCGCCCTCATTGTAAAGAACTTCTTCCTAATGTCTAATCTAAACCTACCCTGATCTAGTTTAAAACCATTGCCCCTCGTCCTATCACTACATGCCCTTGCAAACAGCCCCTCCCCAGCTTTCTTGTAGACCCCCTTCAGGTACTGGAAGGCTGCTATAAGGTCTCCCCGGAGCCTTCTCTTCTCCAGGCTGAACAACCCCAGCTCTCTCAGCCTGTCCTCATAGGAGAGGTGCTCCAGCCCTCTGATCATCTTTGTGGCCCTCCTCTGGACCTGCTCCGACAGGTCCATGTCCTTCTTGTGCTGAGGGTTCCAGAGCTGGACGCAGTTCTTCTGATGCAGCCCAGGATGTGATTGGCCTTCTGGGCTGCAACCACACATTGTTGGCTCATGTCCAGCTTTTCATCCACCAGTACCCCCAAGTCCTTTTCTGCAGGGCTGCTCTCTATCACATCATCCCCCAGCCTGTATTGATAACGAGGATTGTCCCAACCCAGGTGCAGGACCTTGCACTTGGCCTTGTTGAACTTCATGAGGTTTGCTTGGGCCCACCTCTCTAGCTCATCCAGGTCCCTCTGGATGATGTCCCATCCCTCTGGCCTGTCAACCGCACCACTCAACTTGGTGTCATCGGCAAACTTGCTGAGGGTGCACTTGATCCCACTGTCTAAATCATTGATGAAGATATTGAATAGCATCGGTCCCAGTACGGATCCCTGAGGGACACCACTTGTCACCCCTCTCCATCTGGACATTGAGCCGTTGACCACTACCCTCTGGATGCAACCATCCACCCAGTTCCTTATCCACCGAACAGTCCACCCATCAAATCCGTATCTCTCCAACTTAGAGAGAAGGATGTTATGGGGGACTGTGTCAAAGGCCTTGCAGAAGTCCAGATAGATGACATCCGTAGCTCCTCCCTTGTCCACTGATACAGTCACTCCATTGTAGAAAGCCACTAGGTTGGTCAGGCAGGACTTGCCCCTGGTGAAGCCATGCTGGCTGTCTCGAATCTCCTCCCTGTCCTCCATGTGCCTTAGCATAGCTTCTAGGAGGATCTGTTCCATGATCTTCCCAGGCACAGAGGTGAGGCTGACAGGGCAGTAGTTCCCAGGGTCCTCCTTTCTCCCCTTTTTAAAAATGGGTGCAATGTTTCCCTTTTTCCAGTCACCAGGGACTTCACCTGACTGCCATGACTTTTCAAATATCATGGAGAGTGGCTTGGCAACTACATCAGCCAATTCCCTCAGGACTCTGGGGTGCTGTAACCGGTTCTTTTTAGAGAGATTCCAATGTACAAACCAGAGCCCACACAAAGAAAAAAAAGTTAACTCTGCTTTATTGTGAAGCCTTGCTACAGAGAAAAAAGTTAATTCAGCTTTATCGCAAAGCCTTGCTAAGCGGGTCCCAAAAGTTATTTAAGAGAGTCTTACCATCCCAGAGATCGTAGTAACACCGACGAGCAGCAGGATAATGGGGAGCCACATCGGTACAGCAGAGGCACACGTAGCCACTGTGCTTCTCCTGGTACCGCTATCGTAACTGCCTATGCGTCATCGGCTGCCACTACTGCAGCTGCAATGGGCCCCACTTCTCCTGGGGCTTGATACCAGATGCGTGCACCTGCAAATATCTTTGGTATAGGGGGGGCTGGTGATGCAAAGTGGGGATATTACCCAGAAGTAAACATAGGCCAATGGCCCTGTTCTCAATGGGCACCATGGAGTGACAGGGAGTCCTTGTTAGCAAGAGTCCTTGGCAATGAGAGAGTCCTCGTTAGCAAGAGCGCATGCGGACTCCCTGTTCTTGCTGGTATTTATAAGGTTCAAACAGGCATAGTTTTCCCACTGTGCTTTGATCTTCTTCCACAACATCTTCTTCCTCAAGTGGCTAGATAAGGTGTCCCTGAGTCTATCACAGACTTATGTCATCTAAGTGCAAGTGTTTTCCTTGCAAGCACCCGAGACTGAATAACAATTAGTGTGATATATGTGTTTTCCAGCACCCAGGTACGAGTCCCTTGAGCGTATTTACAATCCTCCTCGCCAATCTTCCATTGCTTTCCCATATTCCACCCCCCCTGCTCAAGAGACCGCTTCTGCTGGGGTTCATTTAGTCTCGCGGGGTATAACACAGAGTAACTGACAAAGGCATGCAATAAACATATATGGAAAAAGGAAAAAAACACCATATCTCTACAATATTGCTTTGAATCAGGTGTCCTATGTCTCTTTTTCTGACACTTTCTTGTAGCGGGTACAGCATACTTTTGTGCTAACACGGCACATTTCCCTTCTAATTGTTCCTGCTGTGTTTTTTTTTTCCTTATCACTTACGGCTGACATAAAAGTCTGCCTTTGCAAGAACATCTCAGCCTTAAGTTTCTCATTTTCCTACAGAGCATCCTATAAATTTTGGCTCAACTCCTTTTCCTGATCAACCTTATAGGCAAACAACCAGCCATACGCCCTGCATGGGTGAGCCGTTCCCAAGAGCGTAAGCATGTCGGCTGGTGAACCCCCCCCCCAGTATTTCAGGACTTCCATCGGTTCTACGGCCCCTCAGGGTTCCAGCCCCACACGAGTGCAGGTTTCCCACTTATCCCACAAGGTACACCATGGCTCTATGGTCCATCCTGGTCTATCTACCTGGGGCATGCTTGCCTCCTCCTTGTCCTTACGTCTAAACATTGTGTATATACAAACTTCGCTTGATGGAGTATCAGCCCTAGTCATGTACGAGAACAGTACCACACTGGGCAGAACACCTGCTCAAGTGGAGTCACCTGACAACGCTGCACAGAACAAAAACCAAAAGCAGCACAGATGCTGATCAGCAGGTATAAACTGGCACCCACATACACAGCAGACATACAAAACCACCACTTCTATCTCGGGGAGACAATGCTCTGACCAGGGGCGGTTCCAACCCCCTCCCATACAGGGATGGCACAATCTTGGAGTAGCTGTGCACTCTACTGACCAAGCCCTATCCACCGGTTTGGGGACAGCGCGATCTTGGTGTAGCTGTGAACACTCACCAAGGAGACCAGCTCCAGTGCAGGTAAGTCTGTACTGGGGAAGGGAATCACAGCAAAGAAGAGTTAGCCAGGGGCTTGTTTTCGAGGCTTTTAAAGCCAGGAAAAGCGGCCAGCCCAAGCTGGTACCCGGCACTTCTGGGGGGCGGGGGCAGCTGAGGAGCCGAGGGTGGAGCTACCACTCTCGGTGGCAGGTGTGAACAAGCAAGGGGTGGGACCACTCTCCCCCCTCATAAAAGAAGCCCTTCGAAAAAACAGCAACCTGGTTGCTGTGCACTGAGCAAATGAGCAGTGAGTGGGCATTCCCTGGGTGTGACCTGTGGAGCCACCCAGGAGCACCACAACAAGAGTGTACTTCCTGGGCTAGAGAAGAGGGCAGCCAAACAGGGTGTGACACACCAGTCCAATCACAGTGGTCTGCACAGCAGTTCATGCAGGATAGAGCTGAAAGACTGCCAACCCGGCCAGGTAGCTATGGTAACTAGTCGCAAGAAGACTGTGGCATCCATGAGCTCTACAACCACCAGGTCTGATGCTGCCTCTCAGACAGAGCTCTTGTGGGAACATGCTACCACACAGACATCAGGCTGTAGGGTGTGCCCTGCTCTTATGCTAGTGTTGGATGGCAGTGATGGGTATGCCTGTGGGAGATGTACCCAGGTAGAGGATCTCCTCTGATCAGTGATGGAGCTCAGGGAGGAGGTAAGTAGATTGAGGGCCATCAGGGAATGTGAGAGGGAGATAAATTCCTGGAGTGGAATCCTACATCCCACGACAGAAACCCAGCAGGCAGACAGAACCCCTGCAACAGAGAACTCCCTATCCTCTGTCACCTCAAATGAAGGTGGTAACCTGGAGGACAGGGGGCAATGGCAGGAAGTTCCCGCATGGCACAACAGGTGCCGCGCTCGAGACTGCCTGGCAACTACCCCATCTTCCTGGGTGCCATTATTTAACAGGTACAGTGCTCTGCAGAGGAACCCGGATGATGACGAGCACAATATTTCTCCTACCTTGGAGCTGTCAGCAAGGTCTAGTCAGACCTCCCCCTGCATCAAAACCTCTGCGGTAAGGAAGAAAAGACGGGTCCTTGTCATAGGTGACTCATTACTGAAGGGAGCAGAAGGCCCAATATGCAGGCTGGACCTGGTACATAGGGAGGTCTGCTGCCTCCCTGGGGCCTGGGTCAAGGACGTGAAGAGGATGCTTCCTTCCCTGGTACAGCCCTCAGACTACTATCCACTTTTGCTCTTTCAGGTAGGCAGCAACGAGGTAACAAGAAGTCCAAGGGCAATGAAGAAAGATTTCAAGACCCTGGGACGGCTGGTCAAGGGATCAGGAGCGCAAGTTGGGTTCTCGTCTATCCCCCCTGTTGCGGGGAATGATGAGGGGGTAAATAGGAAGAGCCAGCAGATCAATGCCTGGTTTTGAGCTTGGTGCTGCCAGCAGGACTTTGGGTTCTTTGATCATGGCCTGATCTACAAAACGCCTGGCCTGCTGGTAATGGGCGGGAATACCTTGACTTCCAGGGGGAAAAGGGTTCTAGGACAAGAGTTATCAGGGCTCATTGAGAGGGCTTTAAACTAGATTTGAAGGGGGGTGGGGATGGTACTGGGCTTGCTGGTGAGGTGTCAGGGCGTAGTTGCTCAGCACTTGTGGGCCAGTGTGCCAGAACTTCTGAGAGCCAGAAGGCACACCACATCTCAGGGGTGAAAACTACACACAAAACTCCCTCTCTGAAATGCTTATACACCAATGCACACAGCATGGGGAATAAACAGGAAGAGCTGGAGATCTGTGTGCAGTCGCAGGGCCATGATCTCATTGCAATTACTGAGACGTGGTGGGACAGCTCGCATGACTGGAATGCTGTCATGGATGGCTCTGTCCTTTTCAGGAAAGACAGACCGGCGAGGTGGTGGAGTTGCTCTTTATGTTAGAGAGCAACTGGAATGCATCGAGCTCTCCCTGGGGGCAGATGAAGAGAGAGTTGAAAGCTTATGGGTAAGGATTAAGGGGCAGGTGAATATGAGGGACACTGCTGTGGGTGTTTATTACAGGCCACCTGATCAGGATGGGGAAGCTGATGAGGCCTTCTACAGACAGCTGAAGGTAGCCTTGCAATTGCAGGCCTTGGTTCTCATGGGGGACTTCAGTCACCCCGATATCTGCTGGGAAGGCTACACAGCCAGGCATGTACAGTCCAGGAGGCTCCTCCAGTGCATTGATGACAACTTTTTGACACAGGTGGTGGAGGAGCCAACAAGGAGAGGAGCACTACTGGACCTAGTACTGACAAACAAAGAGGGACTGGTGGAGGACATTAAGGTTGGGGGCACCCTAGGTTGTAGTGATCATGAGAAGACAGAGTTCAGGATCATGGGTACCATGCACAAAACAACAAGAAGTAAACTTACAACCTTGGATTTCAGGAGGGCTAACTTTGACCTCTTCAAGAAACTGCTCAGAGAGATCCCGTGGACTAGGGCTCTGGAAGGCAAAGGGGCTCAAGAAAGCTGGTTGATATTCAAAGACCACTTCCTCCAAGCTCAGGATCAGTGCATCCCTAAGAGAAAGAAATTGGGCAAGGGATGCAGGAGACCTGCATGGTTGAGCAGGGAGCTTCTGAAAAAGCTCAAGTGGAAGAAGGAAGTTTGCAGCACGTGGAAGAAGGGACTAACCCCTTGGGAGGATTACAAGAATGCCACCAGAGCGAGCAGGGATGAAACAAGGAAAGCCAAGGCCGCCTTGAAATTACACCTGGCAAGGGATGTCAAGCTCAAAAGGAAGGGCTTCTTCAAGTCTATTGGAAGTAAAAGGAAGACCAGAGAAGTTGTGCGCCCCCTGTTGAATGAGACAGGAGCCATGGTGACAGAGGATGCAGAGAAGGCGGAGTTACTGAATACCTTCTTTGCTTTGGTCTTTATTGCTCGGCCCAGCCCTCAGGAGTCCCAGACTCTGGAGAAAGTAACAGGGAAAGAGGAAGACTTCCCCTTGGTTGAGGAGGATCAAGTGAGGGATCAATTAGGTCAATTAGATATCCACAAGTCCATGGGCCCTGATGGGATGCACCCGAGAGTGCTGAGGGAGCTGGCAGAAGTCATTGCTGGGCCGCTCTCCATCATCTTTGAAAGGTCCTGGAGAACAGGCGAGGTGCCTGAGGACTGGAGGAAAGCCAATGTCACTCCAGTCTTCAAAAAGGGCAAGAAGGAAGACCCAGGGAACTACAGGCCGGTCAGCCTCACCTCCATCCCTGGAAAGATGATGGAACAGCTCGTTCTGGGTGTCATCTCAAGGCATGTGGAGGAAAAGAAAGCTATCAGAAGTACTCAACACGGATTCACCAAGGGGAAACCATGTCTGACTAATCTGATAGCCTTCTATGATGGCATGACTGGATGGATAGATGAGGGGAGGGCGGTAGATGTGGTCTACCTTGACTTCAGCAAGGCGTTCGACACGGTCTCCCACAGTATCCTCATAGGGAAGCTTAGGAAGTGTGGGCTAGATGAATGGACAGTAAGGTGGATAGATAACTGGTTGAAAGACAGAGCTCAGAGGGTCATGATTAGGGGCACAGAGTCTAGTTGGAGGTCTGTGACAAGCAATGTTCCCCAGGGGTCAGTACTGGGCCCAGTCCTGTTCAATATATTCATCAATGACCTGGATGAGGGGATAGAGTGCACCCTCAGCAAGTTTGCTGATGACACAAAGCTGGGAGGGGTGGCTGACACACCAGAAGGCTGTGCCACCATATGGAGAGACCTGGACAGGCTGGAGAGCTGGGCGGAGAGAAACCTCATGAAATTCAACAAGGGCAAGTGTAGGGTGCTGCACCTGGGGAGGAATAACCCCATGCACTAGTACAGGTTGGGGGCTGACCTGCTGGAGAGCAGCTCTGTGGAAAGAGACCTGGGAGTCCTGGTGGACAACAGGATGACCGTGAGCCAGCAGTGTGCCCTTGTGGCCAGGAAGGCTAATGGCATCCTGGGGTGCATCAGGAAGAGTGTGGCCAGCAGGTTGAGGGAGGTCATCCTCCCCCTCTATTCTGCCCTGGTGAGGCCGCACCTGGAGTACTGTGTCCAGTTCTGGGCTCCCCGGTTCAAGAGGGACAGGGAACTGCTGGAAAGGGTGCAGCAGAGGGCTACCAAGATGATTAGGGGACTGGAACACCTCTCTTATGAAGAAAGGCTGAGGGATTTGGGTCTTTTCAGTCTGGAAAAAAAGACGACTGAGGGGGGGATCTTATCAATGCTTATAAATACTTAAAGGGTGGGTGTCAGGAGGATGGGGCCAGGCTCTTTTCAGTGGTGCCTAGCGACAGGACAAGAGGTAACAGGCACAAACTTGAGCATAGGAAGTTCCACCTAAACATGAGGAGGAACTTCTTTACTTTGAGGGTGGCAGAGCACTGGAACAGGCTGCCCAGAGAGGTTGTGGAGTCTCCTTCTCTGGAGTCATTCAAAACCCTCCTGGACGCATTCCTGTGTAACCTGCTCTAGGTGACCGTGCTGTGGCCGGGGAGTTGGACTAGATGATCTCCAGAGGTCCCTTCCAACCCTATGATTCTATGAACTCCACTGACCAAGCCCCGTCCATATTTCTACTGTAGTATTTTTGCAACACAAAGTCTATGCCAAGGATGCACGGAGCATCTGGACCAGTGATAATGGGATGCTTCTCCCATTTGTTCCCAGTTAGGCTCACTTTGACCTCCAGTACAGTCAGTTCTTGAGACCCACCTGTCACTCCAGAAATAGTCACAGATTCTGTCCCTTTATGATTTGATGGCAATAGGGTACACTGTGCACCAATGTCCACAAGGGCTGTATATTTTTGTGTGTGTCAGGCCGTCGAATCCACACAGTCCAATAAACTCTGTTGTCCCTCTCCTCCTCCTGGCTGGAGGCAGGGCACCTCTAATGTCTGTAATTAGTAGATGAGTTTCTACCTGGAGTGGAGAACTGCCCCCTGCGGACTGGAGCAGCAGTCCTCCTGGAATAATTTGTTCTTCTGTCTGCATTACCTTGCAACTCACTTACTCGTGCCTGTAGGGCCTGTGGAATAATTACTAAATTGGCCAAGAATACAAAAGTACAGCATTGTTCACACATTAAGGAAAGTCATAAAATCAAGAGGCTTCTGAGGTAGAATACAGCCGCAGCTGGCGCACGAGGAGTGCAACATCTGTGATTCCCTGTACAAGGTTGTTTGCGAAACTACACGAGGGATGGAACGTAACGCGATTGTTCTGTGGCCTTACCTTGTGACAAATAGCAGATATGGGAACGAGATGGTACTACGGAACAGATAAGCGGCCTACTCGCTACCCAAGCCAATATTTCATCAAATTTTGATGAAATGCTGTCCTTTGTGCGAACTTTGCTCATTACAATGTACTAAAACACACCTCCATCCCAGAGACTACCCGCCCCCAAGGTATGACCACTCCTCCTTGAGTACACCAATCATAATACAAGTATGTACGACTAAAGTCACTCAAACTCCACTTTGAAGATAAAAAAATAGTATAAAAATAGCCCGAGAGAGGGGGGATATCAGGGAAGACACCATCGCGAACAAGTCAGGAGAACTCCATCACTGACTTCTGGGATCAGTCGACGGGCTGAGCCTTTCTTCCCCTCCATAGGGATGCCTTTGGGTAAGACTTAGATTATACCGAGTGTTTCCTCGGGGAACTTAGAAATTTCTCTAGAGAATCTCTTTCCTACATTTATAGCCAGGCTGTATCGTTTATAATTTTGTCATGCGTTTTGTATACTTAACAATATCTTTATTTGCACATGCTTTGCAGACAGTGTATTTATCACTGGCAATCCTAAGAACCTATATATCTGTTGTTTAAATAAACTGCACTGTTTAAGTAGCTAGTCGTTTCGGTTTCTCACTGAACACGACCAAAGACTTGAGAGTGGCTGTGCTAGTTCATGAGCATGACTAGACTGAAGGTGCAGTCCACTATTAGTGTATCCAAATCGTAACAGTTTAATACATGTTAAACGCGATTGGACTGATAGTGCTGAATTGGGCATCACTCAGAATTTAAACCTAGCCGCACCTAGCCTCCCACCTTGGTGAGGAGTGTTAGAACGCAAGGGGGTTTATCTTCTGCCAAAACCGCTTTGCCTCTTTTCAAGCAAGAGGGACAAGGTAGGTCTTTTATCCCACTTACTCATGTCCTCTCCATAGTCACAGAGGCAAAATCACAGGATATTTCGTAGTGTGTTCTGTTTCCTCTGAGTCGATCTCATAGGAGGGGGTCTTCTCCTAATGGCTGCAACACGGGTCCGTGCAGGGGAAGAATAAGATCTCTCCTCCATCCTAGATAGTTTATCAAACAGTTTATCAAACCGTTTCTCATTTTTCTCAATCATTTTCTCAGTTTTATCAGTCAATCTTTCCACAGCTGCTACAGTGAGGGGACAAGAGAGATTGTCTTCATACTGTCACATTCTGCTAGCCACTTCATTTACAGTTAGTGAATCATCATCAACTCCTCCCCAAATCAGCATTGACAAGGTATGGGAATACATTGGTGGTGCACTCTGTACAAACTTTCGCAACACAGGTCGTCTACATGGCATTTCATCAGGATCTACATTCACTTCCCAGTCACCATAAATCACCTCTTTCACAGCCATTTCTCTCAGGTACTTAATACCTTTCTCTATGTTGGTCCATTTAATCGGGCGGCGTTCAATATCATCCTTAAAAGGATATCTGCCTTTTACGGCTGATACGAGTCGCCTCCAGAGACTGAGAGCCTGTGACTTTTTCCCAAGAGCTTTATCTATACTGCCCTCTCTGGCCAGGTTTCCTAGCTGCCTAGCTTTGCTACCATCTAACTCCATGCTATCAGCCCCATTATCCCAGCATCGGAGCAACCAGGAGACAAGTGTCTCACCATCATTCTGGGTAAAATCCTTTCTCATATTTCGCAGATCCTTCATAGAGAAGGATTTGATGATTACCTCTGTATCTGATTCCTCCTCTTGGGCTGACGCAGGAGCCTCTCCCCTACCGTCTTTAGAAGAACTCTTTCCTCGATCTTCATCAGAAGAGTCCTCCCCCCTGCTATCTGGCTTTACTTGGTCTTTGTCACAAGGGACAGAGGAACTTACTGACCTCTTCTTTTTCCTTCTGGTCACCGGGGCAACTTGTACCAGTGCTGATGGAGTTCGAGTAGTGTCAGTGCGTATCGTACTACACCTACTCCTGCACCAAGATTTAAAGAGAAACCACCCCTGCATCCCATGCAGGAAAATCGACACCAAAAGCATGATTTTAGAAAAGCTACTGTCATTCACGATATCCAAAGGAGATCCCTCTCGCTGGCTCTGATGGTGACAATTTGGCATAAGCAGTGAAGGGCGAAGTGAACATGTCCATGGTAAAATTCAAAGTATAATTAGTGTAAGTAGTAACAGAATCCATTACGTAATGCCCAAGGTATGAAGGTAAAGAAGCTATATATTCAATCACAGCCTGGATCAGAAGGAAGCACAGCAGCAAAATAGCACGTTTGAACCACCGCATACAGACACAAAGAGCAAGCAAGCAATACAACACATAAGGCAAGCTAAGCATTGTCATATCAATTAAATTTAAAGTAATTCCTACAAAGAGACAATACAATAATCTGTTTAACAACAACATGATGTGAGCTGTCTGTATCAATCTCTGAGCAAGCTGGAATTCAAACTATTCAGACCATCTATCAGAACTCTGGTAATGCCACAGTCAGGCCCCACGTTGGGCCCCAGTCGTGCCCCATGTTGGGCACCAATAAATCTGTTGTGGTTTTGGCCCGATTGGCCAATCAGAACAACAGATGGCCCTCTCCCCCCATCTCTCCAAAGAGAGGAGAGGAAGAGATAAGGAGATTTATGAGTTTAGAAAAAGAACTAAACTACTGTAATGAAAATAATAATAGATAAGGAAATAGTAAATAATAATAAAATAAAATAAAATAAGTATACAATATATACACAAAACTGTATCCAGCTCCCAGGATGACGATCGTGTCACTAGCAGACACAGGGAAAGTCCCAGACTGGAGTCAGCAATGGACAGGAGCTGAATTCCGGATCTAGAGTCAGAAATGCTCAGATCAGGATCAAAGGCAGATGAACAGACAGGGTCCTCCTCAGACATCAGCCATTGAAGGAGAGAGTGAGCCCCTTTGATCCCTTAGCTTTTATACTGAGCGTGATGCATATGGGATGGAATACCCTGTTGGTCAGTTTTAGGTCACCTGTCCTGTCCACTCCTCCCTGCAGGTGGAACCCCTCTACGCTTCTCCACTTCCGACCCTCTAACGGGGCAAATAGCGAAGTTAGCTGACCTTGGTTGTTATAGCAATAAGTATAAGCAAGAGCCTCTGTGCATACCATTCCTTGGTATAATCAGGTCTTATCACTCTGAGAGTGAACAGTTTCTGAACAATATGCTGTTAATTTCAGAGTTTAGTCAGTTAGAAGAGGCCCAGCTAAAAAGTAAAATTACAAATCAGAAAATTGGTTCTGTTTTACCTCAAACCAGGATATGTCCCAAAAGTTACTTAAGAGAGTCTTACCAACCCATAGATTGTAGTAGCATCGCCAAGCAGCAGGATAACGAGGAGCCACATCGGTACGGCCAAGGGAGGTAGGCACAGCACCTTCAGAGCGTCCCCTGTATCTTCAAAGTGTGCTCATGTCTCTCTCTCTCTCTCTCCCCGCACCGAGACAGCCTCCTTATATCCTGCACCGGATTGAGCGGAAAAGTACAGGCTAGAGTCACTGCATGCGTGGCCAGTGCATGCAGCGAGCCCCACTAGGCTTGTGATCTGGCTTTGCTAACAGCGGCTTTCTGATATGCACCCACATTGTTGCACTCCCTTCTTGTTGTTTTCTTCACAGAATCACAGAATGGTAGGGTTGGAAGGGACCTCTGGAGTTCATCTAGTCCAACCCCCCTGCCAGAGCAGGGTCACCTAGAGACCTAGATGACCTTCTTTGAAGGTCAGGTTCTCATGGATATGCACATAGTTTTTGCAGCAACAATACTGAGTTCCTTTTTCTCAGCGAGTATACTGGGTTTGGTTCAACTAGTAGTTTTCCGTTGGGTCTCACTCAGACCATCCTCTATTATCCCTTACACAGGTGCATCTCATCAGGTCCCATAGACTTGTGTATATTCAGGTTCCTCAGGTGGTCACGAACCTTATCTTCCCTTACAGTGGGAAGGACTTTGTCCCCCAGGTCCCCGTCTTG
The DNA here is from genome assembly GCA_947846985.1 of Fratercula arctica. Taxonomy (NCBI): domain Eukaryota; kingdom Metazoa; phylum Chordata; class Aves; order Charadriiformes; family Alcidae; genus Fratercula; species Fratercula arctica. The sequence goes on from CANTUZ010000025.1 coordinate 10,622,159, forward strand.
CAGTCCTTCAACTTGGGAGGCATGAGGAGAGAGGCTGGCAGGGAAGACGGAGGCAAAAAAGTTGTTGAGAACCTCAGCCTTCTCCTCGTCTGTTGTTACCAGTTTGCCATTCTTGGTCATCAGGGAGGGTATGCTTTCTTTAACCTTCCTTTTCTGGTTGACATACTGTAGAAGCCCTTCTTGTTATTCTTAGCATCCCTTGCCAAGTTCAGCTCCAGCCGTGCCTTGGCCTTCCTGACCTCATCCCTACATAACCGGGCAGCATCCCTATACTCTCCCCAGGACACCTGATGCTGCTTGAACTGCCTGTGCAGTTCCTTCTTGCCTTTTAGTTTGACCAATTGGTCCCAGCTCAGCCATGCTGGTCTCTTCCCTTCCTTTCCTGATTTCTTACCCCTGGAGATCGAGAGCTCTTGTGCTCTATGGAAAGCTCTGTTCTGCCCCCTTGTCCCTGAGGACTGTTTCCCAGGGGGTCCTATTGACGAACTCCTTGAAGAGCCGGAGGTTTGCTTTCCTAAAATTCAGGGTCCTGACTAGGCTCCTCATCTGAGGACCATGAACTCCACCAGTGTGTGGTCACTGCAGCCCAGGCTGCCTCCAATCTTGACATCCCTGATGAGCTCACTCACACTGGTGACTATGAGGTCCAGTATGGCATCCCCTCGGGTAGGGCTGTCTATTTCCTGTCTTAGGAAGTTGCCAGCTCATGTTGAGCTTCTCATCCACTGACACCCCCAAGTTGTTCTTCTCAGACATCATTGTATGGGGATTGGTCAATTGCCACACGCTTCTAACTGGTCGTCTGACTGTTCACGCGGAGCAGCAGCTTTGCTTTTCACATTCCTTTCCTTGCTGATATCTCCTGACGCTTGCTTATCTTTTCTCTCAAGGTGCCTCTCACGGGTACAGCTTTGTCTCATCAAGGCCAAACAGATTCCCTATGCTACTCTCTATCTCCACAATTCCCCCTTTTTTATTTTTTCTGCAACAAAAGCTTGATTAATCATTTTTTGCACTATTTTCTGTAAGCAGCCTAAAATACAGCACACGACAAGCATTGAATGACAAAGACGACATGTTTAGAAAATTTAAAACATAAGTTGCTTTATACAATTGCTCTTGAGGTGTCATACCGACGGGATTCCCCCTTTTTCGTTTATCAAGCATGGTTTTTAAGGTATGATGAATACATTTCACAATTGCTTGCCCAGTTGGGGAATGAGGAATACCGGTGACATGTTTGATACCCCATGTCTGTAAAGAGGCCTGTATTTTAGCGGACATACTTTTGTGCTTAATGCGGCACATTTCCCTTCTAATTGTTCCTTTTTTTTTTCTTTATTTTGTTTTCCCATCACTTACGGCTGACATAAAAGTCTGCCTTTGCAACAAGAGCTCACCCTTAAGTTTCTCATTTTCCTACAGAGCATCCTATAGATTTTGGCTTAACTCCTTTTCCCAATCACCCATGATCTTATAGGCAAACAAAAAACAACCAGCCATACACCCTGCATGGGTAAGCCATTCCCAAGAGCGTAAGCATGTCGGCTGGCGAAAACTCCCCCAATATTTCAGGACTTCCATCGGTTCTACGGCCCATCGTGGTCTAGCTACCTGGAGCGTGCTCGCCTTACATCCTGGTTCCGGCAGGGACAGGGTTAAGTATTCCATGCCATGTGAGCCACGCCCACCCTGAGATTTAAAGGAGGGAGGGGGCAGGCAGTCGGGTTTGGAGCGGGCTAGCGCGTCCCGGGTCCAGACTGGCGGGGAGCGGCGGTTCCGTAATCGCGTTTGTATATTTCTCTGTCGGTGTTGTTGTTTTCTTGTTCCCTTTGCTGTTCTGTTAAACTGCCTTTGTCTCAACCCAAGAGTTTTGCCTTTTTCTTCTGATCCTTCCCGTACCGGGAAGTGCTGAGCGAGCGACACGTGGTTCTTTGTTGCCATCTGAGGCCAAACCATGATAGTCCTTTTTTGGCGCCCAACGTGGGGCTCAAAGGGTTGAGATAATGACAGAATCCAACTAGAGCTTGAAAAAACGAATTTGTTAGGTAAATAGTCACTGGTCACTATGTTGCTTAGTTTGTTCTCATGGCTGTGTTATGTAAATTCCTACGTGTCTTATGCACTCCCTGTGATGATATTTGTTACTTCTGGGAGGGGGATGAGGATTATCATTTTACTGTCCTGTGCAAGATCGGTTTATGATATGATAACATCACTTGTTAGATGGTTATTTTGGGGCGTTTATGTGGTATTGCTGTCCTGTCCGTACATTGGGCACCACCTCTCAGAATTCATTAATAATTACACCCAGTCTATGGGGGAAACAGGGGGGGGACACTTTCCCCAGCTCTTTTGCCTCCCTTTTCTCCTTCGGGCCAGGTATGACAGCTTTTGAGAATTTTGAATATCCTTGGGATGCTCAAACCAGCATGTTCCTAGTGTTATGTCTGCTGAATATGTTCCAGGTCCTGTTTAGGGTTAAACGACTATTTAAGACTACCACCCAGAGATCTGCTCCAAGGCTGGACAGTCAGGGGTGGCATGGCATGTGGGAGAACATGGGCAGGTACCTAGAGAACTTCTCGCCTCCAATGGTCTGGGACTTCACCCCGAACAATTACAGGACCCTGATAGAGTAGTAGAATATCTGAAGGGAAAATGCTGTGGCTATTCCAGAGAGGCACAACTCACCGCACTGTGCTGGGCCCTGGCTAGTGTCTACCAGGCACTGCTCAGTGCTATGCAGCACCCTCAGAAGAAAGAGACAGAGACCAGACCAGCAGGCGCTGCGGCCCCTGCGACGGGCGCTGCGGCTGCTGCGGCCCCTGTGGCAGGCGCTGCTGTGACAGGCACTGCGGCTACTGCGACCCCTGCGACAGGCACTGCGGCTACTGCGACCCCTGTGACAGGCACTGCGGCTACTGCGACCCCTGCGACAGACACTGTGGCTACTGCGACCCCTGCGACGGGCACTGCAGCTACTCCAACCCCTGTGGCAGCCACTGCTGCTGAACCAGGGAACCAACCCGTGTCAGTATCCGTTGCCCCCATACAAAAGAAGAAGTACACAAAGAAATCAGTTCGCTTAGTAAGAGATGACGATGAACCAGGGCCATCACAAGGACAGGAGGAAGAGGCAGAAACAGAGATAATTACCCGATCCCTATCCCTGAGTGAGCTGCGGGATATGCGAAAAGATTTTAGCTGACTTTCAGGTGAGCACATTGTCACCTGGCTGCTTCGGTGTTGGGATAACAGGGCCAGTAGCCTGGAACTAGAGGGTAGGGAAGCCAGGCAGCTGGGATCCCTGTCTAGGGAAGGCGGCATTGACAAGGCAATTGGAAAGAAGACCCAAGCCCTCAGCCTCTGGAAATGACTCCTGTCAGGCGTGAGGGAGAGGTACCCCTTCAGTGAAGATGTTGTATGTCAACCAAGCAAGTGGACCACCATGGAAAGAGGTAGCCAGTACCTGAGAGAATTAGCCGTGCGGGAGATGATTTATTATGACTTGGACAACACAGACTTGCCCACGGACCCTGATGAGGTGCACTGCACAAGGCCCATGTGGCGGAAGTTTATACGGAGCGCACCATCGTCATATGCCAACTCACTGGCAGTAATGGAATGGAAAGGTGAAGAAGGACCAACGGTGGATGAGGTGGCTGGCCGGCTCCGGCGATATGAAGAAAGCCTCTCTTCCCCCCTTGTCTCAGCTGTGGAGAAACTGTCCCGGAAGGTTCAGCAACTTGAAGAGAATATGTCCTACTCCCCACCTGTACGGGCCAGCATCTCAGCTATTAGGGGCAGGCATTTCCCCACTCAAGAGAGAGAGTACAAAGGGTACACACCACGAGGCACCCTGTGGTTCTACCTGCGTGACCATGGAGAGGACATGAGGAAGTGGGATGGACAACCTACTTGGATCCTGCGGACACGGGTACAGGAGTTGCAAGGAAGGACAACCACAAAAGGAGATCCCTCCAGGAAAAGTGCCGCCCCAGTTTCCAGTGGGCAGTTCCCCAGACAGAGCAGAAGGCCTGATCTTGCTTCTGATCCTCTTGAAGGAACCTCCAAGTCATTACTGCAAGAAGTGAGTACCGGATACCATGACCAGTATTAGAGGGGCCCTGCCTCCAGCCAGGTGGAGGAAAGGGACAACCGGGTTTATTGGACAGTGTGGATTCGATGGCCTGGCACATCAGACCCACAGGAGTATAAGGCTCTAGTGGACACGGGAGCACAGTGCACTCTGATACCATCAAGCTATAGAGGGGCAGAACCCATTTGTATTTCTCGGGTCACGGGGGATCCCAAGAGCTGACTGTATTGGAGGCTGAAGTGAGCCTAACTGGGAATGAGTGGCAAAAGCATCCCATTGTGACTGGCCCAGATGCTCCATGCATCCTTGGTATAGATTACCTCAGGAGAGAGGGTATTTTAAGGACCCAAAGGGGTATCGGTGGGCCTTTGGCATAGCTGCCTTGGAGACGGAGGAAGTTAAACAGTTGTCTCCCTTGCCTGGTCTCTTGGAGACCCCTTCTGTTGTGGGGTTGTTGAGGGTCGAAGAACAGCAGGTGCCGATTGCTACCACAACGGTGCATCGGCAGCAATATCACGCTAACCGAGACTCTCTGATTCCCATCCATCAGCTGATTCGTCAACTAGAGGTTCAAGGAGTGATCAGCAAGACTCGCTCGCCTTTTAAGAGTCCTATATGGCTGGTGGGAAAATCCAATGGAGAGTGGAGGCTAACTGTAGACTATCGTGGCCTGAATGAAGTCACGCCACCGCTGAGCGCTGCTGTGCCGGACATGCTAGAACTCCAGTATGAACTGGAGTCCAAGGCAGCCAAGTGGTATGCCACGATTGATATAGCGAATGCATTTTTCTCAATCCCTTTGGCAGCAGAGTGCAGGCCACAGTTTGCTTTCACCTGGAGGGGCATCCAGTACACCTGGAATCGACTGCCCCAGGGGTGGAAACACAGCCCCACCATTTGCCATGGACTGATCCAGACTGCACTGGAACAGGGTGAAGCCCCAGAACATCTGCAGTACATTGATGACATCATTGTATGGGGAAACACAGCCGAAGAAGTTTTTTGAGAAAGGGAGTAAAATAGTCCGAATCCTTCTGAAAGCTGGTTTTGCCATAAAACGAAGTAAGGTCAAGGGACCTGCACAGGAGATCCAGTTCTTAGGAATAAAATGGCAAGATGGGCGCCGCCAGATCCCAATGGATGTGATCAACAAAATAGCAACTATGTCTCCACCAACTAGCAAAAAGGAAACACAAGCTTTCTTAGCCATTCTGGGTTTTTGGAGGATGCATATCCCAGATTACAGTCTGATTGTAAGCCCTCTGTATCAAGTAACCCGGAAGAAGAACAATTTTAAATGGGGTCCTGAGCAACGACAAGCTTTTGAACAAATCAAACAGGAAATAGTCCATGCAGTGGCCCTGGGGCCAGTCCGGGCAGGACAAGATGTTAAAAATGTGCTCTACACCACAGCAGGGGAGAATGGCCCTACCTGGAGCCTCTGGCAGAAAGCACCAGGGGAGACCCGAGGTCGACCCCTAGGGTTTTGGAGTCGGGGATACAGAGGATCCGAAGCCCGCTACACTCCAACAGAAAAGGAGATATTGGCAGCATATGAAGGGGTTCGAGCTGCTTCGGAGGTGGTTGGTACAGAAGCGCAGCTCCTCTTAGCACCTCGACTGCCGGTGCTGGGTTGGATGTTCAAAGAAAGGGTCCCCACCACACATCATGCAACTGATGCTACATGGAGTAAGTGGATTGCACTGATCACAGAGCGAACTCGAATGGGAAACCCCAGTCACCCAGGAATTCTGGAAGTGATCATGGACTGGCCAGAAGGCAAGGATTTTGGAATGTCACCAGAGGAGGAGGTGATGCGTGCGGAAGAGGCCCCACCATATAATAAACTGCCAGAAAATGAGAAGAAATATGCCCTGTTCACTGATGGGTCCTGCCGGATTGTGGGAAAGCATCGAAAGTGGAAGGCTGCTGTGTGGAGTCCTACACGACAAGTTGCAGAAGCCAGTGAAGGACAAGGTGAATCGAGCCAGTTTGCAGAGGTAAAAGCCATTCAGCTGGCTTTGGACATCGCCGAGCGAGAAAAATGGCCAGTACTTCATCTCTACACTGACTCATGGATGGTGGCAAATGCTCTGTGGGGGTGGTTACAGCAGTGGAAGCAGGGCAACTGGCAGCGCAGAGGCAAACCCATCTGGGCTGCTGAACTATGGCAAGATATTGCTGCCCAGATAGAGAATCTGGTTGTGAAAGTACGCCACGTAGATGCCCACGTACCGAAGAATCGGGCCACGGAGGAACATCAGAACAACCAGCAGGTGGATCAGGCTGCTAGGATTGAAGTGGCTCAGGTGGATCTGGATTGGCAACATAAGGGTGAACTATTCATAGCTTGGTGGGCCCATGAGACCTCAGGCCATCAAGGAAGAGATGCGACATATAGATGGGCTCGTGACCGAGGGGTGGACTTGACCATGGACACTATTGCACAGGTCATCCATGAATGTGAGACGTGCTGCAATCAAGCAAGCCAAGCGTTTGAAGCCTCTTTGGTATGGAGGACGATGGTTGAAATATAAATATGGGGAGGCCTGGCAGATTGATTATATCACACTGCCACAAACCCATCAAGGCAAGTGCTATGTGCTCACAGTGGTGGAAGCAACCACTGCATGGCTGGAAAGATACCCTGTGCCCCATGCCACTGCCCGGAATACTATCCTGGGCCTTGAAAAGCAAGTCCTGTGGCGACATGGTACCCCAGAGAGAACCAAGTCGGACAACGGGACTCATTTCCGAAACAGCCTCATAGACACCTGGGCCAAAGAGCATGGTATTGAGTGGGTATATCACATCCCCTATCACGCACCAGCCTCTGGGAAGATAGAACGGTACAATGGACTGTTAAAAACTACACTGAGAGCAATGGGTGGTGGGACCTTAAAACATTGGGATGCACATTTAGCAAAGGCTACCTGGCTAGTTAATACCAGGGGGTCTACCAATCGGGCTGGCCCTGCCCAGTCAAAACTTCCACGTACCGTAGAAGGGGATAAAGTCCCCGTAGTGCACATGAAGAATATGTTAGGGAAGACAGTCTGGGTTAGTCCTGCCTCAGGCAAAGGCAAACCCATCCGTGGGATTGCTTTTGCCCAAGGACCTGGGTGCACTTGGTGGGTAATGCGGCAGGATGGGGAAGTCCGATGTGTACCTCATGGGGACTTGATTTTGGGGGAGAATAGCCAATGAATCAAATTGTATGTTACACTGTCACTGTATGTCCTCGTTACTATAATTGCTATCAGCTGTACTGCAGTAAGAATCACCTAAATTAAGGACAGATGGACTTTGATGAAGAATTGAGTATAGGAAAGTGGTGATGGGATCAGAGCTGATGCCCAGCAACTTCCTCAAGATCTACATCTTCGGCCCATGGACTGTGTGCATGAGCTACGCCGGTTACACCAGTCACATGTTCCAAAAACTGTAAGATCTGGGCGTGGCAAAAATGGTATAGAATAAGGGGTGGATAATGTCCTGGTTCCGGCAGGGACAGGGTTAAGTATTCCATGCCATGTGAGCCACGCCCACCCTGAGATTAAAAGGAGGGAGGGGGCAGGCAGTCGGGTTCGGAGCGGGCTGGCGTGTCCCAGGGGCGGACCGGCGGGGAGCGGCGGTTCCGTAATCGCGTCTGTATATTTCTCTGTCGGTGTTATTGTTGTTGTTTTCTTGTTCCCTTTGCTGTTCTGTTAAACTGCCTTTGTCTCAACCCAAGAGTTTTGCCTTTTTCTTCTGATCCTTCCTGTACCGGGAAGCGCTGAGCAAGCGACACGTGGTTCTTTGTTGCCATCTGAGGCCAAACCACGACAATTGTGTATCTACAAACTTCTTCGCTTGACAGTGTGTCAGCTCTAGTCACGTACGAGAACAGTACCACACCGGGCAGAATACCTCCTCAAGCGGAGTCACCTGACAACACCGCACAGAACAAAAAACAAAGAGCAGCACAGATGCTGATCAGCAGGTATAAGCTGGCACCCACATACACTTACACAGCAGACATACAAAACCACCACTTCTATCGCAAGGAGATGGCTGGGGAGGGGAGGGGAGGGGGTGAGGCGGGCAGTGGCAGGAGCGAAGCGACTCCGGCTCCGTCCTTCTCCCCCGACGTTCTAACAATATACCGCAATACCCGGATTTCAGCTGCGCACGCATGAGTGGTTCATAAGAAGGACCAGACGCGGTATCTGGTGCAAATGGAGGAGGGTTAAGAATGGAGGAGCGCGATAACGACTTTCGTCTCTGTTGCTATAAAATCTCCTCCGCAGTGGGAGCAGATGCAGCCATAGCTTTAATCGGGGTTAAAGGTGGACATAAATCAGGTTCAGTCTCTGGATTTATTGGACCAGGATCAAAGGGATCTTCTGGCTCTTCGCCTCCTGAATTCTGCTTTTGGTAATGTTCTGCAGGATTGGGAATTTGAGCATATTCAGGCTGAGGGTCTGCAACTGGGAGTAGTACGTCAACAGACTGAGGTTCCTCTGGGGGAGCTTGTGGTGCCCCTCCAGCAACCCCTTGCAGGGCTTGCTCTGCGGGATGCATTGTTCATATGGCAGTGTATACAGTTCGCCAAGTAACTATTATTCCTTCTGGCAAGGACAAGTGCAGCGTCTCCCGCGTTTGCAATTCCTTCCCCACTTTTTGCCAGTGAGCTGAATCGTAGGACCCCCCCCTTCAGGGAACCAGGAGCAATAATCACATATCCATACAAGCAAAGTCACTAGTTTGACAGGGGCCACTTTAAAGCCCTGTTCTGTTAAAATGTGCTGCATTCAAGTTGCAATTTCTGTTCTCGAGTAGCTGTTTGTCCCATTTTTAATGTCTTCCTCAGCTCCTCACCTTTTTCGTCCAGCGAACAGCGACAAAAGTAATTGTTAAGAGAGCTCTCGGTATGAACTCCTCCGTCCAGCCGCAGGTACACCACCAGGTAATTAGTACTTCATATCTCTGTTCCTTTTAATCCTTGTTCGGACTTAATCTGCTGCAATGTGTCCTTAATTAATCTCCAGGCTGTTAAGACCTTCATAGCTACCGCATCCCCTTTCGTTGCTGCCTCAAAGAAAGTTTCACCGGCTTGCTCCCAATTTGATAATTGGAAAGCTGTTGTAGAATCAGTGGGAAGGCCCTTGCTTTTTAGCCATGCTAGCAAAAGCCGAAGAGTTCCTTCATCATATTGTATACCCCTTTTACTTAAAAACTTTTCTAATATACATACAATCGCCTTTTCCTCTGAGGACATTCTTGACCCCATTCTCACACGTTCCCGGCTGCTCACCTTTCCTTGGTGATTAGTCATCCGGACTGCAGCTCTCCGATACCGCTGCTTTTTTTTCGTTCAGCCGGGCTGCTCCACCGGTCGTATCTTCCTACGATTCAAGTCCCGATTTGGGCAGCCATTTGTGGAGCATTGATTCACGGACTCTGGCAGGGTATGGACCAAAGACCTTTATTACAACAATTTCCCGAGTTTTATAGGTACAGGTACTGTCCACGCGCAGGCAGCATCCTGCTGATAGGTTGAAGGTCGATTGCCACGCGCTTCTCAGTGTCTTCTAACTGGTCGTCTCTGACTGTTCACGCGGAGCAGCAGCTTTGCTTTTCACATTCCTTTCCTTGCTGATATCTCCTGACGCTTGCTTATCTTTTCTCTCAAGGCACCTCTCACGGGTACAGCTTTGTCTCATCAAGGCCAAACAGATTCCCTATGCTACTCTCTATCTCCACACACTGGTGGTTATACATGGAGCATATTGGGTAGTCTTAGTCATCTCCAGTGCCTCTGGAATAGTTCCAGTTGGAAGGGACCTACAACAATCAACTAGTCCAACTGCCTAATGGATGTTGTCCAAATGTCTCTTAAACATTGACAGGTATGGGGTATCAACCATCTCTCTAGGAAACCTGTTCCAGTGCTCGACCACCCTCCTGGTAAAGAAATTGTGGTGTATGAGGGCACGGACTCCGGCTGTGATAAGCATGAAATCGTTTATTGCTTTTCAAGCCTCGGCTTTTATACCCGAGCTCTAAAACTTTCCATGCACCTGCTAGGCAAGTAAACACATATTTCAGATCACTAATGCAGTCGCCTTATTCAGTTCCCACCAAGATAAGCATGCGAAGCTGTTTTCTGTTCCATGTTTATATTGGACCAGTTCCTCTTCATTCCATCCGTATCGACATCTGTGTTCCTGTTTCTGTGTGCTTTGCTCACTGTGTCCTTGGCCGTATGCAGGCCTCTGCTCATAGATCTGTCACATCTCCCCCTTTTTTGTTTAACACCAGACCATTTATTAACAAGGGCGCCATGACTTGTGCTTCTACTCGTTGTGACGCTCTTAGCAGGATATATATCATAGTAAACACAATTAACAACAGAATCAAAAAGAACCCTGCTAAGGCAATAAATACCCAGATTCTTAAATTTAGCCCAGAAAATCAATTTTTTGGATTTACCCACGACAAATCCTTTTGCAATGTTTCAATTGCATTGTGGTTCATTAAGTCTTGAATCTTTAATATTTGAATTTTTAGTTGATTGTGTAAAGAACGAATATTTTGTTGCAATGACATGTCAAAAGCACCTTGGAGATGGTATTTAACCATTTCCCAGCCATGTAGCGACGTATTCCAGGGGAGAGATGTAACACAAAGTCTTCAAGAGTTGTACTCCCAATCACAATACAGAGAAAGATGTGTTTTTAATGCATTTTGCCGATCCCCTATCCATATTACTGCTGCTTCTAAGGCTTGTAATTTGGTTAATATTTCTTCATCTATGCGTTCTTGCATATCAGTGTCATACCTATGGGAGGGGGAAGCAGTCACAGCGCTTCAGGGCGTTTCCTGTATCTTCAAAGTGCGCTCATGTCTCTCTCCCTCTCTCCAGCCCGAGACAGCCCCCTTATATCCTGCATCGGATTGAGTGGAAAAGTACAGGCTAGAGTTGCTACATGCGTGGCCAGCATATGCAGCGAGTCTCACCAGACTCATGATCCAGCTTTGCTAACAGCGGCTGTCTGATACGTGACTACATATTGTTGTACTCTCTTCTTGTTATTTTCTTCTTTGAAGGTCAGGTTCTCATGGATACACACATAGTTTTTACAGCAACATATTCTACAACTCGTACAAGGGTACGATGCAAAGCAGCATCTACAACTGATTGTATAATGCTTATTAAACATAGCAAACAGCATACTAAACATAACTAATTTTTCAGTTACATTAGATAAAGTTTCTCCTACAACCTTAGCAGTCTGGACAGATTCAGTAAACGCAACAACGGCTACAAAAGCTGAAGGCTAAAATAACAATTGCAGATACTATTGCAAAAATCATGAGAAGTACAAATCATTACAGAATCTTCTTGCTCACAACTTCTATTTGTTGTAGTATTATCTATGGTTAGCTTATGAAGACTTCTGTTTACAAATACAAATACCATTCACCAGCCCTCAGTATATAACCCAATATACAAAAGAATCTACATGAGACAGAAAAGAGATAAGCATTAAAAACTGAAAGATTAATAAAAATACCCATCCTTAGGTATGTCTGCTTTACTCATTGATTGGCTCGACTGGTTCCAGGCTTTCCTTTTCCTGTACTGGGCTCGGCTGATGAGCCGGTTTAACGAATTTTGCAGGAATCCAGTATGGACCTGAGGATAAAGACACACAAGCATACCCTTGACCCCATGTTATCAGGGGGACTGGTCCTTCCCAGCACCCCGATTCAAGGTGCTTATAATACACCTTCGGTTGTTCAGGCCATTCAACAGTCCTTCCAAAATGTCGCTTTACTGCTGTGGATGACAAAGATGACATGTTTAGAAAATTTAAAACATAAGTTGCTTTATACAATCGCTCTTGAGGTGTCATACCTACGGGATTCCCCCTTTTTTGTTTAGCAAGCATGGTTTTTAAAGTATGATGCATACATTCCACAATTGCTTGCCCAGTTGGGGAATGAGGAATACCGGTGACATGTTTAATACCCCATGTCTGTAAAGAGGCCTGTATTTTAGTGGACACATAAGCTGGTCTGTTATCAGTTTTTATAGTTTTTGGTACTCCCATGACTGCAATGCATTGCAACCAATGTCGAATAACATCACGAACCTTCTCTCCTGTATGAGCAGTAGCTACAACAAAGTGAGAAAACAAATCGACTGAAACGTACATAGCGCAAACGTCCAAATTCCATAATGTGCGTAACATCAGATTGCCAAAGTTCATCAGGTGTAAGCCCTCGCGGGTTAACCCCTGCAAATGATGGCAGAGGAGCCAGCTGCTGACAATTGGCACAAGTTCACACAATATCATGTGCTTGTTGTTGTGTTAAAGAAAATTGCTTCCTCAATGCCTTCGCATTTTGATGAAAAAAATCATGCGACATTTTAGCTTGCTGCATAATGTTCGGAGTTGTTACCGACAGAGTGTGATAGTCTGCAACTGTATTTCCCTCAGTTAAAGGACCAGGTAAACAGCTATGAGAGCTTATGCGGACAATCAAACAAGGAAACTGTCTTTTTTGTAAAAGCAACATTAATTGCAGTAATAGCTTAAATAACAATTGGTTCTCTACTTGTTTTAGAAATGCTCCTTCAAGTCTTTGAACAATGCCAGCAACATATTGAGAGTCTGCCACTATATTTAACGGTTCCTGTTGAAATAAGTCAAAAGCCCTTACAGTAGCGGCGAGTTCCACAATTTGCATAGATCCTTCAACTGGAGTTACAGCCAAATCCCATTGTCCTTCAGAGATCTTCCAGGCTACAACTGCTTTTCCTGTTTTCCTTGAGCCATCTACAAACACCGTACGGGCGCCAGCAAGAGGCTTTGGCGCTAGTAGGATGCGCGGTTGCAAAGGAATTTGTGGAAGTGACTGTAACAGCCTGTGCCGGGGCAAAGAATAATTTATTTGCCCGATATAATCTACTAAGGCTATTTGTAGGTTAAGTCTTTGTGATAACCAAAGATCAAGGTCGTCCTTTTTGACGGGGACGTGTATGTGGCTTGGATCCATTCCAGAAAGCTGCTGACAGTGCAAATGACCCTGCGAAATCAATCATGCTAACATTTCAATCATCACAGTTACTGTTTTTGAAAAGGTATGTGGCAAAAATACCCACTCTAATGCAGTCAGGCTCTTTGCGAGCGCATCATTCCACTGTCCTATCAGGGCATAAGGTTGAAATTCTTGGTATATCACAAACAGTCTGATAGGAAGGTGTTCAATGCGTCTTGCAGTGGTAGTAGACTGTATCTTATCTGCAATGTGCTGTAATGCCTTCTGAGCTGTTGAGGTTAATGAACGTGGAGAAGTTAAATCTGGATCTCCTTTCAATATACTAAACAATGGAGACAACTCTTCGGTAGTAATTCCTAACAAAGGACGAACCCAATTAATTGTTCCCAATAACTTTTGAAGGTCATTTAAGGTGACAACTGAATGAGCAATGCATAAAGGTTGAGGCTGTATATGTGTTTCAAGCAGCTTCCAGCCTAAATACTTCCAAGGTGACGTGGTTTGAATTTTTTCTTCTGCAATCTGCAAACCATGTTGTTTCAATTGTTGTTCAGCAAATGTTAATAAAGAAGTTAAAATGTGACGTTCTTTAGTAGCAAATAGAATATCATCCATATAATGATAAATAAGAGCATGGGGGAAATTCTTTCAGACTTGCTCCAAGGCTGCACTGACAACTAATTGACAGATGGTAGGGCTATTCATCATTCCTTGAGGTAAGACCACCCAATGATATCGCTGCGTGGGCCCTTCATTATTAATTGAAGGCACAGAAAAGGCAAAATGCGCACAATCATCAGGATGTAAATAGATGGTGAAGAAACAGTCCTTCAGGTCTATGACAACAAGATGCCAACGTGCAGGTATCATGAATGGCATAGGCATTCCTGGTTGCAACGCACCCATTTGTTCCATTACAGCATTAATAGCTCTTAGGTCTTGTAACAACCTCCACTTTCCAGATTTTTTTGGGATGACAAAGATAGGAGTGTTCCAGGGGTTGGTAGAAGGAACTATATGTCCTAATTCTAATTGTTCAGCAACCAGTTCCCTGGCCTTTTGCAGCCTCTCCCCTTTCAAGGGCCGCTGATCAACCCAAACAGGCTTGTCTGTTTTCCAAGTCAATTTTAGGTGAGGCCGTTTGTCAGTGACCCTTAGGATAAATTTGTAGTAAGAGTCATATTCCATTGTTGCAACAAATCTCTTCTCCATAATGTACAGGGAACCAGCATGACAAAAGGTTGTAGTATCCCTTGTTTGCCATCTGGACCTTCTATCAATAAGGACTGAGCACTGCCACGGCACCTGCATTCCTCCTACGCCCGCTACTGCCGCAGTGGATCTCATCAAGGGCCACTCCGCAGGCCACTGAGATTGTTGTACAATAGTCACATCAGCACCCGTGTCCACTAGGCCGGAGAATAATTTCCCATTAATTCTGCAAGAAAGCATAGGCTGGCCTCTTGATACCTTTTGCGTCCACAGAATCTGAGGCACGCCTGTACTACCAAAACTTCCATTTCAAGGTGTCCCATTACTGAATGTTGTTAAAACAGGAAATGGTATCAACTGAGTGTTTTTTTCCCCTTGAGGTATAGTGCAAGGAGGTTTTGGAGTCCAGGCCATGATTTTTATTTCTCCTTTATAATCTGAGTCTATAACACCAGGCAGTACAAACAATCCTGTGCAAGTTGTAGAAGAACAGCCAATTAAAAGAGCTGCACTATTTCTTGGCAACGGCCCATAGACCCCCATAGGCAAAAGGTGTACACTAGTATCTGTTATTATGGTTGGTTCGGAAGTGGCCAGGTCCAACCCCGCACTTCCTGCTGTGGCAGGTTGTAGGCCGGTGACACACCACTTGTCTCCGATGTCTGGGGGGTTGCTACTTGCCCTGCAAAGGCCCGATTCATTGTTTTTGGGACGCTGGGCCTTGCACCCCTCCTCCCGTTTCCCAGGAGGGTCCCAATAGGATTACCGAGTTTATCATATTTTGAACGACATTGGCTACTCCAATGATACCCTCTCTGACACCGAGGGCATAGTTGTGTTGGGGTAGCAGGCCTTCTTGAAGTTGGATGGTCATTGCGTTGGGGACAATTCCGTTTAATATGTCCTTCCTTATCACAAAGGAAGCATTTAACAGCTGCACAGGCTACCATCATCTGTTGAGCTAAAGCAGTGGCTAACATTTCTGCTTTATGTTGCTCAGAGCCCATGTTTTGACAGGCTCTTATTAGCTCTGATAGAGTTTTGGCCTTATTTCGCAACGTCTCTAAAGCGCGCTTGCAATTTGCATTAGCATTCTCAATTGCTAATTGAAACAACAACAATTGCTGCGCCTCTTCAGAATCTATTTGCCTTTGGATAGCACGCTGCAATCTAAGAAGGTAACGTAAGGTTCTTGCGCCCCCTGGCGCACAGCCGCAAAAGACGTTTCTCTTCTTCCTGTATCGGGAACTTGCCGCAAGGCTCTAATAGCCAGCGTTGTGGCCTAAAAACTCTTCCGTCTAACTGGGCTTGTGCCTGCACAGTGGCGTATGGCCCTTGTCCCAGCAACTCGTTCAGACCTATATTAATACCTTGAGAAAGATTGTCCATAATTTGAGCAATGGCAGCATCACAATACTCTGTGTCCCAGACTGCAAATAGTGCTGCAGTCAAGATTAACCGCAAAAGAGAATGCCAATCATACACTGTCATTGTATACAAGTCAGCTATGGCATGAATAAGATTCATTGAAAAGGAAGATTGCAATCCGTAATCTCTGGCAGAATTTCTTAACTCTTTAACTAAATCATAAGGTAAGTGCTGATATTGAGGAGGTTGGTTAGGTCTATAAATTACAGGCATCACTTGTAACATCTGAACATCTCCCCTGCGCAAAGCCTCCTGCCAACATTCTAACAATATACTGCAATACCCGGATTCCAGCTGCGCACGCATAAGCGGTTCATAAGAAGGACCAGACGCGGTATCTGGTGCAAATGGAGGAGGGTTAAGAATGGAGGAGCGCGATAACGACTTTCGTCTCTGTTGCTATAAAATCTCCTCCGCAGTGGGAGCAGATGCAGCCATAGCTTTAATCGGGGTTAAAGGTGGATATAAATCAGGTTCAGTCTCTGGATTTATTGGACCAGGATCAAAGGGATCTTCTGGCTCTTCGCCTCCTGAATTCTGCTTTTGGTAATGTTCTGCAGGATTGGGAATTTGAGCATATTCAGGCTGAGGGTCTGCAACTGGGAGTAGTACGTCAACAGACTGAGGTTCCTCTGGGGGAGCTTGTGGTGCCCCTCCAGCAACCCCTTGCAGGGCTTGCTCTGCGGGATGCATTGTTCATATGGCAGTGTATACAGTTTGCCAAGTAACTATTATTCCTTCTGGCAAGGACAAGTGCAGCGTCTCCCGCGTTTGCAATTCCTTCCCCACTTTTTGCCAGTGAGCTGAATCGTAGGACCCCCCCCTTCAGGGAACCAGGAGCAATAATCACATATCCATACAAGCAAAGTCACTAGTTTGACAGGGGCCACTTTAAAGCCCTGTTCTGTTAAAATGTGCTGCATTCAAGTTGCAATTTCTGTTCTCAAGTAGCTGTTTGTCCCATTTTTAAAATATGCCCATGGCTACTCACCTTTTTCGTCCAGCGAACGGCGATGAAAGTAATTGCTAGAGAGGTCTCAGTATGAATTCCTCCGTCCAGATGCGGGTACACCACCAGGTAATTAGTACTTCATATCTCTGTTCCTTTTAATCCTTGTTCTTTTAAACCTTGTTCTTTTAAACCCCATTCGGGTGCCATTTGTGATGTATGAGGGCACGGACTCCGGCTGTGATAAGCACAAAATCGTTTATTGCTTTTCAAGCCTCGACTTTTATACCCGAGCTCTAAAACTTTCCATGCACCTGCTAGGCAAGTAAACACATATTTCAGATCACTAATGCAGTCGCCTTATTCAGTTCCCACCAAGATAAGCATGCGAAGCTGTTTTCTGTTCCATGTTTATATTGGACCAGTTCCTCTTCATTCCATCCGTATCGACATCTGTGTTCCTGTTTCTGTGTGCTTTGCTCACTGTGTCCTTGGCCGTACGCAGGCCTCTGCTCGTAGATCTGCCACAGAAATGTTTCATAATCATAGAATCATAGAATTGTCTAGCTAGAAAGGGACCTTTAAGATCATCGAGTCCAACCATCAACTAAACGCTGACAAAACCATCACTAAACTATGTCCCTAAGCACCACATCTACCCGTCTTTTAAATACCTCCAGGGATGGTGATTCAACCACTTCCCTGGGCAGCCTGTTCCAATGCTTAATAACCCTTTAGGTGTAGAAATTTGTCCTAATATCCAATCTAAACATCCCCTGGTGCAACTTGAGGCCATTTCCTCTTGTCCTATCACTTGTTCCTTGGGAGAAGAGACCAACACCCACCTTGCTACAACCTCCTTTCAGGTAGTTGTAGGGAGCGATAAGGTTTCCCCTCAGCCTCCTTTTCTCTAGGCTAAAGAACCCCAGTTTCCCTCAGCCACTCCTCATGAGACTTCTTCTCTAGACCCCTCACCAGCTTTGTTGCCCTTCTCTGGACCTGCTCCAGCACCTCAATGTCTTTCCTGTAGTGAGGGGCCCAAAACTGAACACAGTACTCAAGGTGGGGCCTCACCAGTGCTGAGTACAGGGGGACAATCACTTCCCTAGTCCTACTCACCACACTGTTCCTGATACAGGCCAGGATGCTGTTGTCCTTCTTGGACACCTGGGCACACTGCTGGCTCATATTCAGCTGGCAGTTGACCGACACCCCCAGGTCCTTTTCTGACAGGCAGCTCTCTAGCCTCTCTTCCCCAAGCCTGTAGCGCTGCATGGGATTGTTGTGACCCAAGTGCAGGACCCGGCACTTGGCCTTGTTGAACCTCATACCATTGGCCTCGGCCCATCAATCCAGCCTGTCCAGATCCCTCTGTAGAGCCATCACTCAAGCAAGTCGACATCCCCACCCAACTTGGTGTCATCTGCAAACTTACTCAGGATGCATTCAACCCCCTCATGGAGGTTGTTGATAAAGATACTAAACAGAACCTGAGCCAATACTGAGCCCTGGGGAACACCACTCATGACTGGCTGCCAACTGGATTTAGCTCCAATCGCCACCATTCTTTGGGCCTGGCCATCCAGCCAGTTCTTAACCCAGCATAGAGTACACCCGTCCAAGCCATGAGCAGCCAGTTTCTCCAGGAGAATGCTGTGGGAAACGGTGTCAAAGGCTTTACTAAAGTCCAGGTAAACAACATCCACAGCCTTTCCCTCATCCACCAAGCGGGCCACAGAAGGAGATCAGGTTAGTGAAGCAGGACCTGCCTTTCATGAACCCATGCTGACTGGGCCTGATCGCCTGGTTGTCCTGCATGTGACACATAATGGCACTCAAGATGTTCTGTTCCATCACCTTCTCAGGCACCGAGGTCAGACTGACAGGCCTGTAGTTCCACAGATCATCCTTCCAGCCCTTCTTGTGGATGGGTGTCTCATTTGCTTGCCTCCAGTCAACTGGGACCTCCCCAGTTAGCCAGGACTGCTGGTAAATGACGGAAAGTGGCTTGGTGAGTACTCCTGCCAGCTCCCTCAGTACCCTCAGGTGGATCCCATCCGGCCCCATAGACTTGTGTACATCTAGGTTTTGGAGCAGGTCCCTCACCATCTCCCTCTGGATTACGGGGGCTTCATTCTGCTCCCTGCCCCTGTTTACTAGCTCAGGGGTCTGGGTACTCAGGGAAAAACTGGTCCTACTGCTAAACACTGAGGCAAAGAGGGCATTAAGTACCTCAGCCTTTTCCTCATCCTTGGTCACCATGTTACCATCCCTGTCTAATAAAGGATGGAGATTCTCTTTAGTCCTCCTTTTATTGCTAATGTATTTATAGAAATTTTTTTATTGTCCTTAACAGAAAAAGCCAGATTAAGTTTAAGTTGAGCTTTGGCCCTTTTAATTTTCTCCCTACATAGCCTTACAACATCTTCATAGTCTTCCTGAGTGGCCTGCCCCTTCTTCCAAAGGCCATAAACTCTCTGTTTGTCCCTGAGTTGTGACCATAGCTCTCTGTTCAGCCAGGCCGGTCTTTTTCCCCAACAGCTCATTTTTCGGCACATGGGGATGGCCTGCTCTTTTAAGACTTACTTCCTGAAAAACATCCAGCCTTCCCGAGCTCCTTTACCCTGAAGGACTGCCTCCCAAGGGACTCTGTCAAGCAGGCTCTTGAAAAGACTAAAATCCACCCTCCAGAAGTCCAAGGTGGCAGTTCTGCTGACCCCCCTCCTTACTTCTCCAAGAATCAAAAACTCTATCATTTCATTATTGCTATGCCCAAGATGGCCTCCAACTGTCACATCTCCCGCAAGTCCTTCTCTGTTTACAAACAACAGGTCCAACAGAGCTCCTTCCCTAGTCGGCTCCCTCACCAGCTGTGTCAGGAAGTTATCCTCAACACACTCCAGGAACCTCCTAGAGTGTTTTCTCTCTGCTGTATTGTATTCCCAGCAGACATCTGGTAAGTTGAAGTCTCCCACAAGGACAAGGGCTAGCAATTGCGAGACTTCTCCCAGATGCTTATAGAATATTTTTTCTGCCTCTTCATCCTGGTTGGTTGGTCTATAACAGACTCCCACCATATCAGCCTTGTTGGCCTTTCCCCTGATTCTTATTCATAAACACTCAACACCATCATTAAGTTCTAGACAGTCAGAACACCCCTTAACATACAGGGACACCCCACTGCCTCTCCTTCCTTGCCTATCCCTTCTGAAGAGTTTATAGCCATCTAATGCAGCACTCCAGTCATGCGAGTCATCCCACCACGTTTCCATGATGGCAACTACATCATAGTTTTCCTGCTGCACAATGGCTTCCAGCTACTCCTGTTTGTTGCCCATGCTGTGTGTGTTAGTGTAGAAGATAATGGTCCTGCTATCTCTTTGCTGGGAGAAGCTGTCCTGGTTTGAGGTAAAACAGAACAAATTTTCTGTTTTGTAGTTCTACTTTTCAGTTAAACCTTTTCCAACTAACTGAACTCTCTGAAATTAACAGCATATTTTTCAGACACTGTTTGCTCTCAGAGACTGATAAGACCTGATTGTTTATAATTTATACCAAGGAATGGTATGCAGAGAGGCTCCTGCTTATACTTATTGCTATAACAACCAAGGTCAGCTGACTGTTATATGCCCCATTGGAGGGTTGGAAGCAGAAAAGTGTAGAGAGGTGTGTGAGCTGATGCAGGCAGGCCACAGGAACAACCACAAACCACGAATGAAAGGCAAAGAACAAATTTAATCTCGATACCTCGCAGACCGGGGAATCTCCAAAGCAACACCCGGGCAGAGGCACACAAGCAGGGACCACGGGCACCGCAGCGCGAGAGAGAGTTCTTGTTAGCAAGAGTCCTTGGCAATGAGAGAGTCCTTGTTAGCAAGAGCAGGTGCAGACTCCCTGTTCTCTCTGGTATTTATAAGGTTCAAACAGGCATAGTTTTCCCACTGTGCTTTGATCTTCTTCCACAACAGGCCAGGATTCTCAAGCGGCTAGATAAGGTGTCCCTGAGCCCATCACAGACTTATGTCATCTAAGTGCAAGTGTTTTTCTTGCAAGCGCCCGAGACTGAACAACAATTAGTGTGATATATGTGTTTTCCAGTACCCCAGGTGGGAGTCACTTGAGCATATTTACAATCCTGCTTGCCGATCTTCCGTTGCTTTCCCAGAAGAGGTCGTAACTGCGGAGAGGAGCAGACAGGACAGGTGACCCAAAACTGACCAACGGCGTATTCCATCTCATCTGCATCATGCTCAGTATAAAAGCTGAGAGATCAGAGGGGTCAGCCTGCTTTCTTCAAAGGCCGGCATCCAAGGAGGATTCTGTCTGTTCGTCTTCCTTTGATCCAATCCGTGCATTCCTGAATCCAGAACCGGAATCCATTTCCCATCTGTCACTGAGTCCAGTCTGGGACTTTCCCAGTGCCTGCCAGTGATGTGATTGTCATCCTGGGAGCTTGATATGGTTTTGTATATATTTCATTATTTTCTTTTTATTATTTTACTAATATTTTCATTAAAGTAGTTTAGTTTTCTTTTCAACTCTTAAGTCTCTTTCTCTCTCTTCCTCCTCTCCCTGAAGGGCCATGCTCTCCCTTCCCTTAAGGGAGAGAGGTCAGAGAGCATCTGCCATTCATTTCAGTGGCCAGTCCAGCCCAAGCCAGGACAGATTTATTGGTGCCCAATGTGGGGCTTGAGCAGGGCTCGATCAGAGCTCTGATAGATTGTCTGAATAGTTTGAATTCTAGCTTGCTCAGAAAATAAAACAGACAGCTCACATCATGTCATTCTTAAGCGAAATGTTATATTGTGTCTTTAAAGAGTTTTGTTTAAAGTTAATTGATGCAATGCTGCTTAACCTGCCAAATCTGTTGTATGGTTTATTTGCTCTTTGTGTTTGTATCCGGTGGTTTAAATGTGCTATTCTGCTGTGGTTTGGGATACAGATCTATAATATGATAAATTGGATAACGGTTTTACCTGCATATCTTGGGCATCACATAATGGATTCTTTTACTAATTACACTTTTATTTTTACCTGGGGAAAGTTTACTGTTATGGTTTGAGAAAGCCCCTAACAATTTATTGTCATTTAGACAATTATTCTATCACCCGATGACCCCTCCCCAACCGGAAAGGGGAATCAGGAAAAGCAAGGAAACACGAGGGTTGAAATATAAATAGATTTAATAGGATAAGACTAAATAATTAACATTAATAATACTAAAGAACCAGTATTAATCCCGATACTAATATAAGATATACAAGAATATACTCAGCCAATTATATCAGTAGGAAGCTGTGCACTCCCAGCAGTGGACAACAAACGTTGGACACTGCAAGCACAACGGCTTCGGGAGGAAGGGAAGGCCTCAGGGGTCAGGCACCGGGGCAAGGAGTTCTCTGGACTGCCGCTATCAAGGGAGAGAGAAACTACGCAGCAAACTTTCTAATTTATATTGAATGTGACGTTCATGGCATGAAATAATCCTGTTGGCCAGCCTGGGTCAAGTGCCCAGGCCTCGCTCCTCCTCATCCCTGCACCTGGCAAGGCTTGAAAACACTGAGACCTTGAATCCCACATAGCCTAGCTGGCTATAAAGTAAATATTTTGACAAATTCAGACACTAGAGTCTTCCAAAAGTGCAGTTTTCCCCAGCATTAGAAGAGAAATTAGTCCTGTGTCGCTCAACCCAGGACATTTACTTCGCCCTTTAATGCTTATGCCAAATTGACACCATCAGAACTAGGGGATGGAAACCTTTTGGACTTCGAAAATGAATGTTACTTTCTTAAAATCATGATTTTATTGACAATTTTTCTGCATGTGTTGCAGGGGTGGTTTCTTATTAAGAATCGATGCAGGAGTAGGTATTATATGATATATGCTGCTGCTACTCAAATCCCACAAGCCACACCGCATCCTGCACCAGCGCAAGCCACTCCGCAACCCGTACCGGCACAAGCCACTCCATCACCTGTACCAGCATGAGCTACTCCAGCTTTGACAATGAACACCACCACTACTGCAACTCTGACAATGACCACTGTCACTATTCCAGCTGCTTTGATAATGACCCCTGGCACTATTCCATCCTCGACAATGAGCACTGTCATTACTACAGCTACTCTGACAATGACCACTGCCACTATTACATTCCTCGAAAGGGAGGCACAAGCCACTCTGCTGCCCGCACAGGTACAAGCCACTCCATCACCTGTACTGGCACGAGCTATTCCAGCCTTGACAACGAGCACTGCCACTAGTCCAGCTCCTTCGACAATGAGTACCACTGCTACTCAAAGTCCATCAGTACCAGTACAAGTTGCCCTGGTGACCAGGAAGCAGAAACGAAGGTCAGCTGGTTCCCCTGCCCCTTATGACAAAGACCAGCTCAAGGCAGATAGCATGGGAGAGAATTCTTTTGATGAAGATCCAGGAGAGGGTCCTTCTAAAGTAGATCTGGGAAAGGGTCCTTCTCAAGCAGATCAGGGAGAGAGTCCTTCTTGGGCAGCATCAATGCAGGAGGAGGAATCAGACGCAGAGGTAATTGTTAAATCCTTCTGTATGAAGGACTTGCAAAATATAAGAAAGGGCTTTAGCCGTCATGAAGGTGAGACACTTATCTCCTGATTGCTCCAGTGCTGGGATAATGGGGCCGATACCATAGACTTAGACAGTAGAGAAGCTAGGCAGTTGGGAAACCTGTCCAGAGACAGAGGTATAAATAAAGCAACTGGGAGAAAGTCAAACACTCTTGGTCTATGGAGGCAATTGGTGTCAGCCGTGAAGGGCAGGTATTCCTTTAAGGATGATAACGAATGCCACCCGAGCAAATGGACCAGCATGGAGAAAGGTATTAAGTACCTGCGAGAAATGGCTGTGAAAGATGTGATTATGGTGATTAGCGAGTGAATGTACACCCTGAAAAAATGCCATGCAAATGACCTATGTTGCAGAAGTTTGCTCAGAGTGCACCATCAACGTATTCCCATACATCGTCAACAATGGTCTAGAGAGGATCTGATGCCAACACACCAACTGTAAATGAAGTGGCTAACAGGGTATGACAGTATGAAGACAGTCTCTTTCGTCCCCTCACTGTGGCAGTTGTGGAAAAACTGTCTGAGAAAACAGTTAAGAAAAATGAGAAACTGCTTGATAAACGGTTCGATAAACTGTCCAGGATGGAGGAAAGATCCCACTCATCCCCTGCACGGACCCACGTTGCAGCTGTTAGGAGAAAACATCCTCCTATGAGACCGACTCACAGAATCACAGAATGGTAGGGTTGGAAGGGACCTCTGGAGATCATCTAGTCCAACCCCCCTGCCACAGCAGGGTCACCTAGAGCAGGTCGCACAGGAATGCGTCCAAGCGGGTTTTGAATGTCTCCAGAGACGGAGACTCCACAACCTCTCTGGGCAGCCTGTTCCAGTGCTCTGCCACCCTCAAAGTAAAGAAGTTCCTCCTCATGTTTAGGTGGAACTTCCTATGCTCAAGTTTGTGCCCATTACCTCTTGTCCTGTCCCTGGGCACCACTGAAAAGAGCCTGGCCCCATCCTCCTGACATCCATCCTTTAAGTATTTATAAGCATTGATAAGATCCCCCCCTCAGTCGTCTTTTTTTCCAGACTGAAAAGACCCAAATCCCTCAGCCTTTCCTCATAAGAGAGGTGTTCCAGTCCCCTAATCATCTTGGTAGCCCTTTGCTGTACCGTCTCCAGCAGTTCCCTGTCCCTCTTGAACCGGGGAGCCCAGAACTGGACACAGTACTCCAGGTGTGGCCTCCACATAAGATTCCTCTCTGCCCAACTCTCCAGCCTGTCCAGGTCTCTCTGTATGGCAGCACAGCCCTCTGGTGTGTCAGCCACCCCTCCCAGCTTTGTGTCATCAGCAAACTTGCTGAGGGTGCACTCTATCCCCTCATCCAGGTCATTGATGAATATATTGAACAGGACTGGGCCCAGTACTGACCCCTGGGGAACACCACTCGTCACGGACCTCCAACTAGACTCTGTGCCCCTAATCACGACCCTCTGAGCTCTGTCTTTCAACCGGTTTTCAATCTACCACACTGTCCATTCATCTAGCCCACACTTCCTAAGCTTCCCTATGAGGATACTGTGGGAGACCGTGTCGAACGCCTTGCTGAAGTCAAGGTAGACAACATCCACTGCCCTCCCCTCATCTATCCATCCAGTCATGTCATCATAGAAGGCTATCAGATTAGTCAGACATGATTTCCCCTTGGTGAATCCGTGTTGAGTACTTCTGATAGCTTTCTTTTCCTCCACATGCCTTGAGATGACACCCAGAACGAGCTGTTCCATCATCTTTCCAGGGATGGAGGTGAGGCTGACCGGCCTGTAGTTCCCTGGGTCTTCCTTCTTGCCCTTTTTGAAGACTGGAGTGACATTGGCTTTCCTCCAGTCCTCAGGCACCTCGCCTGTTCTCCAGGACCTTTCAAAGATGATGGAGAGCGGCCCAGCAATGACTTCTGCCAGCTCCCTCAGCACTCTCGGGTGCATCCCATCAGGGCCCATGGACTTGTGGATATCTAATTGACCTAATTGATCCCTCACTTGATCCTCCTCAACCAAGGGGAAGTCTTCCTCTTTCCCTGTTACTTTCTCCAGAGTCTGGGACTCCTGAGGGCTGGGCCAAGCCGTAAAGACTGAAGCAAAGAAGGCATTCAGTAACTCCGCCTTCTCTGCATCCTCTGTCACCATGGCTCCTGTCTCATTCAACAGCGGGCCCACATTTTCTCTAGTTTTCCTTTTGCCTCCGATATACTTGAAGAAATCCTTCCTGTTGACCCTGACATCCCTTGCCAGGTTTAATTCCAAGGAGGCCTTGGCTTTCCTCGTTTCATCCCTGCTCGCTCTGGTGGCATTCTTGTAATCCTCCCAAGGGGTCAGTCCCTTCTTCCACGTGCTGCAAACTTCCTTCTTCCACTTGAGCTTTTTCAGAAGCTCCCTGCTCAACCTTGCAGGTCTCCTGCATCCCTTGCCCAATTTCTTTCTCTTAGGGATGCACTGATCCTGAGCTTGGAGGAAGTGGTCTTTGAATATCAACCAGCTTTCTTGAGCCCCTTTGCCTTCCAGAGCCCTAGTCCACGGGATCTCTCTGAGCAGTTTCTTGAAGAGGTCAAAGTTAGCCCTCCTGAAATCCAAGGTTGTAAGTTTACTTCTTGTTGTTTTGTGCATGGTACCCATGATCCTGAACTCTGTCTTCTCATGATCACTACAACCTAGGGTGCCCCCAACCTTAATGTCCTCCACCAGTCCCTCTTTGTTTGTCAGTACTAGGTCCAGTAGTGCTCCTCTCCTTGTTGGCTCCTGTACCACCTGTGTCAAAAAGTTGTCATCAATGCACTGGAGGAGCCTCCTGGACTGTACATGCCTGGCTGTGTAGCCTTCCCAGCAGATATCGGGGTGACTGAAGTCCCCCATGAGAACCAAGGCCTGCAATTGCAAGGCTACCTTCAGCTGTCTGTAGAAGGCCTCATCAGCTTCCCCATCCTGATCAGGTGGCCTGTAATAAACACCCACAGCAGTGTCCCTCATATTCACCTGCCCCTTAATCCTTACCCATAAGCTTTCAACTCTCTCTTCATCTGCCCCAGGGAGAGCTCGATGCATTCCAGTTGCTCTCTAACATAAAGAGCAACTCCACCACCTCGCCGGTCTGTCTTTCCTGAAAAGGACAGAGCCATCCATGACAGCATTCCAGTCATGCGAGCTGTCCCACCACGTCTCAGTAATTGCAATGAGATCGTGGCCCTGCGACTGCACACAGATCTCCAGCTCTTCCTGCTTATTCCCCATGCTGCATGCATTGGTGTATAAGCATTTCAGAGAGGGAGTTGTGTGTGTAGTTTTCACCCCTGAGATGTGGTGTGCCTTCTGGCTCTCAGAAATACTGGCACATTCCCCCACAAGTGCTGAGCAACTATGCCCTGGCACCTCACCAGCAAGCCCAGTACCATCCCCACCCCCCTTCAAATCTAGTTTAAAGCTCTCTCAATGAGCCCTGATAACTCTTGTCCTAGAACCCTTTTCCCCCTGGAAGTCAAGGTATTCCCTCCCATTACCAGCAGGCCTGGTGTTTTATAGATCAGGCCATGGTCAAAGAACCCAAAGTCCTGCCGGCAGCACCAGGCTTGGAGCCAGGCATTGATCTGCTGGCTCCTCCTATTTACCCCCTCATCATTCCCCGCAACTGGGGGAGAACACAACTTGTGCTCTCGATCCCTTGACCAGCCGTCCCAGGGTCTTGAAATCTTTCTTCATTGCCCTTGGACTTCTTTTCGCTACCTCATCACTGCCTACTCTGACTCAAGAGAGACAGAACACGCTACAAGATATCCTGTGGTTTGCCTCTGAGACTATGGAAAGGACATGAGTAAATGGGTGGACAACCTAACTTGGCTCTACGGGCACGAGTACATGAATTGCAAGGTAAAACAGATAGAAGAAAGAATTCTTCCACGAGAATGGCTGTTCCAGCCTACGCTGAGCAATCCTCTCGTCTGGGTAGGAACTCATCTGCTAATCGTAAGTACTATGCTCAACATTACAGAGGTCCTGCCTCCAGCCAGGAGGAAGAGAGGGACCACCGAGCGTATTGCACTGTGTGGATTTGATGGCCTGGCACATTAGAGCCACAAAAATATACAGCGCTTGTGGACACTGGTGCACAGTGCACCCTATTGCCATGGAATCATAAAGGGACAGAATCCGTCACTATTTCTGGAGTGACAGGTGGGTCTCAAGAACTGACTGTATTGGAGGCCGAAGTGAGCCTAACTGGGAATAAATGGGAGAAGCACCCCATTGTGACTGCCCAGATGCTCTGTGCATCCTTGGCATAGACTACCTCAAGAGAGGATATTTCAAAGATCAAAAAGGGTATTGGTGGGCTTTTGGTATAGCAGCCGTAGAGACTGAGGATATTATACAGCTGTCTACCTTACCTGGCCTTTCAGATGATCCTTCTGTGGTGGGACTGCTGAGGGTTAAAGAACAGCAGGTGCCAATTGCTACTACAGTGGTGCATCGACAACAATATCACACTAACCAAGACTCCCTGATTCCCATCCAGAACCTGATTCGTCTGCTAGAGACCCAAGGAGTGATCAGCAAGATTCGCTCACCCTTTAACAGCCCTATATGGCCAGTGTGAAAGTCTGATGGAGACTGGTGGCTAACAGTAGACTATCGTGGCCTGAATGAAGTCACACCACCACTGAGTGCTGCTGTGCCAGACATGCTAGAACTGCAGTATGAACTGGAGTCAAAGGAAGACAAGTGGTATGCTACAACTGACATTGCTAATGCCTTTTTCTCTATTCCTTTAGCAGCAGAGTGCAGGCCACAGTTTGCTTTCACCTGGATGGGTGTCCAGTGCACCTGGAATCGACTGTCCCAGGGGTGTAAACACAGCCCTGCTATTTGCCATGGACTGATCCAGACTGCACTGGAGAAGGGTGGAGCTCCAGAACACCTGCAATACATTGATGACATCACTGTGTGGGGTAATACAGCAGAAGAAGTTTTCAAGAAAGGTAACAAAATAATCAAGATTCTTCTGAAGGCAGGTTTTGCTGTAAAAAGAGGTAAGGTCAAGGGACCTGCATGAGACATCCAGTTTTTGGGAATTAAGTGGCAAGATGGTCGTCGCTAGATCCCAATGGATGTGAATAACAAAATAACAGCTATGTCCCCACCTACTAACAAAAAGGAAACACAAGCCTTTTTAGGTGTTGTGGGTTTCTGGAGACTGCATATTCCAGGTTATAGTCAGATTGTGAGACCTCTTTATGAAATCACTCAAAAGAATGTGGGGCCCTGAGCAATGACAGGCTTTTGAGCAAATTAAACAAGAGATTGTGCATGCAGTAGCCCTTGGACCAGTCCGAACAGGACGGGACATTAAAAATGTGTTCTACTCTACACTGCAACTGGGGAGAATGGCCCTACCTGGAGCCTCTGGCAGAAAGCACCAGGGGAGACCCGAGGTCGACCCCTAGGGTTTTGGAGTCGGGGATACAGAGGATCTGAAGCCAACTATACTCCAACAGAGAAAGAAATCTTGGCAGCATATGAAGGAGTTAGAGCTGCTTCAGAGGTAATTGGTACTAAAACACAGCTCCTCCTGGCGCCCTGATTACCAGTGCTGGGCTGGATGTTCAAGGGTAAAGTTCCTTCTATTCATCATGCTACCGATGCTACCTGGAGTAAGTGGGTTGCCTTAATCACACAGCGAGCTCAAATAGGAAACCCAAATCGTCCAGGGATCATAGAAGTGATCACAAATTGGCCCAAAGGCAAAGACTCCGGAATGCCACCAGAGGAGGTGGTGACCCGCACTGAGGAAGCCCCACCGTATAATGAACTCTCAGATAATGAGAAACAGTATGCCCTGTTCACTGATGGGTCTTGCTGTATTGTAGGAAAGCATTGAAGGTGGAAAGCTGCTGTATGGAGTCCTACACGACGAGTCGCAGAAGCAACTGAAGGAGAAGGTGAATCGAGTCAATTTGCAGAGGTAAAAGCCATCCAGCTGGCCTTAGACATTGCTGAACGAGAAAAGTGGCCAGTACTCTATCTCTATACTGCCTCTTGGATGGTGGCAAATGCTCTGTGGGGGTGGTTAAAGCAGTGGAAGCAGAGCAACTGACAGCACAGAGGTAAACCCATCTGCCCTGATGAATTGTTGCAAGATATTGCTGACTGGCTAGGGAAACTAGTCGTGAAGGTATGCCATGTAGATGCCCACGTACCCATGAGTCGGGCCACTGGGGAACGTGGAAACAATCAGCAAGTGGACCAGGCTGCTAAGATTTTCCAGACAGATTTGGACTGGGAACATAAAGGTGAACTATTTTTATTTTTAGCTTGGTGGGCCCATGACCCTTGAGTTCATTAAGGAAGGGATGCAACATATAAATGGGCTCATGACCAAGGGGTAGATTTAAGCATGGACGCTATTGCACAGGTTATCCACGACTGTGAAACCTGTGCTGAAATCAAGCAAGCTAAAAGCATGTAATATAAGTAATATAAGCATGGGGAGGCCTGGCAAATTGACTCTATCGCACTCCCTCAAACCCGCCAGGGTAAGCATTATGTGCTTACAATGGTGGAAAGAAGCACCAGATGGTTGGAAACCTATGCCGTACCCCATGCCACTGCCAGGAATACCATCTTGGGCCTTGAAAGGCAAGTCTTGTGGCGACATGGTACTCCAGAAAGAATTGAGTCAGACAATGGGACTCATTTCAAAAACAGTCTTATAAATACTTGGGCCAAAGAACATGGCATTGAGTGGGTATATCATATCCACCTATCATGCACCAGCTTCTGGGAAAATTGAGCGATACAATGGATTGTTAAAACCTACCCTGAAAGTAATGGGTGGTGGATCCTTTAAAAATTGGGACAAGCATTTATCACAAGCTACCTGGTTAGTTAACACCAGGGGATCCATCAATCGAGCTGGTCCTGCTCAATCAGACCTTTTACATACAGTAGAAGGGGATAAAGTCCCTGTGGTGCATGAAAGGAATATGCTGGGGAAACCTGTTTGGGTTTTTCCTACTTCAGGCAAAGGCAAACCCATTTGTGGGACTGTTTTTGCTCAACGACCTGGATGTACTTGGTGGGTGATGCTGGAGAATGGAGAAGTTCAATGTGTGCCTCAAGGAAATTTAACCCTGGGTGAGAATATTCATTTTTGAGCTGTATGATGTTAATTGTTATATAATACTAACAGTGTTCTGTAATGTTTTTCAGGATAACATAGTGGTGATGAGACCTGAGCTAGTTTCATCAAGTGGTGTCCAGCAAACTCTTCAAGATGGACATGCTACCTGTGGGCACAAACCACAGTGAATTTCATACAATCTTTCCTGCCCTGAGAGTCTGATGATAGATGGAATCCTGCAATTATGAACTAAATGAACTTAATGAACTTTTGTGTACAAAGATAAATCATAAAGGAGTGACCTGTGTCTGTAGATATACGTGTATATATTTGATAGATAAAAAGTAATAGTGATCTGAGCACAACACAAATGGTATGGAAATAAGGGGTGGAATGTCCTGATTTGAGGTAAAACAGAACCAGTCTTCTGCTCAGTAATTCTTCTTTGCAGCTAAGCCTCTTCTAACGGAACTCTCTGAAATTAACAGCATATTTTTCAGACACTGTTCGCTTCCAGAGACTGATAAGACCTGATTGTTTATAATTTATGCCAAGGAATGGCATGCAGAGACACTCCTGCTTATACTTATTGCTATAACAACTAAGGTCAGCTAACTTTGTTACGTGCCCTATTGGAGGGTCAGAAATGGAAAAGCATAGAGGGGTCGCACCTGTGGGGAGAAGCAGACAGGACAGGTGACCCAAAACTGACCAACGGTGTATTCCATCTCATCTGCATCATGCTCAGTATAAAAGCTGAGAGATCAGAGGGGTCAGCCTGCTTTCTTCAATGGATGGGGAATGGGGGGGTTGCAGTCAGTTTATAACATTTTGTCTCTGCTGCTCCTTCCTCCTTACACTTTTCCCCTGTTCCAACGTGGGTCCTCTCTGTGGGCTACAGTCCTTCAGTAAAAAACTGTTCCAGCGTGGGTCCTCCATGAGCCTTGATTTCTGCCAGAAAACCTGCCCCTGTGTGGGCTCCTCTCCACAGGACACAGTTCCTGATAGGGGCCTGCTCCAGCGTGGGCTCTCCATGGGGTCACAACTTCCTTCAGGGCATATCTACCTGCTGCAGTGTGGGGTACTCCATGGGCTGCAATGTGGATATCTGCTCTGGCATGGTCCTCTCCATGGGCTGCAGGGAAATACCTGCTCCACTGTGGTCTCTTCCAAAATTCCATGGGTTGCAGGGGAATCTTTGCTCTGGTGCCTGCCGCACCTCCTCCCCCTCCTTCTTCACTGACCTTGGTGTCTGCAGGATTGTTTCTCATACATTTTTTGTTTTTCACTCCTTTCTCTCACAACTGCTGTGCAGGTTTTTTTACCCTTTCTTAAATATATTTTTCACAGAGGCGCCACCAGCTTCGCTGATTGGCTCAGCTTTGGCTGAGGTGGGTCTGTTGCCAAGCCAGCTGGAACTGGCTCTGTCCAGCACGGAGGCAACCCTGCTATCAAAACCTTGCCCGTAAACCTAATACACGCACCTAAGGAGCATTTTTTTAAACAGGAAATCAACTTTTCTAGTCTCTAATTCTGTCCATTTTTAAAGAAATGACAGCATCTTTCTTCTTGCCAAGCTTACTTTCCAGAAACTAGTTACTTTACATGACTAAAAGACAGAAAAAAAAGGCAGATTCTTGCATAAGGATGACCATACTTAAAAGTTTTCCTTTCGGAGGTATGCTGATTAGTTTGGGAGGGAAGAGTGTAACTCATAGCTCTAAACAACATACTTTAAACAGACATACCCTAATAGTATATACAGTTAGGATGAGTAAAATCATTCTTTTTTCTCCCTTTCAGCTTAATTCTTTTGAGACACTGGTTTAAACTACACTAGCAAAAAAATCTCTTTTGTGGGTATAAAATTACTACATCAAACTGACGATGCTAGTTCCGTTCTACTAACTATCTGAAATGCAGGCAAGCTCTCTGAGATCACTCCTAGATCTTCTGTCAAGATGTCTCAGCAACTCTATGTCTCAAAGTATCAACAACAGTCTCAAAATGGCAGGCTTGTAATTTTCTCAACCAATACCCTCTTCCCATATGGTGCCGCTTTTTAGATATGTTAAATTATAGTAGCTTCTAGCCAATGAGGAATAAGAGCATTTACCTATTTCAGCTTCTGCTGGTTGTTCCCTAATTGAGCTGTTTTCTGATCAGGAAAGGCTGTTGCATTAAAAAGGACTGTTCTTTCGATATTTGTCTGTCGGAGTCCCAGGACTTTCACTGGTTTGCTATCAGAATCCCAGCAAAGGACTTTCACTGAATCAGATTCACAAATAATCGAAATTAGTCTGTTTCGATATTTGTCTGTCACAGTCCTAGCAAAGGACTTTCACTGAGTCAGATTCACAAATAATCAAAATTAGTTAGTTTATTGAGAGCGACAGAACAGATTCGAGATTGCCGTTGATAAAGTCACTAGCTACAATAGCGCTAATTACTTAAGGTTAATATTGCTAGCAAAAATAACGATAGTACAACAACCCGGGGTAACATTCACCAGAGGGTGAAAGGCGCAGCGCTTACCCAGAAAGGCGTCCCTGCCTGGGGTGGAGGAAGAGAACGCAGCCCACCGACTGGTCCATCAGGTATCAAGTTTCTTCTCTCCCAATTTAACAGTCATCTTCTCTGTCTTTTTATCCCCAAGATTACGAGGTTTCCCTCCTTTAGGTGACATGCAGTATGATTTGGGTGGAGAGACGAGTGCTATAGTCATATATGTTTAGCATGATCTTTATAGTCTTCATCAGCATGTGCAGGGGTGTCAACTTTAATGTGCATTTCACAGGTAATGAGGCAAAGGTCAATTATCAGGCATGGTAGCCTCTTGAGGAAACAAAGAACTGCACAAAGTCTCTGTTATCTTGATTTTACTGTCTTTGCTGACTGAAAAGCAGGGCTGTCCTGGCTCCCCAAGACTCCCCATTATTTATGTATCCTGTGATAGCCAGACAAATCTTCACCCCCCTGGGTTGCACAAGAGATAGCAAAGCCAGTCTTAATTGTTCTTTGAGCACAGAGACTCTACCCCGTTAGCCAAATTCCACAAAGGCCTACATCATTTTTGTCAACTGACTCCTGACTAGTGAATGTCAAGTACTGCTGCTGTGTAGCAGCTACATAACTGGTAAGCAGGAATACAACTAACAGATACTTGGTCAGTAAATGGAGCAGGGGCCACAGAAACTCTCCTTGAGACAGTGTGGGATTGCTTGGGACTTCATAACAATGGTGGTGACATGCCACAGCACTCGGTCCCCAGCAGTGGTGGGTGCAAGTACCCCTAGTACATCAGAGAGCTTGACCCAGACACAGAGCCCTGGAGGGAGGATGCAGCTGCCCAGGTCTGGGGCTGCAGGGAGTGCCTAAGGACTCTCCCTGGGATTGGGGGTGATGGTGGCATCACCTGTGAGAGATGTGCTCTGGTCAAGGCACTGAGTCAGCAGGTGAAGGAGCTATGGGAAGAGGGGAGAAGGCTGTGTAGCATCAGGGAGGATGAGCAGGAGATGTACAGGGTCTTCACAGAGACTCTATAAAAGCAAGAGCCTAAGCCACATGATGCAAGGAAGGAGGGATGGCTAGCGGTTATGCTTGAATGAGAGCTGTATGAATGCTCTCAAGATAGGGGGAGCTGGAAGCTTGTGGCTTCTGGCAGCAGGAGAAAGGCTCTCTAACTGAGGATCTGAATTTACAGAATTAGTACAGTGCTCTGCTAGCTAGGAAAGGGGAACAAGATCCATGAAGGGAGGCTTCTGTCAGG
The DNA here is from genome assembly GCA_947846985.1 of Fratercula arctica. Taxonomy (NCBI): domain Eukaryota; kingdom Metazoa; phylum Chordata; class Aves; order Charadriiformes; family Alcidae; genus Fratercula; species Fratercula arctica. Next base: position 10,656,377 of record CANTUZ010000025.1, read on the forward strand.
AGTCAGTAAGAGTGGCTGCTATGCAAGAAAATAGGAGCTGAGGACAGTGAGGCAAGCAGGGGCAGCGTCCTCACCAACAGGGTGCAGTCCCACAGTGCCCAAGCAAGAAGAGTAGAGCAGGTCTAGTGATGATAACCAGGGTCAGCCATAGTCCAGTGATCACCAGGCAAGACCTTAGTGATGAGGCAGGTTTGAAGTAAAGCCAGGAAGCCAAATCAGCAGGTCAGGGCCAGGATCAGTAAGGTATATGAGCAGGTGCAACAATGCTTAGACAAGGCCCAATGATGAGGGCCTGAGTTTAAATGTAGCCTCCTGATGAAGGGGGGTCCAGTCTGGTTTCATTACGTGGCTGTGCCATATCAGAGCTGCCTTTGAGCATAGGCAGGCAAACCCCTGTTGGTGAGGGGCGGGGTGTGTGTGTGGAAGAAGCTTCAGAGGAGGATTACAGAGAAAGATGGTTACAGGCTGGTCAGGGCAATTAAAACCTGCTAGTACACTCAGGACCCCGACAGCTTCAGAGCCAGCTGAGACTGAGCCAATCATCAGCACCAAGAGAAAGCACTGGGTGACTGTGGTTGGAGATTCCCTTCTGCAGGGAGCAGAGGCTGGCACTGATCTGCCAAGATTTACCATCTCAGGAGGTTTGTTGCTTGCTGGGGACCCAGATCTGGGATACTGCTGAGAGCGAGCCAAGGCTCATCTGACCCTTAGCCTACTACCCCTTATTGCCCACCTGCATACGTACCAATGACATTGCTAAGAGGGACCTGGAGTAAATCAAGAGGGGCTACAGAGCTCGGGAAGGAATAGGTGAAGGACATGGGAGCCCAGGTGGTGGTGTTCTTCCTACAGGTGAAGGGGAAAGGTTTGCATAGAAGTGAATATATCCTATGAGCTAACACCTGGCTGTGTGGCTGGTGATGCAGACAATGCTTTGGCTTTTATGGCCATGGAACTGTGTCTGGGGAATGAGGACTGCTGAGGAGAGATGGGTTACATCTAACAAAGTGGGGCAAGAATATCTTTGCCAACAGGCTGACAGGGAAAGTTTCTTAACACAGATGGCAGATAGGCCAACCGGGGTAATGCTCTCCTGGATCTGGTACTCAGGAACAAGGAAGAATTGGTTGGGGATGTGATAATGGTAGCCTTGGCTGCAGTGACCATGAAATAATGGAGTTGAAGATCCTGAGGGGAGTGAGGAAGACAAGCAACTGTCAGGCCTTTAAGAACAACTTCCTCCAAGCACAAGAACAGTGCATCCCAATACTCTGAAAACAAGTAGACTTATCAGGAGACTAGCTTGGCTAAACAGGGAATTCCTGACTGAGCTCCAGTGCAAAAAGAATGTATACAGGATGGAAGTGAGGACAGGATACAAAGCAAGAATATAGAGACATTGCCTGGGAAAGGAGGGATGGTGTTAGGAAAGCCAAAGCTCAACTGGAATTGAGACTTGCAAGGGATGTCAAGGGCAACAAGAAGAGCTACTGTTGCAATGTTAACAGTAAAAGGATAAACAGGGTAAATATGGGCCCACTGCTGAATGGCTGAGGTACTCGGTGCCTCCTTTGTTCCAGTCTTACCAACAAGGTCTCCCAGGCTTGTAAAAGTCCATACAAGCATCTGAGGGTGCTAAGAGAACTGGGTGATGTTATTACGAAGCTGCTCTCTATCAGCTTTGAAAGGTCATGGATATTGGGGGAGGTTCCCAATGTTCCCAATGTCTGGGGAAAGGCAGATGTTGCATCCATCTTCAAAAATGGCAAGAAGGACAATCCAGGGAACTGCAGGCTGAACTCCCTCCTGTCCCTGAGTAAACTGTGGACCAAGTCCTCTTGGAAGCTATTTCTGGGCACATGAAGAAGATGATTGGGAAGAGCCAAAATGGATTTATCAAGGCTAAATCACGCTTGACTGACCTGATTGAATTCTGTGATGAAATGACTAGATACATGAATAAGGGGAGAGTGGTAGATGTCATCTACCTTGACTTCAGCAAGGCTTTTGACACAGTCTCCCACAGCACACTTGGATACAAGTTAAGACATTATGGTCTGGATGGATTATTGGGCTCAAAGGGTAGTGGTTAACAGCTTAAGAAAAAGCCTTGATGCTGTGTCAGCACTGCTCAGCAATAACTAAAACATCAGTGTGTTATCAACACTGTTTTCAGCACAAATACAAAACGTAGCCCCATACGAGCTACTATGAAGAAATGTAACTCTATCCCAGCCAAAACCAGTACAGCAAGGAACTGCCTACAAGGCACCGTTATGGATAAAACCCCCAAGCCCTCTCCAGGAACTCAACATGCTGGGGTGCCTCTCTAAAGTGCCTGTACACTAATGCACGCACTATGGGGAATAAACATGATGAGCTGGAGAGTTGTGTACAGTTGCAGGGCTACAGTCTTTTTAGAATCACAGAGACGTGGTGGGATGTCTTCCATGATTGCAGTGTTGCAATGGACAAGCTCTTTAGGAAGGACAGGCCAGGAAGATGAGGAGGGCGAGTTGCCCTTTATGTCAGAGAGCAGCTGGAGTGCACGGAGCTTTGCATGGGAATGGATGAGGAGCCAAATGAGAGCTTCTGGGTAAGGATTAAAGAGAGGACAGGTAAAGATGACATTATAGTGGATGTTTGCTATAGGCCACCTGACCAGGAAGAAAAAAGTGGATGAAGCCCTCTACAGACAGGAGCACCCTTACGTTCTCAGGCCCTGCTCCTCATGGGGGACTGCAACCACCCCGATATCTGCTGGAGGGACAACACAGCAGGGCATAAACAATCCAGGAGGTTCCTGGAGTGCATTGATGATAACTTCCTCCTCCGAGTGATAGAAGTGTGTTGTGGTTTTGGCCAAATTGGCCAATGGCCGGTGACAGATGCTCTCCCCCAGCCTCTCGTGCACAGGGAGGAGGAAGAGAAATAGAGATTTACGAGTTTAGAAGAAACTAAACTACTTCAATGAAATATTAATAATAAGATAAAAAGGAAAATAATGAAATAGATACAGTATATACAAAACTGTATCAAGCTCCCAGGATGATGTCACCAGCAGGCACTGGGGAAGTCCCAGACTGCACTCAGCGATGGGTGGGAACTGGATTCCACAGCTGGAATCAGGAACCCATGGATCGGGATCAAAGGCAGATGGACAGACAGGGTCCTCCTCGGATGTCAGTCATTGAAGGAAGAGAGTTGACCCTTTGATCCCTCAGCTTTTATAATGAGCATGGGGCAGATGGGATGGAATACCCCTGTTGATCAATTTTGGGTCACCTGTCCTGTCCGCTCCTCCCTGCAGGTGGGACCCCTCTATGCTTTTCCATTTCTGACCCTCCAACGGGGCAAATAAAATTATCTGACCTTGGTTGTTATAGCAATAAGTATAAGCAAGAGCCTTTCTGCATACCATTCCTTGGCACAAACTGTCTTATCACTCTGAATGAACCGGTTTTGACACAACATGCTGTTAATTTCAGAGAGTTAGAAGAGGCGTAGCTAAGAAGTAAAATTACTGAACAGAAAGTTGGTTCTGTTTTACCTCAAACCAGGACACAAGCTCACAACCCTGGACTTCTGGAGAGCAGACTTTGGCCTCTTCAAAGATCTACTTGGAAGAGTCACATAGGATAAGGCCCTGGAGTGAAGGGGGGCCCAAGAAAGCTGGTTAATATTCAAAGATCAACTCCTCCAAGCTCAAGAGTGGTCCATCCCAAGGAGTAAGAAGTCAAAAATGCAGGAGGCCTGCGTGGATGAACAAGGAGCTCCTGGGCAATCTCAAACACAAAAAGGAAGCATACAGAGGGTAGAAGCAAGAACACGTAAGCTGGGAGGAATATAGGGATGTTGTCTGAGCATGCAGGGATGAGGTTAGGAAAGATAAAGCCCAAATGGAATTGAATCTGTCAAGAGATGTTAAAGGCAACAAGGAGAGCTTCTATAAATACATGGATGACAAAAGGAAGACTAGGGAAAACACGGGCCCACTACTGAATGAGATGGGGGACCTGGTTTGTAGGCAGTTTGTAATTTTTTACGTGTTAGGAGATCAAAACGAAGGATAGGCAAATTTACCTTCACTTTTAAAAATATAACCAATTTATCTTCATTAGTATGTTCCTTGTATTTGGTGCCTTAGGTTATCTAGCCAAAAACAAATCTTACCTTATTAGTAACAATGTTACTATGTCTACTGATTCATCCTCAACCTTCAATAGTAACCACAGGCCTCAGGAGGAAAAGTAACCACTTTCCCCAGAAAAAGGAATATTGTGAGCAATAGGGAAAGAGTTTTAGAGAAACAGAGCCACTCGGCAAGTGGCTTGCAAAAAGAAGGGATTCTCATATTGGAGCAGAGGAAGAGTAAGAAAGAAATAAATAAGGAGAAAAATACACAGTTCTAAACTGTGTCTATTCCTGTTTTGTAATGGTTTCAGCATGGTTCTGCTAACCACTAGAGACAAAACCATATTGTGCTAAACCATTTTTTCAAAACAATTTTCAAAAATAAATCACCACTCATCATAACTAATAGGCATACAATACAGGAATAATCAATCTGAAGACTTGTCTTTTCACTGATTTCACATGTTAAGATAGAATGTAAAATGTTAGTAAAAACGTTAGTCATTTATTTGGATCTTTAAGTCATATGCCTGCTGATATCATACAAATCTTGAACAGATGATAGCCATATTAGAACCATTTTTTCACACAAAAAATAAATTTGAAACAGAATAAATCCAGAGCAAGTATCCTTACATACTATTGTCTGTCCTCCCATAACCACTGCTATCAATAAAAATTCAAGACTGCAAAATCTTAAAGACATGTTAAAATCTGTTCCTTCATAGCAGTGGGTTTAATTCTTCATCAAGTTGCACATAAAACACTGAGATAAATGTCATGTTTCTCTGGCAGGAACATACCAGGACACATGACCTTGAGAAAAAAAAATACATTTATAGTGAAACAAAATTATTTTACTCTAATATCTCCTACACCCATGCCTCAAACTCAGTCTATAAAACTATCCTCTTTCTCAGAAAGGAGTCTAGTAGGTCCTTAGCTTCTTTATTGAAGCTGTCAGCAAGGGTGCCAGATAAGATCTAATTCTGTCTTCAGTTGTGCCAGGGGCAGTTATAGAATTGATCTTCTGAAAAGGGACTTTCAAAACTGCCTAGGGAACAGAAAAGCATATGCCCCTGTAAAATTTACAGTTGTTATTATTCCCTCAAATGTACTGCCTCATAGTATCCTTTAAACTTTTGTTTTACCTTAACTTTCATTTCCAAGTAGAAACCAAGCTGTTATAAAATGGAGAACTCCACCACGAGCTCTTGGTGACAGAAATTCTTCAATGGTGCATATATGTACACACATCTATTTATAAATGCATAGATATGTGTGTGTATTCTTGCATTTCACAGGAGTGTTGCATTTCAGTATTGAAGGTAGATTTCTACGACCTTACCGTACCTGTATCAGAGGTAGAATTTCCCCCAGCTCCTTTCCCCTGTCCCTGAACTTCATCCATGCTCTCCCTGCTCCTTCTCTCAGACCGCTTCATGGTGTTAATCTACAGCTCACTACCTACTTCAAAGGCATCTTGGTCCCGGTGCCAGCCACAGGGGGGAGGAAGGTCCTAGCAACTCAAGGGGACCGGGATATAGAAGGAGGGGGCGCAAAAAAGACCCCGGCCGCTCTCAGTCCGGCAGGTCTCCAGCCCCTGCGCACAGCTCACTGAGCTGCCACTACAGCCGCTGCGGCATCTCATGGGGGACGCATCACGTTGCTATGGAGACTCAAACATTCCATGCCAGAACGCCATGGCTGTCGGCACGGGGATTTTGCAGCTCGGTGTAACTACGCTCGCGGTGCAGGGAGCTCTCACTGAGCACTGCTCGCCATGGCAGAGAAGAGGGAGAGATGTAAACTCGGAGATCTGCCAGCCCAACGGGATGTGTATAACGTGCTTAGCAGTGCTGTCTGCACAGGCAATCCTTTGGGTCCATGCATATACCTTCAAAGAACCTGCACGCACATGTTACAACACTAGAGCAGACCTGTGCATGTATACACATTTGATTAATTCCTGGAGTAGCCTCTAGATGAAGATGAGGAGGGAGCAAAGACTGCTAACTGGCTCTCCATCTTTACAGAAAAAATCCATAGAACTCTGAAAAAGAAAACACAGAAACATCTCCTTTTTAGCAAAAGCTAAACATTGACCTGCATATGTTACAAAACTGATTCAGCATAAAGAATCATTTCCCACACTGATACAATGATCACCTCTTGCTCTGTAACAACATCCAAACCTGTGATTGTGAAGCAGATCTGAGATAGACATACAGCAACCAGCTCAGAAGGCAGAGGACTAGGTGGAGCGGACTGAGCTGCTCCTGGGACTTCAGCACTGAAGGCTTTCCCTTGGCCGCTTACAAACAGATCACAACCGATCACGTTCCACCCAGCGACAACTTCAGCAAGGCTATTTCCCTAAAAAAACTTTTCAGAGTCACTGATCTAACAAAACAGCCTCAATGATAAACAGATCACGCACACCCCAACCTCCCATGTCACACTGAATTGAGACTCCCCTAGCTCGGAAGACACAGAGCCGGCTCTACCTACGTGGCCTGGACCAGTGGCGGGGTAACGTGCAGGGCGAGGGAGGGGAAATAAGCCTTACGTCTGCCGTTGGAGGTAGTGTGTAGTGTCATTTCCGGGGAAGCTTGTAACGACCTCAAGCAACAGGAATATCCGGTTCAGGGTTGGGGAGGTTCAGTTGGTATTGTGTAGTTTGTGGTGAGGATGGCCTTGTGGTCTTCCTCCTTTCAGGGTCTTGGTTCGACTGAGGAGGATGAAGAACGGGGATTGACTCTTACATCTATCCAGCGCCTGTCGGAAACGCAGGTACATCTCTCCCCGTACTGCTTGTTATGCCGTTTTCTTGTTCTGCTGAGTTTGTACGGGGCTCCGTGTGCTCCTTCCTTCCTCCGGCGGGGGGGTGTGCGTGGGGGGGGTGGTGGTGTGTGTGTGTCTTCGGTCGCACGTGCCAGTGGCGTGGGTTTCCGTTGCTCAACCGAACCTTAGGTGGAAGCACGCGTGACTCCCACTGCTGGGGCATTCTACGTTGCTAGTGCCTGCACCTGTAGGGCTCGTGCCTGGTTTCAGCTCTCCGGGTTTTCGGGGAAGGGCTTTTAACTATTAGTTTACAGAAACAATTTACAGAGAGCCGGATCTGTTTTGGGCTCGTACATGTGTACTTTCTTTACACTGTGTGGTGTAAAATAGAAAATGAAACCACTGAAGAGGTGCAAAGATGCGAGTCTGAGAAGTGATTAAACTTTTTTTTTTTCTTAAATAATCAACTGGTGCATTGAGGGTAGGGGTGTAAACAGGCATGCATAAGTGCATGCTTATCCTGGATCTGTTTAGCTATCCTTGGAAGAAAGGACAACTTGTGTAGTAATGTTATAGATAATATTGGAATTTGTCACTAGCCCACTGTCACAGGCAAAACAGTCTCAACTTGGGGAATTTTATTTCATTTAATATATTGCCAACTGATACAAACTCAATTACTGATTCAGGTATTGAGGGGAAAAAAAAAACCCCAATTAAACAGGGAAACACCTTTTCTCCCCTCTTCCCCAGGTTCAACTTCAATCAAGTGCCTCCCTGCTTCCTAGTCTCAACTCTACCTTGGTTTTGCTGGGTTATGATCTGGTGACAGGTGGCACAAAGGAGGTTGGGGTCATCTGCATAATGGTTTCTGCAGCTCCTTGCTGCTTACTCATTTTCTTTCACACTCTTAGTCATTTTCCTCTGCTCTAGCATGGGTTCCTCCATGGGTTGCAGGCCCTTTGAGAGCATGCCTGCTTCTGCATGGTTTAACCATAGGACGCAGTCCCTTGGGGCATAGCTGCTCTGGCATGAAGTAATTCCTTTCAAGACTGCATCTCCAGCTGGTACTTACATTGTCTCCTTCCATTTCTCCTCCCACCAGCAGCTGCCACTCTTTCTTAAATATGTTTGAGCAGAGGCACCAGGTGTGCCAAGTTTTGGCATGCAATGGATTGTTTACATAATTTTCAGAGCTGGCTGGAACTGTTTATGACTGGCACATAGGAGTACATGGCCTCTTCCTGCACAGGTCACTCCTGCAGCCCCCTGCTACCAAAACCCTTTACTTTATGCCCAATACATTTCACTCTTTACCTCTGTGAAACACATATTTAAGAACTGTTTAAACATACATCCATTATAAACTCTACTTTCAATATCATCACAATCTTAATATACATACGTTATAAACTCTACATACACTACATACAGCAAATTACTGCTGCTTTCAGCAAATTGCTTGGATTGCCAAGGGAATGACAACTGGGTCCATCCGAGTACATGCAACAACATTGGGGTCAGTAGGGAGTGCTTTAGTTGGTTCCCTCCTGTGCAAACCATGCTTCTTCCTATTCCAAAAACCCAAAGCTTTCCTGTCCCATCTGTCCATCTGCAGTGGTTAAGAAAGTCAGTCCTGAGGATGGCAGTGGCAGTAGGACCAGTGGCAGCAGGTAGGGGGTACCAATCTTATCTATTCAAACTGAGGCTCCCTTCCACTAGTGCTAGGCATGTCTCTCCTCCAGTTGTTCCATGAATGACTACGCTTCATCGCTGCTACACAATGAGGGCAATAAAGTGCACTCAGTGCCAGTATCCACTAGGGCACTATATTGTTGAGGCAAAGGGGTGCTTGGACACTCTACCCAGATAGTCCAATACATTCAGTTATCCCCATCCCCTGCCAGGCCAATGCCCCCCCCCCCCCCCCCCCCCCCAGCCAATGCAGTAAATACAAATCAATTGTCAGAACAGTATGCGGTCCAGAAATGGAGGTAGGGGAAGGCAATGATTTAACTGAACTCTGACCTCTTCCCTGTTCTTGCAGTTCCTTAGCTCGCAGTGATAGATCTCTAAAGGGCCTTCCATCCTGCTCTGTCATATCCTCTTCCTTTTCTTTCAACAACATCTGTAAGTCCCAGCATGTAGGAGGGGGGTATGCAGAATTACCATTCTTTACTGATGTTTTTCCCTAGGTTAACCATACTACCAGATCCTCAGTATTATCCTTGGCTATGCTACTAATCTTGCACGGTTCTTATGGCATGCTCCCTCCAGTATGGTACATATAGGTCACTCCTTGATCAACGAGGCATCCCACCAGGTTATCAGGTGATACCAGAGGAGTGTTAGTAACTGTGTCTAGCCATCAGAGCTTTTGGGCCATGGTGTCAGTGATGACCACCTTTTCAGGGTCCCTCCCTTCTCTCCTGTAAATACACTCCAGCAGCCCAAGCAACTGCAATTGATTACTCCTTTCTTCCCAGGCCCTCCATGGGGTTATTTCATTTGCAGGATCAGGTCACTGCTCAGCATCAGCCGATCTCAAAGCCCTCCTCCTCCTTTGCACAGGGCTGAGTTTGCAAGTGGCATAGACCCCAAACTCCCCAGAACTCTGGTTACTTGAGCTATTGGCTGTATCCCAGCAGTTCTGATTTCTCAGCACTCCCTGGGGTGGCAGCTGTAGGTGTCTTGCATTTCTGTAATTTCACTCTGAGTCAAGGACTGCTGAATGCTCACACTCTGGGGAGCAATGCTTCCATTTGCATAGGTCTGCTTAAACACTGTAACTTTCAAAGTCACTCCAATTATTTCAATCCCAGGCTGTGCCAGGTCTGGGCGTTGCCTGTATTCTCCACCAATACTTTCATAGGCAAAACACTCTCGATTCAGGGAATTTTGCTTCATGTAATTTATTGCCAATTGACACAAACTTAATTACTGATTCAGTATTGAAGGAAGAAAACATAAACCATTAAACACTTAAGGAAACACTTTTCCTCTCCCTTCCCCAGACTCAGCTTCGGTCAAACGCCTCTCCTCCCTTCTTCCAAGTTGTTTTTGTCAGGTTACCCTTAGTCCCTAACGGTTCCTTTGATGCGGTGACAGGTGGCACAGAAGGTTGGGGTTGATGTGTAATAGTTTCTTTCTACTGTTCCTTGCTTCTTAGTCTGGGTTCTTCCATAGGCTGCAGTCCCTTTCGGGATGTGCCTGCTCTGGCATGGAGCACCTCCTTCCAAGGGTGCATCTCCAGCCATGTCCCTAAGCAATGTCTTTTTCCATGTGTCCCATCCATTTTTCTTCCTCCAGCTGCTGCTTCTCATGTGCTTCTCTGACTGGCTGAAGCTTTGGCATGTGATGGGTTGTTTACATCAGTTTCAGAGCTGGCTGGAACTAGCTGTGACTGGCACAAGGCAGTTCATGGCCTCCTCCCATATAGGTCACCCCTGCAACCCACTGCTACGGAAACCCTGCAATTTATACCTAATACACCCACAGTAACAGTTGAGCATTTTACAAGAGCTGGAGTATAGGAGTTACTCAAACATTCTCACGATTGAAACATAAACACCAATACAGTGCATTTCTCTGTAGGTGAGAAATCTTCTCTAAATAACTAAATTATAGTTGTAGAACAAACTAGGTTGGAAGGGATATTTGGAGGTCTCAAGTCCAACCCCCTGCTCAAAGTAGGTTGCTCAGGGCCTCGTTCAGCTGAGTTCTGAATATCTCCACAGACAGAGTTTTCACAACTTCTCTGGGCCCCTGTTTCAGGGTTTGACCACCATCCTGGAAAAAAAATAACTGGAATTGCCCTTGTTGCAGCTTGTGTCCATTGCCTTTCATCCTGTCCCTGTGCACCTCCGAGAAGAGTCTGACTCCGTCTTCTCCACATTCTCCTATTAAGCAGTTGTTGACAACAGTAAGATTCCTCTTGGGTCTTCTCTTGTGAAGGCTGAACAAACCCAGCTCTCTCAGCCTCTCCTCATATATCACATGCTCCAGGCCACGACCATCTTAGTAGCCCTCTGCTGGACCTGCTCCAGCATGTCCATGCCTGTCTATCTAGTACTGGGGAACCCAAAAGTGGACATGGCACTTCATGTGTGGTCTCACCTGCCAAACAGAGGGGAAGGATCCCTTTTCTGGAACTGCTGGCTACACTCTTGCTGATACAGCCCAGGATGCAGTTGACCTTCCATGTTGTAAGGGCACACTGCTGCCTCATGTTCAACTTGTCCACCAGGACCCCCAGGTCCTTTTCTGCAAAGCTGATTTGTAGCCAGTTGGCCACCAGCTTGTACTGTTGCGTGGGGTTATTCGAGATGCAGGACTTGGCATTTGCCCTAGTTGAACTTCATGGGGTCCCTCTCAGCTTATTTCTTCAGCCTATCCAGGTACCTATAAATTGTAGACTGTCCCTTCAGCATATTGCCCACTTCCCCCAATTTGGTATAATCCACAAGCTTGTTGTGTGCACTCCATTCCATTCTCTAGCTTCTTAATAAAGATGTTATACAGTATCAAGCCCTGAGGGATGCCACTGGAAATCAACCAATGGTTGGACTTTATACCACAGGTTTTGGGCATATTTGTACAATAGTCAAATGTATGAATACAGCACGTGACAAAATGTTGAACTGGTCTCAAATCAACTTGAGCGTTTTAATGTGCTAGTAGTGGCTTTCCCCAGTAGGTGTACAGGGAATCCTGAGACCAGAGGATATACTTCCACAAATAGCTCCCATTCACACACACACAGAATCACACAGAGAATGGTTCGGGTTGGAAGGGACCTTAAAGATCATCTAGTTCCATCCCCCTTGCCGTGGGCAGGGACACCTCCCACTAGACCAGGCTGCTCAAAGCCTCATCAAGCCTGGCCTTCAACACTTCCAGGGATGGGGCATCCACAGCTTCCCTGGGCAACCTGTTCCAGTGTCTCATCACCCTCACAGTAAAGAATTTCTTCCTGATATCCAATCTAAGTCTACCCTCTTTCAGTTTGAAGCCCTGTGTCCTATCGCTCCGCTCACTCATAAAGAGTCCCTCCCCATCTTTCCTGTAGGTCCCCTTCAGGTACTGGAAGGCTGCTATAAGGTCTCCCTGGAGCCTTCTCTTCTCCAGGCTGAACTCTCTCAACTCTCTCAGCCTGTCCTCATAGCATAGGTGCTCCAGCCCTCTGATGATCTTTGTGGCCCTCCGCTGGACCCCCTCCAACAGGTCCATGTCCTTCTTATGCTGAGGACTCCAGAGCTGGATGCAGTACTCCGGGTGGGGTTTCACCAGAGCAGAGTAGAGATGTAGAATCACCTCCCTCGACCTGCTGGCCACGCTTCTTTTGGTGCAGCCCAGGATGCGGTTGGCTTTCTGGGCTGCAAGCACGCATTGCCTGCTCATGTTGAGCTTCTAGTCCACCAGCACCCCCAAGTCCTTCTCCTTAGGGCTGCTCTCAAGCCAGTCTCTGCCCAGTCTGTATTTGTGCCTGGGATTGCCATGACCCATGTGCAGGACCTTGCACTTGGCCTGGTTGAACTTCATGAGGTTCACACAGGCCCGCCTCTCAAGCCTGTCCAGGTCCCTCTGGATGGCATCCCTTCCCTCCAGCGTGTCGACCGTGCCACACAGCTTGGTGTCATCGGCAAACTTGCTGAGGGTGCAGTCAGTCCCACTGTCCATGTCACCGACAAAGATGTTAAGCAGCACCGGTCCCAGTACTGACCCCTGAGGAATGCCACTCGTCACTGGTTTCCATGTGGACATTGAGCCGTTGACCGCAACCCTTTGAGTGCGGCCATCTAGCCAGTTCCTTATCCACCGAGTGGTCCATCCATCAAATCCATGCCTTTCCAATTTAGAGACCAGGATGTCGTGCGGGACAGCGTCAAATGCTTTGCATAAGTCCAGGTAAATGACGTCGGTTGCTCTCCCCTTATCCACCAATGCTGTGGCAACATCTTAGAAGGTCACCAAATTTGTCAGGCACGATTTGCCTTTGCTGAAGCCATGTTGGCTATCACCAATCACCTCCTTACTTTCCATGTGCCTTAGCAGAGATTCCAGGAGGATCTGCTCCATGATCTTGCCGGGCACAGAGGTGAGACTGACCGGCCTGTAGTTACCCAGGTCTTCCTTTTTTCCCTTTTTGAAAATGGGGGTTACGTTTCCCCTTTTCCAGTCAGCAGGAACTTCCCCAGACTGCCACGACTTTTCAAATATAATGGAAAGCGGCTTAGCAACTTCACTCGCCAGCTCCCTCAGGACCCGTGGATGGATTTCATCAGGTCCCATGGACTTGTGCACCTTCAGGTTCCTCAGATGGTCTCAAACCTGATCTTCTCCTACAGTAGGCGGTTCTTCATTCTCATAGACCCTGTTTCTGCCTTCTGCAACTTGGGTGGTGTGGTTGGAGCCCTTGCCAGTGAAGACCGAGGCAAAAAAGTCCTTGAGTACCTCAGCCTTCTCCACATCCTGGGTGACCAGGTCTCCTGTTTCCTTCCGGAGAGGGCCCACATCTTCCCTAGTCTTGCCTGACGTACTTATAGAAGCTTTTCTTGTTATCCTTGATGCCCCTAGCCAGATTTAATTCTATCTGGGCTTTAGCTTGCCTAATCTGGTTCCTGGTCACTCGGACAGTTTCTCTGTATTCCACCCAGTCAACCCATCCTTGCTTCCACCCTCTGTAGGCCTCCTTTTTGCTTTTGAGCTTGTCCAGGAGCTCCTTGTTCATCCATGCAGGCCTCCTGGCATTTTTGCCTGACTTCTTCATTCTTGGGATGCACCGCTCCTGAGCTTGGGGGAGGTGATCCTTGAATACTAACCAGCTCTCTTGGGCCCCTCTTCCCTCCAGTGCTTTTTCCCCATGTTACCCTGCCAAGCAGGTCCCTCAAGAGGCCAAAGTCTGCTCTCCTGAAGTCCAGGGTAGTGAGCTTGCTGCGTACCCTCCTCGCTGCCCTAAGGATCTTGAATTCTACCATTTCATGATCACTGCAGCCGAGGCTGCCCTTGAGCTTGACACTCGCCACCAGCCCCTCCTTGTTGGTAAGGACAAGGTCCAGCATAGGTCCGCTCCTTGTTGGCTTCTGGCTTCACTGCTCTTGATAGCCAAGCAAGTTAAACTGGAGCTTGATATGTCTACCTTTGCTACAAGTACACCTCCAAGTGCAATGCAGGCAAGGGCCAAGAGCCCCAGTCTTTTTCATCTTGATAAACTCACTTATGAGCCAGACCCCTTTACAGTTTTTACTAAAATGTGGCTCTGTAGATGGGAGTAGGAAAACTTTTATACTGACTGTACCCATTTTTTATTGGGGGGGGGGAACCATTTTTGCTGAAAATAATATGACCTAAATTCTTTTTATGTATTTGTATACTTCATTTTCCCAAAGCCATAATGTGATCTCTCATAATTCCCCCATGATACATCAAAGAATACTGGAGGTTGGAAGGGACCTCTGGAGATAGGTGTTTCCCCCCTCACTATATAGCTATAAATAGCATAGGTAGGTCATTAGGAAGACTACATTGTTTATAAGAAATTGTCATTTTCTTCCAAATTGCAAGTAGTCAATTGTTCTTTAAAAAGAGATTTGCTGTGATTCTGAAACAAAGTTGGCATGAACGCTTTGATTAATCTGCATTGAAGTTTCCTTCAGATAAACTCTCACAACTTACAGTGTCCTTCCTATCCCTCTACTGAAGATGGTCACCATCACTAACTTCAGAATATTGCACTGGAAGGCTGAGAAGCTATTACACACATTTTATTTCTCACTTCTGGTGGGAGGGCAGAACAGATCATAGAATTATAGAACAGTCCAGGTTGGAAGGGATCTCGAAAGATCATCTGGTCCAACCTATTGTGGGAAAGGGAGCCCAGATGAGATTATCTAGCACCCTGTCCAAGCGCATCTTGAAAACCTCCAGTGATAGGGACTCTACCGTGTTCCTGGGGAGGTTGTACCAGTGATTGATTTTTCTCACTGTAAAAAATTTATTTCTTATATCGAGATGAAACCTCTCCCAGTGTAACTTGTACCCATTGCCACTTGTCTTGTCCTTGTGGCTCCTTGTGAAGAGAGAGCCTGCATCCTCTTTGTAGCCTGTAGATGGTTTAGAGAAAGAAAAAATTCTTAAATTGCTGAGTTTCTAGTGTACATCTGTAGGCAATATAAATACTGTGATTTAAGAAATCACTTCTGTCTCCTAGCTGTTAGTGACCCTCTCAATATATTTGGTAGAAGGAAAGGGATGCTTATGTTGTGCCTCGACTAATTCATAGCTTAAATTACACTTTCACTGATAGTCCAGGCCAAGATGCTAGGACATGCATTGGATTTACATTGCAAGGTTTTGGTAGTGGGGGGGCTGCAGGAATGGCCTCTGTGAGAAGAGACCAGGGGCTGCCCCCATGTCAGACAGAGCCAGTTCCAGACAGCTCCAAAAGGGACCCACTGCAGGCCAAAGCTGAGCCAATCAGCAAAGCTGGTGGCACCTCTGTGAAAACATACTTAAGAAGGGGCAAAAAAATACTGTGTAGCAGTTGTGAGAGAGAGGAGCGAGGAAAAAATGTGAGAGAAACAACCCCGAAGACACCAAGGTCAGTGAAGAAAGAGGAGGGGGAGGTGCTCCAGGCACCAGAGCAGAGATTCCCCTGCAGAAGACCATGGTGAAGCAGGTTGTCCCCCAGTAACCCATGGAGAGGACTACATGCCAGAGCAGGTATTCCCTGCAGCTCATGGAGAGGACCATGCTGGAGCAGATATCCACACTGCAGCCCATAGAGGACACCACACTGGAGCAGGTGGATGTGCCCTGAAGGAAGCTGCAGCCAGTGGAGAGCCCACACTGGAGCAGGGTCCTGTCAGGAGCTGCAGCTCGTGGTGGACCCATGTTTGAGTGGTCTTTTACTGAAGGACTGCACCCCATGGAACATAACCGCACTGGAGCAGTTCTTGAAGAAATGCAGCCCATGGGAAGGACCCCACGCTGGAGCAGGGGAAAAGTGTGAGAAGGAAGGAGCACCAGAGAGGAACTGTTACAAACTGACCGCAACCCCCATTCCCCATCCCCCCAGCGTTGTCTCAGGACAGGGAGGAGGAGACAGAAGAGTCAGGAACAATGGAGTGAAGTTGAGCTTGGGAAGGGGGAGGGGAGCGTGTGTTCAGTTTTGTCTTTGTTTCTCACCATCCTACTCTATTTTTAATTGCCAATACATTAAATTATCTTCTCCAAGTCGAGTCTGTTTTGCCCATGACAGTAATTGGTGAGCGATCTTCCTGTCTTTATCTCTTTCAACTTATTTTTTCCCCTGTCCTGTTGAGGAGGGGGAGTGAGAGAGTGGCTTGGTGGGCACCGGGCAACCAGCCAAGGTCAACCCACCACAGTAATATTAATCCATCCTGGAAGTTAGGTAGTAATAGTTACTCTATTGTTAGGATTTGACATCATAAAGTAGATGCTTTCTTCTCAGAAGTATGTCTTACAAGTATTCTGCTATTTTGTCTATTGTTAATTTTGCAGAATAAAGATAACCAGAGGGGAATGAGGAAAATCCTTTCATCTACAAAAGAATTTTATGATATGCAGTCTGGAGATTGTATTACTGGTGGCAATACTTGATCCATGATTCTGTAAATATCTTTCAATTAAGTTTAGAAAGCTTGAAGTAGAAGTTTCCTTTAAAAATCATCTAGCTGCACAGTATCATGTTTAGTCACTGTTGTGAATATAATATTGCTTTTAAGATGCCTTCCATCTCAGTGTTCTATTTGGGAATCAAAGCCTTCCATTTCTATATGCTTCATAAATTCTATCAGTTTTCCTTCCGTAAACAGCATGTTTTGTTTTCTACACAGACCTATGGTCAAGAGATTGAATTAATCTGTCAAAATCAAAAAGAGTTTGTGAAGAGCTCTGTAGAATCCAAATGGAATCTAGCAGAAGCCCAGCAGAAACTTGGTAGTTTAGCACTGCATAATTCAGAATCCACGGATCAGGAATATGCCAAAGCACAGACTGAAGCTTCAGAACTGAGACAGAGAGAGGAAGAGTGGAGAAAAAAAGAAGCAGCGCTGATACAGAGGGAAAGACAGAATCTATGGAATACAGATTCTTTTAGTAAGGAGGTATTTAATAAGGTATGACGTATAGATCTGTATGAAAACAATTATAGGCCTTTTTTATTCCATTTATTTCTCATCTTGAGTGTTTTCTATATCTAGTATAGTGCTTACTGTAATGTGGTGAATGTTTTTCTTTCTTATTTTGCTCTATTAAAGGGGACGTGTTGCATTGATATCACAAATGTGTATGACACTTCTTTAATTGTGAATCAGAACTTATATTTGTCCCTTATAGCAACTGTTGCCAAAACCAAGGTTGAGCAATAGTTCTTCATGTGACGTTTACTTCTTTGTTATGCCAAATTCTCACATTTGAAACATGCACAGTTTGCCTCTAATAACATGAATTTCTTAATACAGATTATTTTAGCATAAACTGTCTTCATAGTAAATGCTAGTTTTGTTTTTGCCACTTGACTTGAATATGAACTGTTAATGAATCGTTTTTCATAATTCCACTGAGTTAGCTTCATCAGGGCTAGATGATGTAGATGTTTCTCGTTTATAGATCAGTAAGTTCCTACTAGTGCGTAGAACTTTTGAGATTATTGCTGAGAAGAAGAATATGATAAGGCATTTTTCACCCTATTATTAATTGGTCGAGCTGTGTTTTGGTAAATAACCTTCTTCGGTACGTTAAGTGCATACATATGTGTTTGCTGGGCTGTGCTTAAAACTAGAACATTGCCCTTTAAATAGTAATGAATTAAAATAATCCTATAGTTCAAATAAGGTATATGTGGAGATTCTATGATAGTTTTTTCTCATCTTTAGAGTTTTATTAGTCAATATAAAAGAAAAGAAGTAGAAGATGAAGATATATCTAAATCATTTATACAGAAGCATGAACAAAAGATTAGATACTTTGGTAAGTATGTTGCTTCCAACATTTTGCAGTTTAACCTCCTGTAGAATTTGTGTAGGTCTGTTTCTTTTTTTTATCATCATTATTATTATTGTACAAAATGGATGCTAACAAATGAAACATCTGGCAATAAGAGTATCTAGATTCTTGTTTCTCAGGACCGGAGATGTGGCATCGTAACAAATAACCATTTCAAAGCAAAGGAAACTGTAAATCGCAGAAGCCTGTTGGTTCCTATGATCAATGAGAACTTCTTGAGTCAACATAGAACTGAAAAAGTTTTTCAAGTAATGAAAATTAAAATTCTAGCAACTTTTTCTGCTGTTTCATGGGAAATGATAGGGGTATTAATGGAGATGCAATTCCTGCATGTAAAAGTGCCTGGAACTGTCTGTACCTGCCTCCTATAAATAGCTGGGGTTTTGCTGTCTGTTAATCCATGAGGGGGGTGAATGATAAAAGGTAAATATCTGCAAAACAGCTGTTCAAACTATGTAGAGATGGAACTGATATTTTATTTTTAAGGATATATTTATATGAGTGATAGAAGGGTAAAACTTTGTATCTAGTACTGGCAAGCAGTAAAATATCACTAATATGTATATTAGGGCAATTAACTCATATGAAGGACAATGGGGGGGGGGAGATGATCTCATTGCTTGAATTTTGAGTTCTGACTTTCAACCTACAGCTCTTTCCATGAAGGTAGTTTCATGCTAATTACTACAATTCAGTCTTCTAGTTAACTTTCAACCCCTGAGTTGGCTCTCCTGTTTTGACCTTAATTCTTGAACTTGGTTATAAAAATAGCATTGTATTTCCTAAAACCTAGCAAACCATGTCAGAAGCATATTCATTTTAGACTATGATTATGTTTTCATTTCTATTTGTCTTACTTGAAAGCACTTAAAGAACTTTTCTGTCAAAATCACTGAATGTAAATCTCCATCCATCAACTTAGTTATACTATCAAATTCTTAACAAATAGGTATAGATACTACTTTGTTACAGTGTGTGAAAACCATTTACCTGAAAACCAAAAACCTGTTTTTAACATTGCCAGAGATACAATAAAAATAAGATCTTAATAGTAGCAGCTAACTATATTTCAGTATCTTTACAGTCCGAGCATACGTTATTGGTAATGCTCTTTCAGCATTGGGAGGTGTTTTAAAAACAACAAAAAAAATGAGTTCAGTTTTATTTGCATGCTGTTCTTCTGAGGTAACAATGAAGTGTTAAAGAGAATGTAGTAGTATGTAAATTTGAATAACATCTTCACTGCATTAAATCACTTCTCCATATTGAATGTGTTAATTCATGTTGTTGGGTTTTTTTTAATCAGGTATGCTGGGCAGATGGGATGACAGTCAAAGATTTTTGTCTGACCACCCGTATCTTGTATGTGAAGAAACAGCTAAATATCTCATCTTATGGTGTTTTCATCTGGAAGCTGAACAGGTACTAGGAAGACCTTTAAACTGCTTAAAAGTATGTAGTTTCCCACTTACACTACAGAAAAACTGTCCAAATTGATGAGCCATTTAATTACTCTTCTCCCTGTCTTCCCATGTCCATGTTATCTTACTGAAGGAAGCCTCCAAAACACATTAGTGCATTAGATCTAGTCTCAGCTAATCAACAGTCCGTTTGCTTCTGTCAGCATCAGTTCTTCTCTTCAGGAATCAAATGTAAAGATGTTGCTGAATTTTAGATAGAGTTAAATACTTTTAAAGATATTTTCTGTAATTATGTAATTTCTCTTTTCAGAAAAGAGCTCTGATGGAACAAATAGCACACCAAGCAGTTGTGATGCAGTTTATTATAGAAATGGCCAGAAGTTGTAATGTGGATCCAAGAGGCTGTTTTCGTCTTTTTTTCCAAAAAGCCAAAGTAAGTCAGAACTTGTATAACACTGAGAGAAACTCTTGATATCCTTGCAAGGGATCAGTGTTCTGAAGGAGCTTTCTTCCTGACAGCTGGAGGTTAAATATGTTATTGACTGAATCAAGCTTATGGGGAAGTGTTGTTTTGTTGGCAGTTCATTCTAGGATGAATGTTTTGTGTAATTCTGATCTTGAGAATGGAAGTTCCATGGAAGTTCCATGGATTGTTGTTAGGCCACCTCTAAGCAGAACAGCATGGGAACTACCAGAGTGTGGAACAGTGAAGTGCCACCTAAATTACAGTGGCAAACATGAATGTGTCTTAAGGACTAAGTGTCCTATTTTGCTTATAATTTCTCTCTATGCAGTTCATGGCAGGGCCTAATTTGGAGTCTGTTTCTCTTCAGTCAGTCATAGTTAGCTCTGGAATGGGAGAGAGAGATGTGAGAAGACTGAAGCTGCGGTTTGATGCAGGTTCTATATTAAGTTATACAAGACTGAAGAATCAAGTCATGCTGACCTTAATGCTGCCTTAAGGACTTAAGTTGACACTGACTTTGATTAATGCTTTGCTTTTGGATTGAGTGCTGCCACGAGTATCTTTTCTCTTAAGGGTATTGGCTTCTGAGATGGAATAAAGGAAGGGTTAAAATTATATTCACAGACCCTGGTCCTCATGGGGGACTTCAAGCACCCCGATACCTGTTGGAAGGACGACACAGCAGGGCACAAGAAATCCAGGAAGTTCTTGGAATGTGTTGATGACAACTTTCTTCTTCAAATGGTAGAGGAGCCAACAAGGAGCGGACCTATGCTGGACCTTGTCCTTACCAACAAGGAGGGGCTGGTGGCGAGTGTCAAGCTCAAGGGCAGCCTCGGCTGCAGTGATCATGAAATGGTAGAATTCAAGATCCTTAGGGCAGCGAGGAGGGTACGCAGCAAGCTCACTACCCTGGACTTCAGGAGAGCAGACTTTGGCCTCTTGAGGGACCTGCTTGGCAGGGTAACATGGGGAAAAAGCACTGGAGGGAAGAGGGGCCCAAGAGAGCTGGTTAGTATTCAAGGATCACCTCCCCCAAGCTCAGGAGCGGTGCATCCCAAGAATGAAGAAGTCAGGCAAAAATGCCAGGAGGCCTGCATGGATGAACAAGGAGCTCCTGGACAAGCTCAAAAGCAAAAAGGAGGCCTACAGAGGGTGGAAGCAAGGATGGGTTGACTGGGTGGAATACAGAGAAACTGTCCGAGTGACCAGGAACCAGATTAGGCAAGCTAAAGCCCAGATAGAATTAAATCTGGCTAGGGGCATCAAGGATAACAAGAAAAGCTTCTATAAGTACGTCAGGCAAGACTAGGGAAGATGTGGGCCCTCTCCGGAAGGAAACAGGAGACCTGGTCACCCAGGATGTGGAGAAGGCTGAGGTACTCAAGGACTTTTTTGCCTCGGTCTTCACTGGCAAGGGCTCCAACCACACCACCCAAGTTGCAGAAGGCAGAAACAGGGTCTATGAGAATGAAGAACCGCCTACTGTAGGAGAAGATCAGGTTTGAGACCATCTGAGGAACCTGAAGGTGCACAAGTCCATGGGACCTGATGAAATCCATCCACGGGTCCTGAGGGAGCTGGCGAGTGAAGTTGCTAAGCCGCTTTCCATTATATTTGAAAAGTCGTGGCAGTCTGGGGAAGTTCCTGCTGACTGGAAAAGGGGAAACGTAACCCCCATTTTCAAAAAGGGAAAAAAGGAAGACCTGGGTAACTACAGGCCGGTCAGTCTCACCTCTGTGCCCGGCAAGATCATGGAGCAGATCCTCCTGGAATCTCTGCTAAGGCACATGGAAAGTAAGGAGGTGATTGGTGATAGCCAACATGGCTTCAGCAAAGGCAAATCGTGCCTGACAAATTTGGTGACCTTCTAAGATGTTGCCACAGCATTGGTGGATAAGGGGAGAGCAACCGACGTCATTTACCTGGACTTATGCAAAGCATTTGACGCTGTCCCGCACGACATCCTGGTCTCTAAATTGGAAAGGCATGGATTTGATGGATGGACCACTCGGTGGATAAGGAACTGGCTAGATGGCCGCACTCAAAGGGTTGCGGTCAACGGCTCAATGTCCACATGGAAACCAGTGACGAGTGGCATTCCTCAGGGGTCAGTACTGGGACCGGTGCTGCTTAACATCTTTGTCGGTGACATGGACAGTGGGACTGACTGCACCCTCAGCAAGTTTGCTGATGACACCAAGCTGTGTGGCACGGTCGACACGCTGGAGGGAAGGGATGCCATCCAGAGGGACCTGGACAGGCTTGAGAGGCGGGCCTGTGTGAACCTCATGAAGTTCAACCAGGCCAAGTGCAAGGTCCTGCACATGGGTCATGGCAATCCCAGGCACAAATACAGACTGGGCAGAGACTGGCTTGAGAGCAGCCCTAAGGAGAAGGACTTGGGGGTGCTGGTGGACTAGAAGCTCAACATGAGCAGGCAATGCGTGCTTGCAGCCCAGAAAGCCAACCGCATCCTGGGCTGCACCAAAAGAAGCGTGGCCAGCAGGTCGAGGGAGGTGATTCTACACCTCTACTCTGCTCTGGTGAAACCCCACCCGGAGTACTGCATCCAGCTCTGGAGTCCTCAGCATAAGAAGGACATGGACCTGTTGGAGGGGGTCCAGCGGAGGGCCACAAAGATCATCAGAGGGCTGGAGCACCTATGCTATGAGGACAGGCTGAGAGAGTTGAGAGAGTTCAGCCTGGAGAAGAGAAGGCTCCAGGGAGACCTTATAGCAGCCTTCCAGTACCTGAAGGGGACCTACAGGAAAGATGGGGAGGGACTCTTTATGAGTGAGCGGAGCGATAGGACACAGGGCTTCAAACTGAAAGAGGGTAGACTTAGATTGGATATCAGGAAGAAATTCTTTACTGTGAGGGTGATGAGACACTGGAACAGGTTGCCCAGGGAAGCTGTGGATGCCCCATCCCTGGAAGTGTTGAAGGCCAGGCTTGATGAGGCTTTGAGCAGCCTGGTCTAGTGGGAGGTGTCCCTGCCCACGGCAAGGGGGATGGAACTAGATGATCTTTAAGGTCCCTTCCAACCCGAACCATTCTCTGTGTGATTCTGTGTGTGTGTGAATGGGAGCTATTTGTGGAAGTATATCCTCTGGTCTCAGGATTCCCTGTACACCTACTGGGGAAAGCCACTACTAGCACATTAAAACGCTCAAGTTGATTTGAGACCAGTTCAACATTTTGTCACGTGCTGTATTCATACATTTGACTATTGTACAAATATGCCCAAAACCTGTGGTATAAAGTCCAACCATTGGTTGATTTCCAGTGGCATCCCTCAGGGCTTGATACTGTATAACATCTTTATTAAGAAGCTAGAGAATGGAATGGAGTGCACACAACAAGCTTGTGGATTATACCAAATTGGGGGAAGTGGGCAATATGCTGAAGGGACAGTCTACAATTTATAGGTACCTGGATAGGCTGAAGAAATAAGCTGAGAGGGACCCCATGAAGTTCAACTAGGGCAAATGCCAAGTCCTGCATCTCGAATAACCCCACGCAACAGTACAAGCTGGTGGCCAACTGGCTACAAATCAGCTTTGCAGAAAAGGACCTGGGGGTCCTGGTGGACAAGTTGAACATGAGGCAGCAGTGTGCCCTTACAACATGGAAGGTCAACTGCATCCTGGGCTGTATCAGCAAGAGTGTAGCCAGCAGTTCCAGAAAAGGGATCCTTCCCCTCTGTTTGGCAGGTGAGACCACACATGAAGTGCCATGTCCACTTTTGGGTTCCCCAGTACTAGATAGACAGGCATGGACATGCTGGAGCAGGTCCAGCAGAGGGCTACTAAGATGGTCGTGGCCTGGAGCATGTGATATATGAGGAGAGGCTGAGAGAGCTGGGTTTGTTCAGCCTTCACAAGAGAAGACCCAAGAGGAATCTTACTGTTGTCAACAACTGCTTAATAGGAGAATGTGGAGAAGACGGAGTCAGACTCTTCTCGGAGGTGCACAGGGACAGGATGAAAGGCAATGGACACAAGCTGCAACAAGGGCAATTCCAGTTATTTTTTTTCCAGGATGGTGGTCAAACCCTGAAACAGGGGCCCAGAGAAGTTGTGAAAACTCTGTCTGTGGAGATATTCAGAACTCAGCTGAACGAGGCCCTGAGCAACCTACTTTGAGCAGGGGGTTGGACTTGAGACCTCCAAATATCCCTTCCAACCTAGTTTGTTCTACAACTATAATTTAGTTATTTAGAGAAGATTTCTCACCTACAGAGAAATGCACTGTATTGGTGTTTATGTTTCAATCGTGAGAATGTTTGAGTAACTCCTATACTCCAGCTCTTGTAAAATGCTCAACTGTTACTGTGGGTGTATTAGGTATAAATTGCAGGGTTTCCGTAGCAGTGGGTTGCAGGGGTGACCTATATGGGAGGAGGCCATGAACTGCCTTGTGCCAGTCACAGCTAGTTCCAGCCAGCTCTGAAACTGATGTAAACAACCCATCACATGCCAAAGCTTCAGCCAGTCAGAGAAGCACATGAGAAGCAGCAGCTGGAGGAAGAAAAATGGATGGGACACATGGAAAAAGACATTGCTTAGGGACATGGCTGGAGATGCACCCTTGGAAGGAGGTGCTCCATGCCAGAGCAGGCACATCCCGAAAGGGACTGCAGCCTATGGAAGAACCCAGACTAAGAAGCAAGGAACAGTAGAAAGAAACTATTACACATCAACCCCAACCTTCTGTGCCACCTGTCACCGCATCAAAGGAACCGTTAGGGACTAAGGGTAACCTGACAAAAACAACTTGGAAGAAGGGAGGAGAGGCGTTTGACCGAAGCTGAGTCTGGGGAAGGGAGAGGAAAAGTGTTTCCTTAAGTGTTTAATGGTTTATGTTTTCTTCCTTCAATACTGAATCAGTAATTAAGTTTGTGTCAATTGGCAATAAATTACATGAAGCAAAATTCCCTGAATCGAGAGTGTTTTGCCTATGAAAGTATTGGTGGAGAATACAGGCAACGCCCAGACCTGGCACAGCCTGGGATTGAAATAATTGGAGTGACTTTGAAAGTTACAGTGTTTAAGCAGACCTATGCAAATGGAAGCATTGCTCCCCAGAGTGTGAGCATTCAGCAGTCCTTGACTCAGAGTGAAATTACAGAAATGCAAGACACCTACAGCTGCCACCCCAGGGAGTGCTGAGAAATCAGAACTGCTGGGATACAGCCAATAGCTCAAGTAACCAGAGTTCTGGGGAGTTTGGGGTCTATGCCACTTGCAAACTCAGCCCTGTGCAAAGGAGGAGGAGGGCTTTGAGATCGGCTGATGCTGAGCAGTGACCTGATCCTGCAAATGAAATAACCCCATGGAGGGCCTGGGAAGAAAGGAGTAATCAATTGCAGTTGCTTGGGCTGCTGGAGTGTATTTACAGGAGAGAAGGGAGGGACCCTGAAAAGGTGGTCATCACTGACACCATGGCCCAAAAGCTCTGATGGCTAGACACAGTTACTAACACTCCTCTGGTATCACCTGATAACCTGGTGGGATGCCTCGTTGATCAAGGAGTGACCTATATGTACCATACTGGAGGGAGCATGCCATAAGAACCGTGCAAGATTAGTAGCATAGCCAAGGATAATACTGAGGATCTGGTAGTATGGTTAACCTAGGGAAAAACATCAGTAAAGAATGGTAATTCTGCATACCCCCCTCCTACATGCTGGGACTTACAGATGTTGTTGAAAGAAAAGGAAGAGGATATGACAGAGCAGGATGGAAGGCCCTTTAGAGATCTATCACTGCGAGCTAAGGAACTGCAAGAACAGGGAAGAGGTCAGAGTTCAGTTAAATCATTGCCTTCCCCTACCTCCATTTCTGGACCGCATACTGTTCTGACAATTGATTTGTATTTACTGCATTGGCTGGGGGGGGGGGGGGGGGGGGGGGGGCATTGGCCTGGCAGGGGATGGGGATAACTGAATGTATTGGACTATCTGGGTAGAGTGTCCAAGCACCCCTTTGCCTCAACAATATAGTGCCCTAGTGGATACTGGCACTGAGTGCACTTTATTGCCCTCATTGTGTAGCAGCGATGAAGCGTAGTCATTCATGGAACAACTGGAGGAGAGACATGCCTAGCACTAGTGGAAGGGAGCCTCAGTTTGAATAGATAAGATTGGTACCCCCTACCTGCTGCCACTGGTCCTACTGCCACTGCCATCCTCAGGACTGACTTTCTTAACCACTGCAGATGGACAGATGGGACAGGAAAGCTTTGGGTTTTTGGAATAGGAAGAAGCATGGTTTGCACAGGAGGGAACCAACTAAAGCACTCCCTACTGACCCCAATGTTGTTGCATGTACTCGGATGGACCCAGTTGTCATTCCCTTGGCAATCCAAGCAATTTGCTGAAAGCAGCAGTAATTTGCTGTATGTAGTGTATGTAGAGTTTATAACGTATGTATATTAAGATTGTGATGATATTGAAAGTAGAGTTTATAATGGATGTATGTTTAAACAGTTCTTAAATATGTGTTTCACAGAGGTAAAGAGTGAAATGTATTGGGCATAAAGTAAAGGGTTTTGGTAGCAGGGGGCTGCAGGAGTGACCTGTGCAGGAAGAGGCCATGTACTCCTATGTGCCAGTCATAAACAGTTCCAGCCAGCTCTGAAAATTATGTAAACAATCCATTGCATGCCAAAACTTGGCACACCTGGTGCCTCTGCTCAAACATATTTAAGAAAGAGTGGCAGCTGCTGGTGGGAGGAGAAATGGAAGGAGACAATGTAAGTACCAGCTGGAGATGCAGTCTTGAAAGGAATTACTTCATGCCAGAGCAGCTATGCCCCAAGGGACTGCGTCCTATGGTTAAACCATGCAGAAGCAGGCATGCTCTCAAAGGGCCTGCAACCCATGGAGGAACCCATGCTAGAGCAGAGGAAAATGACTAAGAGTGTGAAAGAAAATGAGTAAGCAGCAAGGAGCTGCAGAAACCATTATGCAGATGACCCCAACCTCCTTTGTGCCACCTGTCACCAGATCATAACCCAGCAAAACCAAGGTAGAGTTGAGACTAGGAAGCAGGGAGGCACTTGATTGAAGTTGAACCTGGGGAAGAGGGGAGAAAAGGTGTTTCCCTGTTTAATTGGGGTTTTTTTTTTCCCCTCAATACCTGAATCAGTAATTGAGTTTGTATCAGTTGGCAATATATTAAATGAAATAAAATTCCCCAAGTTGAGACTGTTTTGCCTGTGACAGTGGGCTAGTGACAAATTCCAATATTATCTATAACATTACTACACAAGTTGTCCTTTCTTCCAAGGATAGCTAAACAGATCCAGGATAAGCATGCACTTATGCATGCCTGTTTACACCCCTACCCTCAATGCACCAGTTGATTATTTAAGAAAAAAAAAAAGTTTAATCACTTCTCAGACTCGCATCTTTGCACCTCTTCAGTGGTTTCATTTTCTATTTTACACCACACAGTGTAAAGAAAGTACACATGTACGAGCCCAAAACAGATCCGGCTCTCTGTAAATTGTTTCTGTAAACTAATAGGACACAGGGCTTCAAACTGAAAGAGGGTAGACTTAGATTGGATATCAGGAAGAAATTCTTTACTGTGAGGGTGATGAGACACTGGAACAGGTTGCCCAGGGAAGCTGTGGATGCCCCATCCCTGGAAGTGTTGAAGGCCAGGCTTGATGAGGCTTTGAGCAGCCTGGTCTAGTGGGAGGTGTCCCTGCCCACGGCAGGGGGGTTGGAACCAGATGATCTTTAAGGTCCATCCTAACCCAAACCATTCCATATTTGTTTTGTTCTTACCTGTTCTCAGATGAATGAATAACTCCGTTCCTATACTCATCAAATGCTAAAGTCTCTTTAAAACAAAACAAACAAAAACCAGCATACTTGAATCTTCTTTTTAATCTGACTGGTGCTAATATTTTTATTGACTTGTCCAAACCATTATCCTTCAATGAATATAATATGCATTACTGCAGGACTTCCTTTTAGCAGTATGTATGCTTACAACTAGAAGTAAATCTGGCTGAGATGAAAAATATTTCACTCTTCTCTTTACAGGCAGGGGAAGAAGGCTATTTGGAAGCTTTTAAAACTGAGCTTGAAGCATTCAAATCAAGAGTGAGAATCTGTTCACGGTCTCAAGGCTTTCAAGCCAGTGTATCTACTGGTATTGTAGAAGGACTGGAGTCTTTGTCACAGGTAGGCTTTTTACTTCCAGAAATGAATATAGCAACTTTATTAGTAATAGATTTTTGCTACACTCTTGAGAAGATGTACTTTTTGAGATCTAGGAATAGGCTTCTTTATACTTGGAGCACTGTCAGTTCTAATGTGCACTATTATCAGTATGCAAGAGAGATTGTTTCTCAAATCTCTCACAATTTATAGTGTCAAAAGGCATATGTTAGTTCAGTGTCCTTGAATAATTGTGCTAAATGGAAAACTGCGTCGTTAACCTGTTCAAGTACTAGAATTAATTATATGTTAATTAGTTACATGCATTTAGTTACAATATTCTGTAATTAATTACTTTGCATCACAGGAGGTGAAATGAGCTTTCAACTGAAAGTGACTAATCCCATTAATGGAAACCTACAGTTAGTCAAGTCTAAGGAAAATTTACCCTGTGTTATGATATTCTGCCCTTGTTTTTATCTTTATCTTGGAACACTGGCATCTTTGGTTTTGGTGTTAGTGATGATCACATCTTGGGCTGAAGAGAAAATTTTAAAGGCTTTTAGAAGCTGGATGTTGGGGAAGGAGACACAGTTTAAAGTACTTTGAAATAAATTTGGTCAAGGTACCTGTTTGGTAAGATGTGGTAACTGAACCCTAAGTAAATGCACAATAAGGTGATAGTATGCTAGCTAAATTTAAAGAAGCTTCTTTACATTCACATTATGATAATGCTGTCTGGGTGGGTTTTTTTTAAGAAATTATATTTTATTACGAACTTATCTCATCCTAAGACAGACAAAATAAAGAGCTTGACTTAGTTCTTTGTAAGTGTATGTATGTATTGAGATTAAGCTTTCAGTTCTTCATTTGTTGCAGAATGCAAATGATCTACAAGGTTGCGTAAACAGAAGTGTCTGCAATTTGAACTCAATGCTACAAAAAGATGAAGAATCCAAAATGATGGACACAGTATAGCACTGTTAAGATTGAGGCAAAGTAGTTTTTTGTTTTTTTTTTTTATTACAAAGAAAAGAATGTGGCTATTTTCTTGACACATTTTTATGGGTGTTGCACTTCATTTTTGGTGCTTTGAGCGGGGGGGGAGGGGGGGGGGGGTTTGGAGGGAGGGTAATCCAGAAATACCTGTAATAATGGTTGAAAATGTGCTGCTAGGTTTTTGGTTGTCTATGAAGAATGGGGTTCTCATTGCCAAACATGAAACTGGATGTGTTTTATGCTACTAAATTTGCCTTTCATGATTTTGGGAATTAAAGTATGAAAAAGGAATTGCACAAATACAATGTTTACAATAAGTGATAGATTTCTGGTGGAATCTGCTATTGTTATTAGATACGGGTATGTCTTATTCTATGAATATTGGAGATCTATGCTATATTGCTGGTATAGCTCTTAAATCTGGTTTTATCATTAATAGCAATAAATCAGTATGACATCAGTACTGCAGATCTGGATGCCATCAATTAAAACACTGGCTCTCTACCTCTTCTAAGAGGATTTAAATATTACGTTTTGCTTTCATAAAAAAATCTTGTGTGTTTTTCCCTTCCCCCCATATAACTAACAATTGCTTACATATGAACTTTGAGTTGCATGGTCACTGAGAAACTTCCTTTTTCGTTTTTAAGACTTCTTTCATTTAAATTAACTAATTTTTAAAAACTAATTTTTTAAAGCTAGATCTGTAATGGAGTAAAAAGTATTAGATTAAGAGAACAAAAGAGAACCTTCAGGTACAGTGGGTGGGATGAGACTCTGCTTTCAACAAAAAGCTTGATCACAGTCAAGAGCCAAACGCTTGTAAGTCAGGTTTTGGCAGGTATTTCATACACTGCCAAACTAAAGCTCTTTTTATTAAGTGAATGATTTCTGAAATTATCAACTTAAGAACTGAGAAATAGGAAGATTTTTAAAAGTCTTCTGGTTTAGAATCTTAGGTCCAAATGCTATTCCCAGAACAAGGTTGGTGTCAGAGCCCCTGCAATCCAAAATTTTTACCAAACCTTTCAAACTTGCTGCTTCTATAGCAGCTCTGTCCATAAACATGTACTCTGTAGCTGAGCTATTTCAAGGGAGAGTCTGTACCTCAAATATCAGTATAAATGTTTGCCTCAAGTGTTTTTACAGGAGTCTGTTATTTCCATGCTCCTTGAGCCAGATCTTCTATTGTTTACTTGGCCCTCTACTGCATTGCTCTGATCGCACACACAGGTGTTTGACTAACCCAAGACTAGCCATTATGCAACACTAGCTATTTTTTCTTGTAGGCTCTAATTAAGATATAGTGAAGTCTAAGTCTGTTGTAGTATACAGAGGGATAAGTATTAGTAAAACATGAGCAATAGATCAGCTGATGGAAACTCCTTTCTTGGCCCTGGTACTGTTGTCTGTAACACTTGTGTTTTATCCTCAGGTTATCTGCTGTTCTGTCTAGCTATTGGGCAGACAGTGAGGATTCAAGGAAACAACACACCACATCCAGGATGTGAGCAAAAGAGGTTGTTTATTGACACAAAACCAGAAGCTATATGGAACTGATGATAGTAATTGAATTAGATGGTGTCTTATGTCCCTCCTGATACCAGGAGCCCCAAGGTGATGGCATCAGATGGATCTGTCTTCTGGTGTACAGTATACTGCATAGTCCTGTCTGTATCAAGGCTCACGCTGACAGGGGCTTCCCCACTTTTATTCCATCATGTGCTGTTTTTATGTCCCTTCCTTATACAGAGCAAAGAAGCATTAAACATGTTGCTGGACCTTGTCCAAGGTCACTAGCTCCTTGTGATAACAAATCTCTTATGTGTTTTCCCTGCACAACCTCTCTGGGCACCTTGATCCCATGCTTGACCACCCTCATAGTGAAAAAGTTTCTCCTTCTATCCAGCCAGGGCCTCTCTTGTTTCCACTTTATGCCCATTGTCTCCTGTCCTCCCACCATGCACCTCTGTGAAGAGCCTGGCTCCGCCTTCTTGATAGCCTCCTTGTAGGTACTGGAAGGCTACTGTTAGGTCTCCCCCAAAGCCTTCTCTTCTTCAGGCTGAAAAAGACCTGTTTCCTCAGTCTCTCTTCACAGAGCATGTGCTCCAGGCCCCTGATGATCTCAGTGGCCCTCCACTAGACGTGCTCCAGTTGATCAATGTCTTTCCTGTATTGTACGGGGCCCAAAACTGGACACAGTATTCCAGATGTGGTATAATGAGTGCTAAGTAAAGGGGGATAATAACTTTCCTTGATCTAATGGCTGTGCTACTGTTAATACAGCCCAGGATGCTGCTGTCCACCTTTGCTGCCAGGGCATACTGCCGGCTCATGTTAAACTTGCTGTCTGTCTTTGCAAGGGGTTCTTCCTTCCCAGGTGCAAGACTAGGTGCTTGTTCTTGTTGAATTATATGAGGTTCCCGTGGGCCCATTCCTCCAGCCTGTCTAGGTCTCTGAATGGCAGCCCTGTCCTTAAGAGCATCATCTGCAAACTTGGCAAGAGTGCACTCTGTTGCCACCTCCAGGTCATCGATAAAGATGTTCAACGGGACAGGTTCCAGGACAGACCCCTGCAGTACTCTGCTTGTCACTGGCCTCCAGGTAGAATAGGACCCATCAACCGCTATCCTTTGAGCTCGATCATCCAACTATTTTTTCACCAATCCAGTTGCCCCCCCTTCCCCCCCATCCAGACCATAGCATACTAACTTGGATACAAGAACAGGGTGGGAGACAGTGTCAAAAACCTTGATAAAGTGGAGGTAAATGTCCACAACCATAACTATTTTAATCACAGTAGACAATCGGGTCGGTCAGGCATGATTTATCTTTGGTAAATCCACGATGACCATTTCCAGTAGCCTTCTCTTTCATGTGCTCAGAACTGTTTTCCAAGAGGACTTGCTCCATGATTTTCTCAGGGACTGAAGTGAGGCTGACCAGTCTGTAGTTCCCCAGATTGTCCTTTTGTCCAATTTTCAAGATGGATGCAACATTTGCCTTCATTTAGTCATCAGGAACCTCCCCCTTTCCAATGACACAGCCATGACTTTTCAGAGATGGTATGAAATGGCCTTACAAGGACGTCAGCCAGCTCTCTCAGCACCCTTGGATGCATCCTGTCAGGTCTCATGGACTTGTATGGGTAGAGTTCTCGCAAATAATCCCTGACTCAATCCTCATCCACTGCTGGTAGTTCTCCTCCTTGAACCCTTTCACAAAGCACAGAGGCCTGGGAGACCTTGCTAGTGAAGACGGATGCAAAGAAGGCACCAAATGCCTCAACCTTATCTGTGTCCATGGTTACTAGATCATCCGCCCTATTTGGCAATGGCCCCAGTTTTTCCTTGGTCAGCCTTTTACTACTATTGTAGCAGTAGCATAGAGAGTTTTGATAGAAAGGCTAAGATTAGCACAGGAAAGACATGGACCTGTTGGAACGGGTCCAGAGGAGGGACACAAAAATGATCAGAGGGATGGGGCACCTCTCCTATGAGGACAGACTGAGAGAGTTGGGGTTGTTCAGCCTGGAGAAGAGAAGGCTCCGGGGAGACCTTATTGTGGCCTTTCGGTACTTAAAGGGGGCTTACAGGAAAGATGGGGACAAACATTTTAGCGGGGCCTGTTGCGATAGGACAAGGGGTAATGGCTTTAAACTAAAAGAGGGTAGACTTAGACTAGATATAAGGAAGACATTTTATACAATGAGGGTGATGAAACACTGGAACAGGTTGCCCAGAGAGGTGGTAGATGCCCCATCCCTGGAAGCATTCAAGTTCAGGCTGGACGGGGCTCTGAGCAACCTGATCTACTTGAAGATGTCCCTGCTCGTTGCAGGGGAAGTTGGACTAGATGACCTTTTAAAGTCCCTTCCAACCCAAACTGTTCTATGATTAGTGTGAATAGAGAATGAATGGGAGCCTCTGTGTGTGGAGACACCAGAAGGAACACGCAGCAGGACAAGGGCTCTCAAAATTGCATGTGTTAATGGTACCCAGATTAGCAGGTCATCAAGACCAGCACATCTACCAGCCATTACAGAAGACATCCAGATCTGGAAACAAAGAACAGTGAACAAATCCTGATGACTTGTTGTGGTAGGCAGAAAAAATTGTGAGCTTAAATTGTGAACGCTGACAGGCTGCAGATAATTGTGTGGGGGTGAACGTCCAAAACTGAGCTTTAGAACTCTCAAGCACAAGCCTGCCACTTTTAGCTGCAA
The DNA here is from genome assembly GCA_947846985.1 of Fratercula arctica. NCBI lineage: Eukaryota > Metazoa > Chordata > Aves > Charadriiformes > Alcidae > Fratercula > Fratercula arctica. The sequence continues at coordinate 10,689,613 of CANTUZ010000025.1, forward strand.
CAGTGCAAGCTGGTTGTAAATTTTGATAACTAACACCTGAACTAAACAAAAGTGTCACGTCCTGAATCCTCCAATTCAGAGACAGAACCACCAATTAGGAGCCTGATCATGTGTTGTGCTTCTGCACATAGACTATTTAAATTGGGAAAACTGGGGGCTTGGGTTACCAAAAAGAAGAAGGGGGCCTGGAAAGAAGAAGGTGAAGATCCTGGCTGGAGGAAAGATCCTGGAAGTGGGGGAGATCAGGGAGTTGCGTGGAGACAAATGCAGGGGGGACATGCAGGAACCTTGGCCAGTAACGCCCGAGACTGGTAACTGGGAGCAGCTGCACAGCACAAAACCAACGCGACTTTCTGCTCAACCTTCCTGGACCAGCAGTGATCTTCCCAATGGTAAGGGAAGTAGAGACATAGTGAATGTACTGCTGGGGTGGGGGGGAGAGCGAGTGAGTGTGTAAGATAACCAAGTAGGGTAAAAAGCTCTAATTTTGTGGTATCCAGATCCAGTACGGGTTGTTGTTTGCTCACCTGTGACAATCACAGGGGTGGGATAGGGTGGAGACACTGATCACTGTCAGCTCCAAAAGGGTACAAAAAGGCATATCCAAAACCTGCACGTGGTCACTAACCTAAGAATAACCCAGGATGCATTAGAAGGACTTGGCAGCTGTCATCCCTTGTCCTCCATGTCATCACCTAACATCTGGCAGCTTGCTGCCTGACTGCTGGGCTTGAACATGCATAGCCCTGGTGCTGTCAGGGAGCAAGGAGGGCTAGCTGCTCCCTAAAGGATGGGGAGCAAGGAGCTAGGCATGATAACAAAGCCAGCAGGGTAGAGGCCTTGCCAGCCAGGGCCCAGTCCCACAATACCCAACCAAGGCAGACCCAAGAAGGGTAGCCAGGGTCAACCAAGAGTCTAGATCATCAGGCAAGTTCATGATGATGGGGCAGGTCTGAGGTCAAGTCAGGAAGTCTGTCCGTGGCTCAGGGTCCAGTTCAATGCGGGGGGCCATAGCCTGGCACAGCCATGGCTGTGACTGAGCTGGAGAGAGGCACTTCTACAATGTAGCTCAGGCAGGGACAGAAGACCCATGGCTCATGGCCAAGCTTAAATGGAGCTCCTGGGCCCATGGGTAGGGGGTGTGGGTGGAAACCTCAGTTAAGGCTGGTCACAGCCATTAAGGCCTACTAGTGCACTCAGGACCCTGGCAGGTGCCTGACTGCTGGACAGACTTCTTTGACACTTACGATGCTGCTTGTGAGTGTGAGACTGTGACGGACGCTTGTTTTGTTTCAGTTTTTATTTTAAATAAAATCACCTTCCCCTCCTATAAGGTCTCACATTGATATTTGCTACATTGTTGATACAATGTTGCTACGATATTTCCTACAGTATGAGTTCTTCTTTTTGCCCTTGATGTCCCTTGCAAGTCTAAAGTTCAGGTGAGCGTTGGTGTATTGGGTTTACATGGCAAGGTTTTGGTAGCAGGGGGGGAAGGGGGGGGGATGCAGGGGTGGCCTCTGTGAGAAGAGACCAGGGGCTGCCCTCATACCGGACAGAGCCAGTTCCAGCCAGCTCCAAAACAGACCTACTGCAGGCCAAAGATGAGCCAATCAGTGCAGCTGGTGGCACCTCTGTGAAAACATATTTAAGAAAAGGTAAAAAATGCTGCACAGCAGTTATGAGAGAGAAAAGTGAGGAAAAAATGTGAGAGAAACAACCCTGAAGACATCAAGGTCAGAGAAGGAGGAGGTGCTCCAGGTGCCAGAGCAGAGATTCTCCTGCAGCCCCTGGAGAAGACCATGGTGAAGTAGGTTGTCCCCCTGCAGCCTGTGGAGGACCACCTCAGAGCAGATATCCATACTGCAGCCCGTGGAGGACCCCACGCTGGAGCAGGTGCATGTGCCCTGAAGGAAGCTGCAGCCTGTGGAGACCACGCTGGAGTAGTCTCCTGGCAGGAACTGCAGCCCATGGAGAGGAGCCCACGCAGGAGCAGGTTTTCTGGCAGGAACTGCAGCCCGTGGGGGACCCACGCCGGAGCAATCTGTTCCTGAAAGACTGCACCCCATGGAACATAACCGCACTGGAGCAGTTCTTGAAGATGGGGGGGAGGAGAAGACAGAAGAGTCAGGAACGAAGGAGTGAAGTTGACCTTGGGAAGAAGAGGGGGGAGAGGTGTTTTCAGTTTTGTCTTTGTTTCTCACCATCCTACTCTATTTTTAATTGGCAATAAATTAAATTAATCTTCCTCAAGTTGAGTCTGTTTTGCCCATGACAGTAATGGGTGAGCAATCTTCCTGTCTTTATCTTGACCCACGAGCTTTTTTTCATCTTATTTTCTTCCCCTGTCCTGCTGAGAAGGAGGAGTGAGAGAGCAGCTTGGTGGGCACCTGGCAGCCAGCCAAGGTTAACCCACCACAGTCGGCTTTCCTGACACCATCTCTACACGCCCAGGCAATATTTCTTTAATCTACCTTTGTAGCTTGTCTCTCCTTGTGCATAAAGCCTTTTTGCGTTCAACTGAGAGCTTATGGGTGAAGGTCAAAGGCAGCCTTGGCTGCAGCGATTATGAGATGGTGGAGTTCAGGATCCTGAGGGCAGGGAGGAGAGCAAAAAGCAAGATCACAGCCCTGGACTTCAGGAGAGCAAACTTTGGCCTCTTCAAAGATCTGCTTGGAAGAGTCCCATGTCCTCTGTCATTGTTACATACATAGGGCTATATAGCGGTCACTCATGCTAACATATGGGTTACTAGGCCTAATATGGCTGACACGGCTTGCCCAAGATCACTAACTCCTCAAATACAATATCTTCTGCAAGACTCTCAATACACCAAATAATTCTGAGTGGGACAAATACTGTAGTTATTACACCTGATATGAACAGCCATAAAGGTGACCCGATTAGAAGGGGGAAATTACTGAACAGAAGAAATCGTCTGCCAGCCTGGGAACTAGGCCTGTGAACCCAAAGCATCCTTGAAAAGTGCAACTGGCATCTTTGAAGTACAAATGGGTACCTTGAAACCAGAGACATCCTGAGATACCATCGATAAAAGCATAAACATGGAACTGTAACAGCAATTTATTGTCTGAAAAGGTGAAAAATAGTCTGGAGAAAGGGGAAAACATCCTGAGGAAGTAGGAATCGGTAACTGCCATTGGCTGGTCTAACCACAAGAACAGCAAAACAGTCTGGAAAGATAAAAACTGGTCTGAAAGAACAGAAAACATCATCATCTATCGGCTGTTTCAGGTGAAAATCAGAAATTAACAGCATCTATTGGCTGCTCAAAAAAGTATGTCCCACGCCCTCTTATGTCTCTGTGATATAAAAATGACTTAATTTTTAACCAAAATGGAGCTTCTCTCTCTGAGAACTTCCTGTGCTGCACGTAGTTTTCCTAAACAGGTTGAGCTCTCTGCATGAACTTTCTTTTTTATTTTACTGGTCCCCTTCTGGGCCCACTTCTGGGGGCAATTCGGTTTGTCCTCCCACTTCTGGGATGGTTTGGCCCCTTCTGAGATCTGTCTAATTCACTTGATACCAGTATTATCCATATAAGTAATCTGTCATAAGTATATCTGCTTTTATATTGCTGATAAGTTTGCTTCACTAAGGATAAGTTTGTAGTAACCTGTAATAGTATATACCTACTTGGCTGTTGCTGTAATTGGTTATTGCTATAATATTGATTGTTGGCATTATTGATTGCTGATAGTAATTTAATATGGCTTAATATATATATATTCATTTTATTAGTCATAGGTATACTTGCTACTGGTGATTTGTGGTAGCATATTTGCTAGTGGTGATTTGTGTGGTATTTGTGGTAATCTGTAATAAAGGAGAGAAATTTAGAGGATAAAAGCCTCTGTGTTCTTGTGTATTACAGAATCCTATGAACCCACGGTCACGATCTCTACACACCTGCAGGCTGGGTAACCCTTTAGGTCATGACAAAACCTCAAAGATCATAGACATACCCAAGGATGCATCAGTTCAAACAAGCGAACCGAGTACAACTGAGTTGCTTTGAAGTAGTTCTAGTAACTACAATTAACTGTAAAGTATTTTATTACTAGCGATAGTAGTTTAGGCTTATCTCTTGCTGCGGAACTAGATGCATTTTTTCCTCCAGAGGGCTACTGAAGTCAGGAAAAACTATAATAAATCAAAACTTAATAAATACACACTTTTTCTGCAACTGACTTACCTTGGAGATTCACTTTTGGTAGAATAGAATGAAGGTGGAATATGTGGAAACACAAATAAATACAGTCACTTTAGGATGTTGAAAAAAAAATTTTCTGATCAGTTAATTTGGGTGGGATAAGTATCCACAAGCCTTTCTATGGTGATCTATTACTATTCTAACATTACCCACGTTATTTACAAACCAGATCAGATTTAAAGATCCACTTTGAAGAAAAAGTTTGGATTTATACATCGGTTATATGTGGCAAGGTTTTGGTAGCCGGGTGGGGGAATGGAGGGCTGGCCTCTGTGAGAAGAGGTAAGGGGCTGCCCTGTGCTGGGAACAGGTGGTTCCAGCTGGCTCTGCAACCGACCCACTGCTGGCTGAAGCTGAGCCAATCAGCAAAGCTGGTGGTGCCTCTGTGAAAACATATTTAAGAAAGGGCAAAACATTGCACAGGAAAAAAAAAAAAAAAAAAAAAAGCACGAGAAGCAATTCTGCCAGCACCAAAGTCAGAGAAGAAGGAGAGGGAGGAGGTGCTCCAGCTGCCAGAGCAGATATTCCCTTGCAGCCCATGGAAGAGACCACACTGGAGCAGATATTCACACTGAAGCCCACGGCAGTCCCCACATTGGAGCAGTTGGATATTTCCTGAAGGAAGCTGCAGCCCATGGAGCACCCACACAGGAGCAGGTTCTCCTTACAGGAACTGTAGCCCACGGGGAACTCACGCTCAGGCAGTGGTGTGTTTTTTCTTGAAGGACTGCAGCCTGTGGAGAGGACCCGTGCCAGAGCAGGTTTGTCCTGAAGGACTGCAGCTCATGGAGATGACCCATGCTGGAGCAGGGGAAATGCATGAGGAGGAAGGAGCAGCAGAGAGGAACTGTTATGAACTGACTGTAACCCCCTCCCCATTCCCCATCCCCCCCCGTGCCGCTTGGGGAGGGACGACACATGACGACGAAAGAGGCACAGTCAGTGTCCTGGTTTGAGCAACACAGGATTAATTTCTCTTTCAGTAATTTTACTTTTCAGTAAGGTCTCTTGTAACGCTAGGGAAAGCTGCATTTTTAGAAGGTTCTAGTGTCTGAATTTGTGAAAATATTTACTTTATAGCCAGCTATGGTATGTGGGTTTCAAGGTCTCAGTGTTTTCGAGTTAGCCAGGTGCAGGGATGAGGAGGAGCGACACCCAGGCACTTGACCCAAGCTGGTTATTCCATACCATGAACATCACATTCAATATAAATTAGAAAGTTTGCTGCAAAGTGCTCTCTCTTCCTTGATGGCTGCCATCCTGAGAACTTCTTGCCCTGGTGCCGGACCCCTGAGGCCTTCCCTTCCTCCCGAAGCCGTAGCTCTTGCAGTGTCTGACATTAGCTGTCCACTGCTGGGAGTGCACAGCTTCCTACTGATATAATTGCCCGAGTATAATCCTTGTATATTTTGTATTGGTATTGGTATCAATATTGTTTCTTTAGTGTTATTAATGTTGATTATTTAGTCTTATTCTATTAAATCTGTTTATATTTCAACCCTCGGTTTTCCTTGTTTTTCCCAATTCCCCTTCCCGGGTCATGGGGAAGGGTCATCGGGTGATAGAATAATTGTCTAAACGACAATAAATGCTTGTGGGTTCCTCAAACCGTAACAGTTGGGAATGAAGGAGTGAAGCTGAGACTGGGAAAAAGGGGGTAGGTGGGGGGAAGATGTTGTTTAACTTTTTGTCTTTGTTTCTCACTAGCCAAATGTATTTTAATTGGAAATACATTAAACTTATTTTCCACGAGTCAAGCCCGTTTTGCCTGTGACGGTAAGTGGTAAGTGATCTCCCTGTCCTTATCTCAACCCACGAGCTTTTCCATCTTATTTTCTCCCCCTGTCCTATTGAGAAGGGAGAGTGATAGAGTGGCTTGGTGGGCACCTGGCAAACAGCCAAGGTCAACCCACCACACAGATCCAGCTGTGCATCATCCCTGGTTGGTTCATCTAGTACCTGTAATCAAGAAGGCATACCTGACACTCTCCAGAAATCTTCTGGAATTCACAGCATATTTTGGTTTATTCAGGAAACTGTAAAGTGGGATCCCGTGGGCAGCAGCTCTGAAGGGCAAAGGAGCTGAGGAAAGCTGTCAGGTCTTTAAGGACTAAAAGTACCTAACCAGGTACTTTTAGGTACTAACCTGGTTGCCTAACCAGAGTACTTGTGATGGAACTTCACAGCATCATAGAATGGCTTGGGTTGGAAGGGACCTTCAAAGATCATCTAGTCCAACCCCCCTGCCATGGGCAGGGACACCATCCCGGTCATATTCCTTTTAAATTGAGCAACGTATATACCAGAGGATAAACCAGAATATGAAATCATATAAAGGGTATTAACAAATAAAAGAACCCTGCACGCTTTCACATACTTAAAAACTGCAACCAAAGAGTAGCCAAGACGAATTAGGTCCCTAAATATCTTTGATTATCTGAGCCTGAATAATTTGCTACAGACCAGACCACGCACACAATCTGTAACATAGCAGGGAACTGAGTGTAAATCTCCAGATTAAGACCCTCATTTCTGGACTTGGTAATAATCCCTCTATACTACATAGAATTAACATTTCTCATACCCCCCTTCTCCTACCCTTATTCTGAAGATTTGATCCTGTTGTCCCTTTCTTCTTTTTCCACTTTCACCTAAGGTATGTATTTATAAGAACTCAAATCTCTCAAATCTCCATCCTCTATTCAGTCAATCCAGTGGTCCTATCCCTCCCTGATATCTGCTTCCACACACCACCAGTTTTTCTTCTATACATAATTTATTTTTCCAATAAATGTCTTCCCTGTTCAAGCTCCTGTTCAATTTAACTAAGTACCAGTAAAGGAAGTGGAAGATTTGTATCGGAAATAGTGAGGCCAGCAGGGCCAGGGAAGTGATCGTCTCCCTGTACTCGGCACTGGTGAGGCCCCACCTCGAATACTGTGTCCAGTTTTGGGCCCCTCACTACAGGAAAGACATTGAGGTGCTGGAGCACGTCCAAAGAAGGGCAATGAAGCTGGTGAAAGGTCTAGAGAACAAGTCCCATGAGGAGCAGCTGAGGGAACTGGGGTTGTTTAGCCTGGAGAAAAGGAAGCTGAGGGGAGACCTTATCGGTCTCTACAACTACCTGAAAGGAGGTTGTAGCAAGGTGGGTGTCGGTCTCTTTTCCTAAGTAACAAGTGATAGGACAAGAGGAAATGGCCTCAAGTTACGCCAGGGGAGGTTTAGATATTGGATATTAGGAAAAATTTCTTCACCGAAAGTGTTGTCAAGCATTGGAAAACAGGCTTCCCAGGTGTCCTGGTTCCAGCGGGGATAGGGTTAATTTTCACAAGAAGCTGGGAGGGGACACAGCCAGGACAGCTGACCCAAACTAGCCAAAGAGGTATTCGATACCATGTGACATCATGCTCAGTATATAGCTGGGGGAGGTGGCCGGTGGGGGGGGCAGGGAATCGCTGCTCGGGAGCAGGCTGGGTATTTCAGGTTCCGGTTGGTGACCGGTTGTGCATTAATCGGTTTAGTATATTCTTTTATCAGTATTATTGCTGCTGTTTCCCCCTTTCCTTTGCTGTTCTGTTACACTGTCTTTATCCCAACCCGTGAGTTTAGCCTTTTTCTTCCTTTTCTCCTCCCCGTCCCGCCGGGAGGGGGAGGACTGAGAGAGCGGCCACGTGGTTCTTTGTTGCCGGCTAGGGCTAAACCATGATAGTCCTTTTTGGCACCCGACGTGGGGCACGAAGGGTTGAGATAATGACAGATCTGACCAGAACGTGTTAAAACGAATTTGTTATAAGCATTTATTATATTAGTTTAATAGTTGCTGGTCACAATGTTGCTTCATTTGTTCTCAGAGTTGTATTCTGTAATACCTTACTTGCTGTATACACTGCTTGCCAGTATTTATGTGCTGTTTATCATCTGTGGGAGTTGGATTAAGGTTGTCGCTTCGCTGTACGGTATAACACTGGCTTATGGTATCATAAAATCATGGATAGTAAGACCAGTATTGTGTCTGTATTCAGCATTGCCGTCATCTTTGTACTTCGGGAGCCATTTAGCAGAAAGTATTAATAAATACACTTTTTACCTTTTCTCCTCGGAGAACCGATCTGTGGGGGAGACACCTTCCTTCACCTCCCCTTTCTCCTCCAAGCTAATTACAATAGCCCTTGAGAATTCTGAATATCCCTGGGATGTTCAAACCAGCATGATCCTATTGCCATGTCTCCTGAATGTGTTTCTGGTCTTGAAGTTGTTTAAAGTTAACAAGAAATCTAGGAATATGACCCAGGATCCGCAAGACTATGGTCATAGGTCATATGGCACGGCATGTGTGAGAATATGGGCAGGTATCTAGAGAACTACTCACCTCCAACGGCCTGGAACTTCACTCACAAACAACTACAGGACCCTGATAAAGTGACAGAATGTTTGAAAGAAAAATGCTGCAGCTATTCCAAAGAGGCACAACGTACTGCACTGTGCTGAGCCCTGGCCAATATCTAGCAAACCCTGCTCGATATTGTGCAGCACCCTCAGGAAGAGAGGGAAAATGAACCAACAGGTACTGTGGCTACTCCAACCCCAGTGACAGGCACTGCAGTTGAACCAGAGAACCAACCCATGCCCCTTTACAGAAGAAGAAAGATACAAAGAAATCAGTTCGCTTAGTAAGGAATGGCGATGAACCAGGGCCATCACAAGAACAGGAGGAAGAGGCAATCCCTATCCCCGAGTGAGCTGCGATATACGCGAAAAGATTTCAGCCGTTGTCCAGGCGAGCACATTGTCACCTGGCTGCTCCGATGCTGGGATAATGGGGACAGTAGCTTGGAATTAGAGGGTAGGGAAGCCAGGCAGCTGGGATCCCTGTCTAGGGAAGGTGGCATTGACAAGGCAATTGGAAGAAAGACACAAGACCTCAGCCTCTGGAGGAGACTCCTGTCAGGCGTGAGGGAAAGGTATCCCTTCAGTGAAGATGCTGTATGTCATCCAAGCAAGTGGACCACCATGGAGAGAGGTATCCAGTACATGAGGGAATTAGCCATGCGTGAGATGATTTATTATGACCTGGACAACACGCAGTTACCCCCAGATCCTGATGAAGTCCAATGCACAAGGCCCCTGTGGCGGAATTTTGTACGGAGCGCACCATTGTTGTATGCCAGCTCCTTGGCAGTAATGACCTGGAAAGGCGAAGAGGGATCAACAGTGGATGAGGTGGCTGGTCGACTCTGGCAAAATGAAAAAGGTCTCTCTTCCTCCTTCATCTCTGCTCTGGAGAAACTATCCAGGGAGGTCCAGCAACTCCAAAAGGATATGTCCTACTCCCCACCTGTGCGTACCAGTATCTCAGCTATTAGGATGTCGCATTAAAAGGACTGGAGTTTCGATATTTGTCTGTCAGAGTCCCAGGACTTTCATTGATTTGCTATCAGAGGCCCAGCAAAGGACTTTCACTGAGTCAGATTCACAAATAATCAAAATTAGTTAGTTTATTGAGAGCGACAGAACAGATTCGAGATTGCCGTTGATAAAGTCACTAGCTACAATAGCGCTAATTACTTAAGGTTAATATTGCTAGCAAAAATAACGATAGTACAACAACCCGGGGTAACATTCACCAGAGGGTGAAAGGCGCAGCGCTTACCCAGAAAGGCGTCCCTGCCTGGGGTGGAGGAAGAGAACGCAGCCCACCGACTGGTCCATCAGGTATCAAGTTTCTTCTCTCCCAATTTAACAGTCATCTTCTCTGTCTTTTTATCCCCAAGATTACGAGGTTTCCCTCCTTTAGGTGACATGCAGTATGATTTGGGTGGAGACACAAGTGCTATAGTCATATATGTTTAGCATGATCTTTATAGTCTTCATCAGCATGTGCAGGGGTGTCAACTTTAATGTGCATTTCACAGGTAATGAGGCAAAGGTCAATTATCAGGCATGGTAGCCTCTTGAGGAAACAAAGAACTGCACAAAATCTCTGTTATCTTGATTTTACTGTCTTTGCTGACGAAAAGCAGGGCTGTCCTGGCTCCCCAAGACTCCCCATTATTTATGTATCCTGTGATAGCCAGACAAGTCTTCACCCCCCTGGGTTGCACAAGAGATAGCAAAGCCAGTCTTAATTGTTCTTTGAGCACAGAGACTCTACCCCGTTAGCCAAATTCCACATAGGAGTAGGCGTTTCTCTGCCCAAGAGAGAGGATATAGAGGGCACACACCACGAGGCACCCTGTGGTTTTACCTGCGTGACAACGGAGAGGACATGAGGAGGTGGGATGGACAACCTATCTCGACCCTAGAGGCATGGGTACATGAGTTGCAAGGAAAAACAATCACAAAAGGGGATCCCTCCAGGAAAAGGGCCACCCCAGTTTCCAGCAGGCAGTTCCCCAGACAGAATAGAAGGCCCGATCTTGCTTCTAATTCTCTTGAAGGGACTTCTAAGTCATTTTTGCAAGAAGTGAGTAATTAATATTATGACCAAGATTAGAAGGGCCCTGCCTCCAGCTAGGTGGAGGAAAGGGACAATCAGGTCTGGACATCCGCAAGAGTATAAGGCTCTAGTGGACGCTGGTGCACAGTGCACCCTAATGCCATCGAATCATAAAGGGGCAGAATCTGTCACTGTTTCTGGAATGATGGGGGGGTGCCAACAGTTAACTGTACTGGAAGCTGAAATGAGCCTAAATGGGAATGAGTGGCAAAAGCATCCCATTGTGACTGGCCCAGAGGCTCCATGCGTCCTTGGTATAGATTACCTCAGGAGAGGGTATTTCAAGGACCCAAAGGGGTATCAGTGGGCCTTTGGCATAGCTGCCTTGGAGATGGAGGAAATTATACAGCTGTCTACCTTGCCTGGTCTCTCGGAGGACTCTTCTGTTGTGGGGTTGTTGAGGGTTGAAGAACAACAGGTGCCGACTGCTACCACAATTGTGCATCAGCAGCAATATCGCACTAACCGAGACTCTCTGATTCCCATCCATAAGCTGATTCGTCAACTAGAGGTTCAAGGAGTGATCAGCAAGACTCACTCACCCTTTAACAGTCCCATATGGCCGGTGCGAAAATCTAATGGAGAGTGGAGGCTAACTGTAGAGCTGAGCTGAAACAGGATTTTTCCATGAAATCATTCATCTTTTGTTGTTCAGGAAGGTATCCTGAAGATAATAGGCCACACTGTTCTCTGCTAGTTGTGTATGTGCTAAGTTATTTGATTTACTTCAGTAGAGTTGATATAGATTTACAATAGTGTGATAGAATCAGAATTTAACTCATTAAACTGACTGGGACAAAGCAGACAAAATTCTTTACTTTTTTTGAGGCTGCACAAACATGACTGAGGGCAGATTTGCACTTCTCTGCTTGCAGAAAAAGGCAAGAAAGATAAGTGATGTCGCTTCTCTGCTTGCAGAAAAAGGCAAGAAAGATAAGTGATGTCGCCATATGTTTTATATCCATGTAAGCACATTCAAACCTAAATTTGGACCAAAGTTTAAGTTTTAACCTAAAAAAATGAATTTCATCAATTTGTTCAGATCCTCTTTGTCAGCTTTGCTCAAAACATGCTAAAACAAAATCCCTAGAAGGTAGAAAAGAATTTCTATCCAATCTTCTGTATACAGTTTAAATATGGAATTGGGGGTGCCGTTAGACTTTACTAACAGTATGAATATTGTTATGCTGGTTTTCCTAACAATCCACTGAAAAAAAAGTGGTCTTCGGACTGGAAAAATCCATCTCCTTTGTTGTGAGCCGTGTGATGTATTGTCTTGTCTATTGTATCATGGGAGGTGTATTGGGACACACCCAACAGATCCACCGCTGTCCAAAGATGAGCCAGTCAGCGAAGCTGGTAACGCTTCTGTGATAATATATTTAAGAAAAGGGAAAAAATGCAGCTGTAAGAGAGAGGAGTAAGAATAGTGAAAGAAAGAACCCTGCAGACACTGAGGTCAGAGAAGAAGGAGAGGGAGGAGGCACCAGAGCAGAGATTTCCCTGAAGCCCCTGGAGAGGACCAAGTTGAAGCAGGTTGTCCCCCTGCAGCCCATGGAGGACCCCACACCAGAGCAGGGGAAGAGCATGAGGAGGAAGGAGTGGAGGAGACGAATTGTTATGAACTGACCACAACCCCCATTCCCCATCCCCTCTGCGTCACTCGGGGGAGGAGGTAGAAGATTTATTTATTAATACAGTTGAGACTGGGAAGAATGGGGTGTGGGGGGGAAGGTGTTTTTAGTTTTGTTTTTATTTCTCAATAAATTTTGCAATAAATTAAATTAATTTCCCCAAGTCGAGTCTGTTTTGCTGGTGACGGTAATTGCTGAGGGATCTCCCTGTCCTTATCTCGACCGAGCTTTTTCATCTTATTTTCTCCCCCATCCTGTTGTGGAGGGGGAGTGGTAGAGTGGCTTGGTGGGCACCTGGCAGCCAGCCAAGGTTAACCCACCCCACTATTATAGTGGAGGTTTGGGTTTCTGTTTTAGTCTCAGTGTCTGTTTGTGTGGCCTCAGAGCAAGAGACCTTCTTCTCAGTTTCCATTTGTGTACTCTTAGATCAGGATACCCTCTTGCTCCTTTGAGGGTGCTGGACAGCAGCTTAATAGGCATGATGCAGGCCCAACATCATTAAAAGTAGCTGTGTTTCATTAGGGTAGGTAAGGCTCTCCTTCAAATGGTGTATTAGTTTGACAGGATTACATGCCTCTTCAGGCATGAAATCAAAAGCTATTGGAGGTAATAACAGCCCTATGCATCTGCCCAACTCCTACCATGCACCCTGACACCTAGGAATTGTTTGTTTTAGAGCATGTTCCTATGTGTCAATCCCAATTAGTTGTTTAACCTTATAAACAATAATCAAAATCAGGCTCACAACATGCACCAGTATGAACAGTCTGATTACACAAGGATATTCGAGAAACTGAGAGGTGATTACAACAAGGCTATAAAAACCTATCCTGGAGGAGAGGAAGGGATAGGTGCCATTTTTTCCTTTTTCCACAAAGTGTCTCTCAGAGGACAAAAGTGGAAAGGTGTAATTGCTGATTTTCTCAATGAGATGGTTCTCAGAGTACTGGGAAAGCAGCAATGTGGGGCTGGAATACCAGATTAGGCTCAAGACCATTGCTTTTATCATAGCTGTCTGTCCTGGTTCTGTCGGGGCTAGGGTTAATTTTCCCAAGGAGCTGGCACGCGACACAGGTATTCCATACCATGTGAAGCCATGCCCAGTCTACAGCCAGAGAGCTTGCTCATTCCCCACCCCCAGTGGGATGGGGGAAGAAAAAAGGAAAAGTAAAAGCAAGAAAAATCATGGGTCAAAATAAAAATTGTTTAATAAGTGAAGGAGAAATGGAAGAAGAGAGAAAGAAAACAAAACTAGTGATGCAAAGGCAATCACTTACCATCTCCCACAGGCAGATCAATACCCAACCAGTTAACAAGCAAAAGATGGCTAACCCTCCTAAAATCCCCTCTTTCCCCTTTTATTGCTGAACATGATGTTATATGGCATGGAATAGCTCTTTGATTAGTTCTGGTCATCTGCCCAGTTGTGTTCCCTCACAACCTCTTGCGCACCCACAATCTATTCACCAGGGGAGCAGAGTGAGAAACACAGTGCAACCACTGTTCAGCAACAGCTAAAATATTAGCATCAGCATTGTTTTGGTCACAAATCTAAAACACAGCACCATACAAGCTGCTACAAAGAAAATTAACTCCATCTCAACCAGACTCAGTACAAAGGGTTACCCCATTTTGTTCATTCAAGGTATTATAGGATTTTCTTACATGAAAACAACTCTATTAGTCATTTCTATTGTCAAAGAGAAATGATGTTCACATGATAACTTGTTACTGCACTTTTAGATGAAGGCAAGGCCACTCTGATACCGAGTGCTGCCTGCAGACTCCTCTGTTACAATAAGCTGGCTAAGTTTATCCTGTGGCCAAGGAAAATGTGCGGCACAACAAATGCCTGAAACCAAGCTATAAGCGCAGCGCAGCACAGGCCTGGGTCTACTCAGGTTAACTGTTATATGGATCTCTAACTTCTCGATGTACAATGGTCTTCCAGTCTGGATCACTACAAGGGGTAACAAAGAGAACAAATAAATAATATGTAAAATACATAGAAGTCTAATAAATTCAGATATAATGTGGAGTTGCAGACCAATGAAGAAAGAGCAAAGGTGTAAATGTGTGTTAACAAGCATATACAAATGAGCCTAAGTGGATCCTAGAGTAAGGAAGAAGGACCCATCAGCAAGAACATCATATTCCTCCAGGTGAAGGACTCTAGCTGCTGACAACTTGCAGTAACACCCCCCATCACAAACAACAGAATGAAGCCACTGATGTTAGGACCTAGAGGAGCCCTGGAAGGGTTTGCGTAACACCAGGAAAAGGAGTGTATATAACAATTGTATTATTATTATTGAAACATATTATGTATAGACATATTCTTTCTCTTACTGCAATAATTACATCTGGACCAATAGTGATTCTTGGATTAGAATCATAGAATCATAGAACCATAGGGTTGGAAGGGACCTCTGGAGATCATCTAGTCCAACCCCCCTGCCAGAGCAGGGTCACCTAGAGCAGGTTACACAGGAACACGTCCAGGCGGGTTTTGAATGTCTCCAGAGATGGAGACTCCACAACCTCTCTGGGCAGCCTGTTCCAGTGCTCTGCCACCCTCAGGGTAAAGAAGTTCCTCCTCATGTTTAGGTGGAACTTCCTATGCTCAAGTTTGTGCCCATTGCCTCTTGTCCTGTCCCCGGGCACTACTGAAAAGAGCCTGGTCCCATCCTCCTGACTCCCACCCTTTAAGTATTTATAAGTGTTGATAAGATCCCCCCTCAACCGTCTTTTTTCCAGACTGAAGAGACCCAAATCCCTCAGCCTTTCCTCATAAGAGGAATGTGAAGATTTTAAACAGTAAATTCCTAACTTTACATATAAGGTATTTCCTCTTTGCCCATGTCCTGGTTGGAGGTAAAACAGAACCAAATTTCTTTTCAGTAATTTTACTTTGCAGCTAAACCTCTTCTAACTAACTGAACTCTCTGAAAATAACAGCATATTTTTCAGACAGTGTCCGCTTCCAGACTGATAAGACCTGATTGATTATAATTTATGCCAAGGAATGGTATGCAGAGAGGCTCCTGCTTATACTTATTGCTATAACAACCAAGGTCAGCTAACTTTGTTATTTGCCCCATCGTAGGGTTGGAAGCGGAAAAGTGTAGAGGGGTTGCACCTGTGGGAAGGAGCGGACAGGACAAGTGACCCAAAACTGACCAACAGGGTATTCATAGAATCATAGAATCATTCAGGTTGGAAAAGACCCTTGGGATCATCGAGTCCAACCATCAACCCCACTCTACAGAGTTCTCCCCTACACCATATCCCCCAACACCACATCTAAATGACTCTTAAACACACTCAGGGATGGTGACTCCACCACCTCCCTGGGCAGCCTATTCCAGTGTCTAACCACTCTTTCTGTGAAGAATTTTTTCCTAATGTCCAGTCTAAACCTACCCTGTTGCAGCCTGAAGCCATTCCCTCTTGTTCTATCGCTAATTACCTGTGAGAAGAGACCAGCACCAACCTCTCTACAGTGTCCTTTCAAGTAGTTGTAGAGAGGGATGAGGTCTCCCCTCAGCCTCCTCTTCCTCAAACTAAACAGTCCCAGCTCCCTCAATTGCTCCTCATAAGATTTATTCTCCAGGCCCTTCACCAGCTTCGTTGCCCTCCTCTGCACTCGCTCCAGCACCTCGATATCTCTCTCGTATTGAGGTGCCCAAAACTGGACACAATACTCAAGGTGTGGCCTCACCAGTCTTGAGTACAGGGGGACAATCACCTCCCTACTTCTGCTGGTCACACTATTTCTAATACAAGCCAGGATGCCATTGGCTTTCTTGGACACCTGGGCACACTGCTGGCTCATATTCAGCCGCTTGTCAATTAGAACCCCCAGGTCCTTTTCTGCCAGGCAGCTCTCCAGCCACACTTCCCCAGGCCTGTAGCGATGCATGGGGTTGTTGTGGCCCAAATGCAGGACCTGGCACTTGGCCTTGTTGAAGCTCATACCATTAACGTTGGCCCATCGATCCAATCTATCCAAGTCTCTCTATAGAGCCTCCCTATCCTCATGCAGATCAACACTCCCGCTTAACTTGGTGTCATCCGCGAACTTACTGATGATACACTCTATGTCCTTATCAAGGTCATCAATAAAGATGTCAAACAGAAATGGTCCCAACACTGAGCCCTGAGGAACACCACTTGTGACCGGCCGCCAGCTGGATTTAACTCCATTGACCACCACTCTTTGGGACCGCCCATCCAGCCAGCGCTTGATCCAGCAGATCGTATGCTCATCCAGGCCATGAGCCGCCAGTTTTTCCATGAGAATTCTGTGGGGAACAGTGTCAAATGCTTTTCGAAAGTCTAGGTAGACAATATCCACAGCCTTTCCCTCATCCAATAATCAGGTCATCTTGTCATAGAAGGAGATCAGGTTCGTCAGGCAGGACCTGCCTTTCATGAACCCATGCTGACTAGGCCTGATCCCCTGGTTGTCCATTATATGACTTGTAATGGCACTCAAGATGATCTGCTCCATGACCTTCCCTGCTACCGAGGTCAGACTGACAGGTCTATAGTGTCCCGGATCCTCCTTTCTGCCTTTCTTGTAGATGGGT
This sequence comes from Fratercula arctica, assembly GCA_947846985.1. Taxonomy (NCBI): domain Eukaryota; kingdom Metazoa; phylum Chordata; class Aves; order Charadriiformes; family Alcidae; genus Fratercula; species Fratercula arctica. The sequence continues at coordinate 10,706,569 of CANTUZ010000025.1, forward strand.
GTTACATTTGCTACCCTCCAGTCCATTGGGACCTCCCCAGTTAGCCATGACTTCAGGTAGATAATGGAAAGTGGCTTGGCGAGCACGTCTGCCAACTCTTTCAGCACTCTTGGATGTAACCCATCCGGTCCCATAGACTTGTGTGCATCCAAGCAGTGTAGCAGGTCACTGATCACTTCCTCTTTAATTGTGATGACCTCGTTCAGCTTCCCCTCCCTGTCTCCTAGCTCATGAGGCTGGGTGTCCAGGGAACAGCTAGTTCCACTGCTAAAGACTGAGGCAAAGTAGGCGTTGAGCACCTCATCCTTTTCCTCATCCTTTGTGACTATGTTTCCCTCTGCATCCGATAAGGGAGGGAGATTTTCCCTAATCCTCCTTTTGTAGTTAATGAATTTATAGAAACATTTTTTGTTATCCTTAACAGCTGTAGCTAGGTTGAGCTCTAGCTGCGCTTTGGCTCTCCTAATTTTCTCCCTGCATAGCTTCACTACATCTTTATAGTCTTCATGAGAGACCTGCCCCCTCTTCCAAAGGTCATAGATTCTCCTTTTGTTCTTGAGGTCCAGCCAAAGGTCCCTATTTAGCCAGGCCAGTCTCCTTCCCCGCCTACTTGTTTTTCGTCACATGGGGACAACCTGCTCCTGTGCCTTTAAGACTTTTCTCTTGAAGTATGTCCAGCCTTCCTGGGCTCCTATATCCTTCAGGGCAGCTTCCCAAGGGATTTTGTCCAGCAGTCTTCTGAACAGGTCAAAGTTTGCCCTCCGGAAGTCTAAGGTGGCAGTTTTACTAACCCCCCCTCCTTGTTTCTCCAAGAATCGAAAACTCAATCATCTCATGATCACTGTGCCCTAGATGGCCACCAACCTTTACTTCCCCCACAAGTTCTTCCCTGTTCACAAGAAGCAGGTCCAGGAGGGCACCTTCCCTTGTCGGCTCACTTACCAGCTGTGTGAGGAAGTTACCCTCCACACATTCCAGGAACCTCCTGGATTGTTCCCTCTCTGCTGTGTTGTATTCCCAGCAGATACCCGGGAGGTTAAAGTCCCCCACAAGAACAACGGCAAGTGAATACGAGATTTCTCCCAACTGCTTATAGAAAGCTTCATCCGCCTCACTGCTTTGGTTGGGAGGTCTATAGCAGATTCCCACAGCCATATCAGCTTTATTGGCCCTTAACCTAATCCAAACACTCTCCACCCCATCATCAGTATACTTGATTTCTGAGCTCTCATAGCATTCTCTAACATACAGGGCCACTCCACCGCCTCTCCTTTCCTGTCTGTCCCTCCTGAAGAGCTTGTAGCCATCGATAGTGGCACTCCAGTCATGTGAGGCATCCCACCACGTTTCTGTGATAGCCACTATGTTATAGTTTTCCTGGTGCATCATGACTTCAAGCTCCCCCTGTTTGTTGCTCATACTGCGTGCATTGGTATAGATGCACTTCAGATGTGCTAACGATTCCAACACCTTTTTGTGAGTGTGGGCCCCATTTCCTACCAGACCCTTCTCAGGTGCTTCCATGATTTCTGAATGTCTGTTCCTTCTCTCAAATGAAATGGCAGAGTGAGAGTCCTCACTAGTCCACCATCCTTCAAGCCCTGGCATGCCTCCCTTGGGTTTATTCCTGACAGGCCCAGTTATCTCCCCTTCCCCCTATCATATCTAGTTTAAAGCCCTGTCAATGAGCCCTGCTAACTCCTGCCCCAAAATTCTTTTCCCCTTCTGGGACAGGTGCATCCCACCTGCCACCAGCAGGTCAGGTGACTCATATAGCAGCCTATGATCAAAAAACCCAAAGCCCTGCTGATAACACCAGTCCCGGAGCCACGAGTTGACCTGATGCCTCTTCCTGTTAATTTCCTCATTCATGATTGCCACTGAAGGGATAGAGGAGAACACAACTTGCGTTCCTGATCCCTTAAGCAGCCATCCCAAGGCTCTAAAATCTCTTTTAATTGATTTTGGGCTCCTTCTACCCACTTCATCACTACCCACCTGAAATACTAAAAGGGGGTAATAATCAGAGGGGTTTACTAGGGCAGGAAGTTTGTCCAACACATCCCTGACCCGTGCCCCAGGGAGGCAGCAGACTTCCCTGTGAAGTGGGTCAGGACAGCATATTGGCCCCCTCTGCCTCCCTCAGTAGAGAGTCACCCACAACAATGACCCGTCTGCTTTTCCTTTTGGAGCCAGTTGTGATGCCGGGTCTATGGCGACTTGGTCTTTCTCACGTTTGTGGCCTGGGCGTACCATCCTCCTCTCCAACAGCCAGTTCCTCCTGCAGGACTCCATACCTGTTCTGCAAGGGTAACCGGGAAGGTGGGAGGGGCCGGGAGGGGATTCGCCTGCTTCCCCGAGCAGAATGTTTCCATTCCCCCCTTCTCTGAGATCCCCTCCTACTGCCTGGTGACAAGGGGGGAGGGGGTCCTCTGATTTGTGTGGGGCCTCAACCTGTTCCCTTTCTCTCAGGGAGTGGGTCCACCAGTCAATCTCTCTCTCACATTCTCTGATACTCCTCAACCTCTCCACTTCTTCCTTCAGCTCAGCCACCTGGCTGAGCAGATCATTTCCCTGTTCACATCTGACACAGGTGTTGTCTCCGCTGCCCTCCATTGCAAGTGCCAGGCTCCAGCACTTTCTGCAGCCAGAGGCCTGGACACCCATATGTTTGCGTGGGGCCTCTGTCTGGGTGCCCACAGCTTTTCTAACAAAAACCTTCGACCGGGTAGCAACCATGGCTGGATCTCTACAAGCAACTGACACCTTGAGACTCGAGAGTCAGTTGGGGTGAGTGCCCTAGTCCTCTGACCACTTAGAGGGATTGAACTTACCTCGTACACTGGCAGAGGCTCAGCACCCTGCTGTACAAGCTGCATCCAGCTGAGGCACCTGCCGGGGCACACAGACAAGCACTGGTTGCTCACTCTATGCTCTGTGGGCAGGGACTAGTCCCTGCCCTCCCTGACAGCCCCCAGCACAAGCAGAGGGCTTTTCCCAGCTTCAAAAAGCCCCCAAAAGAGCTTTTCGTTGGCCCTTTTTGCTGCAGATCCCTTCCCCAGCGCAGTCTTACCTGCCCTGAAGTTGGTCTCTGTGGCAATGAAGCTGATCTCTGTGGCAATTCCATCCCATCTGCCTAATGCCCAGTGCAAAAGGAATCAAAGGGTCAGTCCTCTTTCTTCAGTGGCTGGCATCCCAGTAGGACTCTGTTCATCTGCCTCTGATCCCAATCCGTGCATTCCTGAATCCAGGTCCAGAATCCAGTTCCCATCTGTGGGAAAGCAACCGAAGATCGGCGAGGAGGATTGTAAATATGCTCAAGTGACTCACACCTGGGGTGCTGGAAACCACATATATCACACTAATTGTTGTTCAGTCTCGGGTGCTTGCAAGGAAAATACTTGCACTTAGATGACATAAGTCTGTGATGGGCTCAGGGACACCTTATCTAGCTGCTTGAGAATCCTGGCCTGTTGTGGAAGATCAAAGCACAGTGGGAAAACTATGCCTGTTTGAACCCTTTAAATACCAGAGAGAACAGGGAGTCCGTGCCCGCTCTTGCTAACAAGGACTCTCTCTCACTCCGTGGTGCCCATGGTCCCTGCTTGCATGCCTCTGCCCAGGTGTTGCTTTGGAGATTCCCCGGTGTGTGAGGTATTGAGATTAAATTTGTTCTTTGCTTTCCATCCATGGTGTGTGGTTGTTCCTGCGTCCTGCCTGCATTGGCTCACACACTGTCCATTGCTGAGTCCAGTCTGGGACTTCCCCAGTGCCTGCCGGTGATGTGATTGTCATCCTGGGAGCTTGATACGGTTTTGTATATACTGTATCTATTTCATTATTTTCTTTTTATTATTTTATTATTAATATTTCATTAAAGTGGCTTAGTTTCTTTTAAAACTCATAAGTCTCTCTCTCTCTCTTCCTCCTCTCCCTGGAGGGTGAGGTGGGGGAGAGCATCTGTCCTTTGTTTTAGCGGCCAGTCCGGCCCAAACCATGGCAGCCCATGTACTCATTTTGGCTGGGATAGAATTAATTTTCTTCATCGCAGCTTGTATGGTTCTGTGTTTTGGATTTGTGATGAAAACAGCGTTGATAACACACCGATGTTTTGGTTATTGCTGAACAGTGCTTACACAGAGTCAAGGCCTTTTCTTTTTCTCACATTGCCCTGCCAGCAAGTAGGCTGAGGGTGCACAAGAAGTTGGGAAGGGACACAGCTGGGACATCTGACCCCAACTGATCAAAGGGTTATCCCATACCATATGATGTGCTCAGCATTAAAAGTTGCAGGGAAGGAGGAGGAAGGGAGGGACGTTCAGAGTTATGGTGCTTGTCTTCCCAAGGACCCATTATGCGTGATGAAGCTCTGCTTTCCTGGAGATGGCTGAATACCTGCCTGCCAATGGGAAGTAGTGAATTAATTTCTTGTTTTTCTTTGCTTGTGTGTGCAGCTTTTGCTTTACTTATTAAACTGTCTTTATCTCAACCCACAAGTTTTTCCTCAATTTTACTCTTCTAATTCTCTTCCTCATCCCAACTGGGGAAGCGAGCAAGCGGTTGCATGGTCCTAGTTGCTAGCTGGGCTTAAACCACGACAGCCCTCCTGGTCACCTGAGCCCACCATACTGGTTGAGGTTGGTGTCGTCAACAATGAAACCAAAGGAGGCTCATACTAGAACTAGAGACAGAAAAGGGTTAATGGGTTCACTCACACCAAGAGCTCACACCATTTTTTAACTGGGTGGTGAATGGATACCCCTGTAAGTGGTGGCAGAAATCAATGCCTAGCTCTCAAGAATCACCATTCACACAGGTTCATTCATTCATACCATATTAATATCAGAAACCAACGCAGACTTTTCCTGACTTACCTCTCCTAAATTTTACCAGAACCAGAATTACAGATTTCTTCTCTCTTTTAGCCAGCAATTTGGGTCTGAACTGATCTTTATCAAAAGTTCAGATTTGGCAGTCTCAGCATGCCACAGGAGCCTACAGATGACCGTTGCCCAAAGTCCCAGTAGGGATTTAAGGCACATGGAGGACAGGGAGGAGATTCGAGACAGCCAGCATGGCTTCACCAAGCACAAGTCCTGCCTGACCAATCTAGTGCCCTTCTATGATGGAGTGACTACATCAGTGGACAAGGGAAGAGCTATGGATGTCATCTATCTGGACTTCTGTAAGGCCTTTGACACGGTTCCCCCAACATCTTTCTCTCTAAATTGGAGAGATACGGATTTGATGGGTGGACTGTTTGGTGGATGAGGAACTGGCTGGATGGTCACATCCAGAGGGTAGTGGTCAATGTCTCAATGTCCAGATGGTCCAGTGGTGTCCCTCAGGGGTCCATGTTGGGACCAGTACTGTTTAATATCTTCATCAATGACATTGACAGTGGGATCAAGTGCACCCTCATCGAGTTTGTGGATAACACCAAGCTGAGTGGTGCAGTTGACACGCCTGAGGGATAGGATGCTGTCCAGAGGGACCTGGACAGGCTTGAAAAGTGGGCCCTGTGTGAACCTCATGAGGTTCAACAAGGCCGAGTGCAGGGTCCTGCACCCAGGTCAGGGTAACCCCTGGTATCAATATAGGCTGGGGGATGAAGGAGGGATGGGGATGGGCTGCTGAGAAGGACTTGGGGGTACTGGTGGATGAAAAAGATGGACATGAGCTGGCAATGTGCACTTGCAGCCCAGAAAGCCAACAGTATCTTGGGCTGCATCAAAAGAAGCGTGGCCAGCAGGTCGAGGGCGGTGATTCTGCTCATGTGAGACCCCACCTGGAGTACTGTGTCCAGCTCTGGAGCCCTCAGCACAGGAAAGACATGGCCCTGTTGGAGTGAGTCCAGAGGAGGGTAACAAAAATGATCAGAGGGATGTAACACCTCTCCTATGAGGACAGGCTGAGAGAGTTGGGGTTGTTCAGCCTGGAGAAGAGAAGGCTCCGGGGAGACCTTATAGCGGCCTTCCAGTACCTGAAGGGGGTCTACAAGAAAGCTGGGGAGGGGCTGTTTGCAAGGGTATGTAGTGATAGGATGAGGGGCAATGGTTTTAAACTAGATCAGGGTAGGTTTAGATTAGACGTTAGGAAGAAGTTCTTTACAGTGAGGGTGGTGAGACACTGGAACAGGTTGCCCAGAGAGGTGGTGGAGGCCCCATCCCTGGAGACATTCAAGGCCAGGCTTGATGAGGCTCTGAGCAATCGGATCTAGTTGAAGATGTCCCTGCTTACTGCAGGGGGGTTGGACTAGATGACCTTTAAAGGTCCCTTCCAACCCAACACATTCTATGATATATGTGGAAGTATTTGAAGTAGAATTTCCTATTCCTATTCTAATTTCTATCACGTGTATTAGGCCCTGATGGATCTAAGTGTCTATCATTGCAAATTAACTACATAGAAGAAAGGATTACAACTTTAAACTGATTTGATAATTTCCTTGAAACACTGGTAGCTACAACCCTCCTACCTATATAACAGCTGATTATTTATTCCTAAGCTATGATGTTTCTAAACCATTCTGGAAATATGTAGAGTAAGGGAAAGAACTTCAGTCATTTCATTTTATTTCTGCCAAGTCCTGAAAGAGGTTTAATTTCTTCCTTCAAAGATAGACACATGAAGTTCCTTGCTTGGAGAGCACAAATTGACAGCTCAGTCGACTGAGATAGAGCCAACTCTAAGGCTCTTACCACAGCTTATCCTGTTCATCTGTCCAAGCAAGTAAGCATTCAAATTATGCTTGACAGAACAAATAAGAGTACAGTATCAAGAAGAAAGAACCTTCACGTCACAGAATCACAGAATGGTTGAAGTTGGAAGGGACCTTTTGAGATCATCTAGTCCAACTTCCCTGCTCAACCAGGGACACCTAGAACTGTTTCTCGAGGACCATGTCCAGGTGGCTTTTCAAATATCTCCAAGGCAACCACCACCACTTCTCTGGGCAACCTATTCCAGTGCTCAGTCACCCACATCGTAATAAAGTGCTTCCTGATGCCAGTGCTTTCTTAACCATTATGGGTAAGATGAAGGATTCTAAAGCATTACTTTGGACTTACAGTCATAGTGTTCTGGCAACAGCTTTTATGAGACAAAAAATATTTGGTGCCTAACCTTTAGAACCTTTAGGACCTTTTCTGTCCTTTATATCATTAAAAAGGAATTTAAAATTCAATGAAAATACAACTTCCCAACTCTTTCAGTGTATTATTAGCTAAATTAAACTACCTTTATTTGCTGGATAGAAAGGAAAAATGTTTATCAAAATAATTTTTAACTTTGAAACAAATTGACTTAATGTGCAATTTGGATAATGAGGTGAAGTATCTGTGCTCAAAGAACAATTAAGACTGGCTTTGCTATCTCTTGTGCAACCCAGGGGGGTGAAGACTTGTCTGGCTATCACAGGACACACAAATAACGGGGTAGTCTTGGGGAGCCAGGACAGCCCTGCTTTTCGTCAGCAAAGACAGTAAAATCAAGATAACAGAGATTTTGTGCAGTTCTTTGTTTCCTCAAGAGGCTACCATGCCTGATAATTGACCTTTGCCTCATTACCTGTGAAATGCACATTAAAGTTGACACCCCTGCACATGCTGATGAAGACTATAAAGATCATGCTAAACATATATGACTATAGCACTCGTCTCTCCACCCAAATCATACTGCATGTCACCTAAAGGAGGGAAACCTCGTAATCTTGGGGATAAAAAGACAGAGAAGATGACTGTTAAATTGGGAGAGAAGAAACTTGATACCTGATGGACCAGTCGGTGGGCTGCGTTCTCTTCCTCCACCCCAGGCAGGGATGCCTTTCTGGGTAAGCGCTGCGCCTTTCACCCTCTGGTGAATGTTACCCCGGGTTGTTGTACTATCGTTATTTTTGCTAGCAATATTAACCTTAAGTAATTAGCGCTATTGTAGCTAGTGACTTTATCAACGGCAATCTCGAATCTGTTCTGTCGCTCTCAATAAACTAACTAATTTTGATTATTTGTGAATCTGACTCAGTGAAAGTCCTTTGCTGGGCCTCTGATAGCAAATCAATGAAAGTCCTGGGACTCTGACAGACAAATATCGAAACTCCAGTCCTTTTAATGCGACACTTATTAAAGAAAGTATCACCTACTAAGGAGAAGTAGAAAATAAATCTTTTGTTTTCCTTCGCTTCCATGCACGGCCTTTGCTTTTGCTTTATTAAGCTGCCTTTATCTTGACCCATAAGGTTTTTTTTCCATCTTATTTTCTCCTCCCCCCTGTCCTGCTGAGGAGGGGAGTGATAGAGCGGCTTGGTGGGCACCTGACATCCAGCCAGGGTCAACCCACCACAAGAACCTAGTGGAGAAGGTATTTGTTCAGCCTCTCAGGATTAGATTCTATAATAGAAAGTAACAAACTATATCTTCTCCTCAAAAAATAGCATTATTTTACTAATTTAAGATTATTCTGTCTTGCTTTTAGCAGCAATTATGCTAAGAACCCTTTCAACTTTAAACATTATGATATAAATTTTTTGGCCCTCTGTGGATGATGAACAAATGCCAGTGAAACTGCTGCAGCCTGATTTTGAGAATGGCTGCTATGTGAGAAAATACATGCAGGTCATTCAGACAGCAGCCATATGGAAGACCATTCCCTGGTGGTTGACATAAAGATTATCGAGTCCAGCTCCCTGCTCCTCACAGGACTACCTAAAACTAAATCATATAATTAAGAGTGTCATCCAGATGCTCCTTGAACTCTGACAGACTTGGTGCTGTGACCACTTCCCTGGGGAGCCTGTTCCAGTGACAAACCACCCTCTCAGTGAAGAACCTTTTCCTAATGTCCAATCTGAACTTCCCCTGATGCAGCTTCATACCATTTCCACGATCAGCACCTCCCCCTCTGCTGCCCTCCTTGAGGAAGTTATAGACTGTGATGAGGTCACCCATCAGCCTTCTCTTCTCTAAGCTGAACAAGCCATGTGACCTCAGCCGCTCCTCATAAGTCTTGCCCTCAAGACCTTTCACCATCTTGGTCACCCTCCTCTGGATGCACTCTAATAGTTTGATGTCCTTATTATATTGAGGTGCCCAAAACTGCACACAGTACCCGAGGTGGGGCTACACCAGTGCAGTGTAGAGTGAGACAATCACCTCCCTCGACTGTCTATCTATGCTGTGTTTGATGCACCCCAGGACATGGTTGGCCCTTTTGGCTGCCAGAGCACACTGTTGACTCATATTCAACTTGCCATCAACCCAAACCCCCATATGTCTTTCCACGGGGCTGCTCTCCAGCCTCTCGTTCCCCAATTTGTATGTATAACCAGGATTACCTCATCCCAGGTGCAGAATCCGGCACTTGCTCTTGTTAACTTTCATACAGTTGGTGATGGCCCAGTTCTGTAGTCTATCCAGATCTCTCTGTAAGGCCTCTCTACCCTTGAGGGAGTCCACAGCTCCTCCTAGTTTAGTATCATCAGCAAACTTACTTAATGTACATTCGATTCTTGCGTCCAGATCATTTATAAAAACATTAAAGAGCACTGGTCCTAAAATTGAGCCCTGGGTAACCCCACTGGTGACTGGTTGCCAGCCTGATGTAACCCCATTTACTATAACTCTTTGAAACCAACTTGTTAGCCAATTGCTCACCCAACATATTATGGACTTGTCTAGCTGTGTGCTGGATGCTTTATCCAGAAGGATACATTGAGAGACAGTATCAAAAGCTTTGCTAAAATAAAAGAAACCCACACATCTACTGGCTTCCCTTGGTCAACTAGATGGGTGACCTTGTTGTAAAAGGAAATTAAGTAGGACTTTCCCCTTGTGAGCCCATGCTGGCTATGACCAATATATGTATTACAGCCAAATATTACTGGTTATGTAGATGGTAGAATGGTCTGCATACAACTATACAGTGATTTTATAGGTTACAAAAGGTGCAAAAGAGCTGCAGGTTTGCATGTATTTGGGTTACAGGGATATATGGGATCATAGTGGCCATTAGATGTGGATGCATTGCAGAAAAATAGGTATGATGCTGTGTAAATTGTCACATTGTGTATTGCCTCCAATACACAACATCCCTTATATCCCTAAAACAAGTAGTCATCCTCAACACCTTGTAGCCCCATGACCCTAGAGGAGCAGAGAATCACTGGTGATATGGGAGATTAAGGGGAAACAGGATGAGGAAAGGAAATTAAAGAGCATTGCTGTGGTGGCAGCATGCAGAGTGAAGTGTGTTCAGGGAAGGAACAGAAGTGAAGCAGGTTGCATTCTAAGGAAAGGCATACGTGGTAGGGGTCTATGAGGAACATCGATGGAGGGAAAGGTTAGCACAAGGTAGCTGGTAATGCACATTCTGGTTGTACACGTGCTGAGTCCAACAGGCCAAGTGTATACAGCAGTTACAGAAAATGTTCAGCTTTGCTAACGAGGACAGTATGTTACCAAAGACAGGCCTCTGCTTTGTTTCTAAAATAGTTGTTTCTTACTAACCTTCTTACTGTGTGAGAAAATAGCTAATTACTGACTTTCTTACTGTGTAAAAATAGTCACTGAGCTGATGTTACAGATAGTGATAATGAGGAGACAACCAGAAGTAGTTAATCACTTCAAGGTTCTTCTATACGTCAAGTATGTACTCCTATACCAATTAGGACAGAGTTATGGCTACTTCAAAGAACATCCTTATTATCTTCAAGAAGTTGGCAAACTTACAGCAAACTTTTACTGTCCTGAGATGACTCAATACCTTAAAAGGATAATGTGAGGAAGGGCCTCCTTACCCAAACGACCACTGAGACACTCATGCTTGCGCAGAAGTGTTTTGCCAACACAGCAAAATTTGATATGCATGGGCAAAAAGACTATTCGGTCATCCTAATGAATATGTAAGCCTAGGTGGAGTTATGTGTTAGGTAGGCGGAATAGTGAGAATATTTTGTGTATAAATAATGGGTGAATATCCCCGGTGAGGTGTGCTAGATTTGTGGGGTTTTCCCCCTAGCACCCGACGTCAAATAAAGCAATATCTCCTCTCTAAACTACTTTTGGTTTTGAGGGCTTTTATTTTAGGTAACAAGTACAGCTGCTGCCACAGTCTCACCTACTTTAAATGGCAGCAGTTAACAAATACCCCATCCATCAGCAGCTCTTCACTGCCATTTTCTGACGGAAAAAGGAGTGGAAATTTTGACAAGCAGTGAGCACAAAGCAGAATTTCCCCTTCTCTCTAAACCGCTTCTAAGAAGCAGGAAGCAAGCAGGGTAGAAAAGCAAAGAAAACCACTGAATGGAGATCCCTGCCCCCCCCCTTAATTTTACTCGCTAATCGGATGTGACGTCAGGATGTCGGTGAGCATGATCCACGAGGGAGACAGATATGCATATATGACCACACCCCCTCTTCTCTCCTCCCTCCCACTCAGGTTTCGGCCTTGCGATTGCTATCCATTTGAACAATCAGCCACCACTACAGGTTCCCTCCCTGCCCGCTCCGATGTAGTGTGATCTTACATCCATGTCCATTGTTCATTGTCATACTACTGCCACTTTGCTTGCTGGGGACAGAATGCGCCCTCGCACTCTCTTAGCGAGGTGGAGGAGTTAATACGTCCTCCCAACCTTCTTTTCTTTCCCTCTTGACGAAATTGATCCCCCTCCCCTCTGGCCCGAGAAGCTGTCCGTCATACGGAAGGCCCCGCCTCTTCCGGGTCTCTTCGGCTGGGCCACTGTCGCCTCCTCCTCTCTCGCTTGCTCTCTCTCTTTTGTGAGTTATAGCAACTGTTGCCTCGTGAATCAAGCACCATAGTCACCGTAGTCCTGGTGACTGTTACTTATCAACAACAACCGCTCTTCCGCTGCTTTTCATCTCCTTCATCGTCGTCACCTACAACAGCCACCACCAGCAAGAACAACAACACAGCTTTCTACAGTTCAGGTGAATGTAACTGTTCTGTACAGGCTTATGATACTGCCTTTCTATCTCTTTTTTCTCCTCTCTCTCCACCCCAACCTTTACCTCATCCCTCCTTGCAGTATCCAGACTGGGACTGCTCCATTGGGCTTCACTGTTAATGAGGGGGGAGGGGGGAGGGAGAAGCCTTGAGCGCTTTCTCTTCCTCAGCCTTTCTTCCCTCCCATTTTATAATATGGGAAGAGACATCATTTCCAAAGGGGAAAAAATGATGTAAATTGCCCTGTGGTTGTTTATTATGAAGGGTACTTATCTTTTTTTTTTTTATTGTAAGTTGTTATCTGACATGCTGCAGTACTTGTAGTGTTCCAAAGTATCTTGTATATCAATAGGGAAGGCCAGCGGGTGACGCAGCAGAGGGATTAGAGATCCTTTAAAACTGTCTTGAAGGTGTGATTAGTAGTTAATAGTACAGGTTGAAGGGCTGATTGGTACTATATAAAATCCTTCAGTGCAATTAGCTGTGATTTCCATAAACCAAGCTATCTGGTTGTAAGTGTAATTTAATTTTATGGCCGTACTTCTGAATTCCCAACTTTCTGTTCTCATCAACTAACATTTTCATTTTATTTTAAAAACATATTTGTTCCACATGGAATTTTTGATTGTATTATTTTTCGTGCACTGATTCAGGGCCTTCTTGAATTCTCCAGCTCATACTACTTGTAGAATTTAACTTGATAGTATAGAAACCACTAAATTTTCAGTAAACTCAAAGGAGTTGTGTATATTTAGAGCACACAATGCTGTGTGTTTGTCTTACTTTCTAAGAAACGCGTTTGTTTCTGAAGAGCTAAAGAAGTCTTTAATGTATAGTTCCATAGGAATAAGAACCATTTACCTGAGTATGTTTTCTTAAGGTGGTCCAACCATGCTATCTTATTCATCCATGTGGTTTCCTGTTGTCGTTCAGTTTCTGTATCAACTTGTGTTATCTCAGTAGATGTTCTAAAATAGTTTCATAGTCTATTAACCCTAGCTTATACTGTGTTAGGAAGTGCACCTCTGCTTACAAAAAATGTATGTATTATATTTCTTATGAACATAGTGGTTTTTCTGCTACCTAATAAAAGTGCTAGGTATAAAAACAATGACAGATTGTCTCTATTGTGGGTTTTAACCTATTTTTAAATTAATTTAAAAGAAGAAAAACACCAATACCGTATAACTATCTAGTTCTTCGCAACCCCTTAGCCAATGTTTTTTTCCCTGATTCTTAACATAAATCCTATGTGTATTTCCAATATAATTGCTTTACTTGGATTTACTCTAGTCTGTCTCTCTCTCTCACGTTTAGTGTCATGATGAAATGTTTAGTCGCCTCTTATGCCCATACTTACATGGCACAAAACAGGGATATTTTTATCTTCAGTGATTCCTTTTTGTTTTGTTTTATCACATTATCAGTCCTTTTGAATTAAACCTAATTTTGAGCTAACTATAATATTTTATTAGGAAAATAATGATTCATTTTTTAGAATTAGTTTACTAACGTGCAGATACAAGCCTGTGAAATGGAAGACAAAATGATAGATTTTTGCTGAATTGTTTCCTATCCACTGTTCTTTCCTTTTCCTTGTTAGATGCTTCCACATGGTTTAATGTTTCACAGTTTACTTGAGGTAGTGGGATGTGGCAAGGCTGGGAAGCATTGTATATCAGACGTCTCTGAAGTATATCCAGCTGAGCTGCAGGGATAGCCTGCAGTTACTCTTTTGTTAATCTGTTTTCTGTTTGGGTGTAAATGTTACCTGCTTCATCTCAATATACACAAAATTGACATTTAAAATTTATTTTGAAGAAGACTCCTTCGGCCAATTGCAAATGACTAGAAAGAACACTTATTCAGTAGTTCAGGATCTATTTTTCACACTAGCAACCTGAAGATTGGTTAAAATGTCTTTAAACATACTGTGAAAATAATCATGTTGAGGAATTTGCCTTTTTGTCAAGCAGGAGAATCTGAGGAAGTTTTAAAATTATTTCTTTAGATAATTTAGAAATTATCTGTAAGTGTGCTCTGTTGACATCTGCTTAGATTTTTGCAGAACATATTAAAACCTGCCCCCTTAGTGCCTCTGTGCCTGGCTTGACATCTCTGTTGGTGTGATAACCCTTTGCCACTTTAAATTTACCATAAAAAAAATCAGAGATTTACTAAAACTTAGTATTGGAGTAGCTGGTTTTGGTTTTTTTTTTTTTTTTTTTTTTTTTAGTATCTATGTTAAACTATATATATGTTATATATTTAATATATATGTATCTGTATACATTTAAATATGGGTGATTGAGCTTTTTTTTTTTTAACATGCCCTATTCTTGGAATTGCATATAAGTTAATTTTCCTGAAAGTTCTGGGTGATTGACATTATGCCCAGACAGAAAAAGAATAAATTCAGTAAAGATATGCCAAAATGAAAACTAATTTATGATGGAAAATGTTCAAAAACCTTGAGTGTTGATGGCAACATCCATTTCACTTTGGGTAGATCTTTATTGTGTACATGTGAAACAGCTATTTAGAGAGAATGAGCATCTGCCTATGTGTCAAAGCCTGCTCTACGTACTTGCATCAAGTACTTAAAAGTTTGATGCTGAGAAGGAGTGAGGGAGGAAGAAGGAATTTCAGTGGAAAAGACTAGAGGGAGCATTGAACTTGGACAATTTGTACTGCAGAAGCATGCTAGTCTCACAGATGAGGGAGATGCTCCATAATAGTGGAGAGGGGAGTGCTAGTTTAATCTCAGTAGGGTCTGGTTCTGGTTGAATTTCTTCATGTGAGGAATACTTATTCAACCAAGCTGTCTCACCAAACTTAACAGATTGAGACTCTATCCTGTTTTATATAAACAAACCTATATGTCTGCAGAAGTTTCATTTACTATAGTTACATTCAAGGGACTATCTTATGGTACTAATAAAGGGTTACTTATGGAACAATTGAAGTTGGACAGCATTGCAACTGCTCTTTGCTAAAGTCCCTCCTGTCTTTGGTATATCCTTGAGCAACACAGAGGAAAACACTTGCTATCAGTAGAAACTAGATCTAACAAAAATCAAGACTGGAAAATGTAGTTCAGACAATCATTAGCTAGTTTTATGTACAACTATTTTTACAGTATAATAGTATAATATATCTAGATGTCTTTAACTGTAGCTGTGTAGATATAATAATTTTAGACTGTTTTCCAAGCTGTTTACCATCACTTTTGAGATCACAATCAATAGGGTAGCTTTTAACATTGCAGTGATGTGTCCTTGAAAGTAATTAAAAGTAGCAATCACTGTACTTCTTAAGTCTCTATATTTATCTTTTTGCCTGTGTTGATGGAAATGGGTGCTTGATCCTGGACTCCGAGTTGCTACTGTGTTCTTTACAAGGCTAAATCCTAAAAGTGGAGGAGGTGGGGCAACTTCTCTTTGTGACTTGTCTTATAAGCCCATTATCCTAATGTAGGCAAAAAAAAAAGGTTTAGTTTTGCTTTAGAAAATACATCGCAAGCTTGTGAATTCTGGAGAAAAAACAAAATGCCAGTTACAAACCAGTTCTCATTCATGAATGCTCTCTTAGGAAGAAATTTGCTTCTCCCCCCGCCTTTTTGCTTTCAGAGCAGTCTTCATTTTGTTATTCTTTTTTGAGGTCCCTGTAGAAAACCTCGACCAAGTAGTATGAAATGTTTTATGTTTTGAGGTGCACGAACTGGGTATTGTATAGACTAGTTATCTTAGCCTTTCCTATAACTTTTGAAACATCTTTTTATTCTTGTGTTCCTAAGGAAATGGTTTCTGTGATACTGCCCTCCATCCTATTTGAAAAGAGGGGTAGTGGTTTCAAAAACACAAATTTCATCAAAATAATTATCTGGGGAAAGGTAAGAGTAAATTTATGCTACTATTGAAGAAAAGGCAGTCGGTGCTCAGGTGTTATATATTCCATTTGGCAATAGACATCTGGCCATTCAGCAAACAACCACACCCTATACTCTATCTATTGTAGTATGGATACATTTAAAGAGCAAAAGGCATAAGCAAGATTTCCTAATTCCTATAGATGTCATTAATCATGCTACCATAGAACGACTTATAGGAGAGAAGCCATATTGTTCACTTCTATGTACTCTTCTCCAGTGGATTTGCTAAAATATTATTGAAAATATTGATCTTGTAGAGGTATTTGTAGATATCTAATTTGGCCTGCAGAATCTTTATGATTGAAAATAATGAGCAAAACCAGAACAACACAGTTTGACAAAAACATCTTAGAGTCAACCTGAAGATCCATTGGGCATATGTAGATATAAAAAGTAAATATGAAGCATCATGCTACCATTTTTAAGGTTTTTTTTTTAGGTTGTGAATTTATGGTCCAAAATATAGAGATTGATATCTTGTTCTTTGTGAGTGTAAAATAAAGTATCTCTACATAGCATGTTGTACAGATGTTTTAGCTATTGAAACATTAAATTTCAGCTTTCTTGATGTTTAAGATTTTTAATTGTCCTCCTAAATGACAAATTAGAGAAAAACTTGGTTGTTTGCTTTCAGTTAGAATGCAGTGAAGATATGTACTGTTTTAGTTTTTCTGCTGTAATATTTATTAAATATTTTCTTGTGTGTACAAGCAAATTAAAATAAGGAATTCATTCACTACCTTCCATCTGCAGGCATATGTTTAGCCATTCCTAGGAAAGCAGGGCTTCATCACGTATAACGGTTCCTTGGGAAGACAAGTGCCATAACTCTGAACATTCCCCCCTTCCTCCTCCTTCCCTGCAGCTTTTATTGCCGAGCACAACATCATATGGTATGGGATATCCCTTTGGTCAGTTGGATGGGAGCTGAACTCGGGAACTGATTCAGGAATGCACGGATTGGGATCAAAGGCAGGCAGAGTCCTCCTTGGATGTCAGCTGTTGAAGAAAAGAGGCTGACCCCTTTGATCTCCTCAGCTTTTATACTGAGCATGAGGCAGATGGGATGGAATACCCTATTGATCAGTTTTGGATCACCTTTCCTGTCCCCTCCTCCCCGCAGGTGTGACCCCTCTACGCTTTTCCGCTTCTGACCCTCCAACAGGGCAAATAACAGTCAGCTGACCTTGGTTGTTATAGCAATAAGTATAAGCAGGAGACTCTGCATGCCATTCTTTGGTGTTAATTATAAACATCAGGCCTTATCTCTGCTAGAAGCAGACACTGTCTGAAAAATATGCTGTTAATTTCAGAGAGTTCAGTTAGTAGAGGCTTAGCTGCAAAGTGAAATTACTGAAAAGAAAATTGGTTCTATTTTAACTCAAACCAGGACGATAACCCTTTTAAAAAGATATCTGGAGGTGTGTGGTGGCTATTTGAGAAGAGTTTTAAGCTCTTTAAGCAAATTGGTCAGAAATGTATAAGGAGGCCTACAGATTTATTAATGCTTCTTAACCTGAAAGCACCACATACCTTTTAGGTTGCACAGCAACTGACTCCTAGCAACAGTAGTAGATTGAATTTCTAAGAGTGACCATGTCGGATGTAATAATAAAGCAAGAGTACAAACAGTTGTCATGGTTTTCTTTTCATAATAAACTAGTTTGAATTCAAGGAACTTTTTGTCCCTTAAAAATAGAAAGCCCCTTGTAAAACAAAGGTACTTCAGAATGCTTCTGGTACCAAAACGAATAAAGCTGTTTAGAATGAGAGCGGTTGTCATGTTTTTGGGCATGTATTTTTTTTTTTCTAATTTCCTTTTTTTTTTTATCATAGTACTATGAGACAAACCAGAAAATAAAAAAAATCATTAAATGGAGCATTAAGTAAGACATTTAATGCTTGCTTATGGTGATTTGTAAATTTTAACTTCTTTTGTAAAGTAATCTATTGTAGGGCTTCCTAAAAGTCACCAGCTAAACAAGTAAACAAAAAAATGTTTTTGAAGGAATCAAAATTCTTTTACTTTGGAGTATAAATCAAACTAATGGAGTTAAAAGAGACTTCCCCTGAAGAGGTTATTCCATAACTGCCTACTGTAGGGATTCTTGCATCTATGTGAAGCTTATAGTATCAGCTAATCTCATTTAGACAATTTTTATGTTCCAAAATATACATGGTGTTTTACCTTTTCAAATCCTTTGTGTTAAATGTGTGAAAAAGGTAGAAAATACGTGGGCAGGTAGGTGGTATGGGGACAGAATGACACACAGAAATTCTCTCACGAATAGTAAAATGCATTACTTTGTACAACTACAGTCAAGTTTAAAATTTCTCACCTCGCTGACTGACTTAAGAACTAGAACATTGTATTTTTTTTATTTTTTTTAAATGCTAGTAAAATTTAAGACTAAATTAGATTAATACCCTTGTTCATTTCTTGTGTCTGCTTTTAGAACAGTTAAAGTGTAGTTCTGCTAAAGGCCAAAAACTATATTAAAAAGCCCAATTTAGTTCTTTGTGATGTGTTAGATGTCATTAAAATAGCACCATTTTTCCTGAATAGCAGAGAGCTGTCCTAACAGCTTAAAAGATAGAGTTTCAGTTAATAAAAGCAATAGTTCTACCTTCATAGTGTCAAACAAGAACATTGTATGGAAATATAAACTACTTTAATGTTACTCATTTGACTTGGGATGTTTTAGTGTTGCATTCTGAAAAGGTCTTTGTTAAATGGGTCAGACTATGTGAATAGCATCTTCCAGCTCAAATACTCCATTTCAGAATGTGTTCTTCTGTGATATCACTAACATTAGAATTCTCACTGCAAAACATATTAGTAGGTGAAGATTATATATTCAGTAAAACAAATGTTTATATTTGAATAATCATATTTATGTGGCATATTTTTCTAAACCGGGGTCTTAAAAAGCATTTATAAAGTCTATTTGAAGCAGGTATTTAGGTCTGTCTTATCTTTAGGTAAGTTGTTAAGCAAGCACTTAGTTTTAAGCATGTGAATTCAGTTAATTTAAGTGGGAGTTAAGCACTTGTATGAACAACATTCTGAATTAGTATGATGTCATTAGGCTACCAATAAATTATTTTTGCAATAAGGAGGTATTAGTGTCGTAAACTAGCAAATACCACTAAAACTGGAGAGTTTAGAGGAAAGATGATGAAGCAAAGATGGAAGAGAGAAGATCTGAGACTCAGAAACTGAAGGTTTGCAATTTGGAGGTTAAATAATATTTTTTTTTAATTTCTTTATTTTTTTGAGTAATAGAAAGTAAGTAGAAAGCAGAAATTTAAAAAAGACAAACTATAGAAAATACCTTTTATAATGTAGCTGTTCATATTTGTAGCCCATAATTTTTTAAAGATGTTTTTACTATATAAGCAAAAAACAACTTTTACTTATAGTAGTGACCTTTTCAGATGAGACTTGGGAATTTTCATGTCTTCCCTTAAAAAAACTGATGGTAAGTATGTATTCTCAAATCATGTAGATTACTTTGAATTTCTGTAAGCATTTAATTTATTTTTCTAGAACAGTCTTCATTATCTTCATACAACTCCCCCCTCCACCTTCTCCCAAGTAGCTGATTTATCATATATTGTATATATACTTATCTTCTTCTAGAATAGCCATTCCCTAATACAACTCTTATAGGACAAACCTGAGTAACTGAGTTTGCAGGTTAATGTTTCTGTTGCATCCAGAATTAACTTATTATGATGACTGCTCTATGAATGTTTAAATTATGTTGTGGTGGGTTGACCTTGGCTGGGTGCCCACCCAGCTGCTCTCTCACTCCCCCTCCTCAACAGGACAGGGGGAGAAAATAAGATGGAAAAGCTTGTGTGTCAAGATAAAGACAGGGAGATAACTTACCAGTTGCCATCATGGGCAAAACATATTCGACTTAGTGAAAATTAATTTAATATACTGTCAATTGAAAAATAGATTTGGATGGTGAGAAACAAAGACAAAAAATAAAATACCTCCTTCCCTCTCCCCTTTTCCCAGGCTCAAATTCACTGCTTCAGTTCCCAACTCCTCTACCTCCTCACCCCTGCCCTAGGGGTGTTGGGGGATAGGGAATGGGGGGTTGCAGTCAGTTCTTAACAGTTCCTCTCTGCTGCTCCTTCCTCCTCATGCTTTTCCAGTGCTCCATCGAAGGTGGTTCCCATGGGCTACAATCATCCAGGAAAGGACTGCTGTTGTGGGTTAACCCCGGTAGGCAGCTAAATACCACACAGTCGCTCACTCGTTACCCTCACAGTGGGATGAGGGAGAAAATTAGAAGAGCAAAAGTGAGAAAACGTTTTGGTTAAGATAAAGACAGCTTAATGGGTAAAGCAAAGCTGCACACATAAGCAAAGCAAAATAAGGAATTCATTCGCTGCTTCCCATTGGCAGGCAGATGTTTAGCCATCTCCAGAAAAGCAAGGCCTCAGCATGGGTAATGGTTACTTGATAAGATAAACACCATAACTCTGAATGCCTGCCCCCCCCCCCCCTTCCTCCTTCTTTTCCCCAGCTTTTATTGCTGACCACAACATCCTATAGTACAGAAAATCCCTTTTGTCAGTTGGGGTCAGCTGTCCCAGCTGCATCCCCTCCCAACTTCTTGCGCACCCCCAGCCTGCTTGCTGGCGGAGCTGTGAGAAACAGAACGCCTTGACGCTGTGTAAGCACTGTTCAGCAATAGCTAAAACACTAGTGTGTTATCAATGCTGTTTTAGTCACAAATCCAAAGCACAACACCATACAATCCACTATGAAGAAAAATAACTCCATCCCAGTCAAAACCAGTGTAAGTGTGTCCCCCCTTATGGGCTGCAGTTCCTGCCTGAAAACCTGCTTCTGCATGGGCTCATCTCCATGGGCCGCAGTTCCTGACAAGAGGCTGCACATGCTTTCCATGGGCTGCAGCTTTCTTCAGGGCATATCTACCTGTTCTGGTGTGGTCTTCACCACGGGCTGCAGGGGAATCTCTGCTCTGGTGTACCTCTCCCCCCTCCTCCTTCATTGACCTTGCTATCTGCAGGGCTGTTTATTGCACTTTCCCCCCCACCTCCTCTCTCTCACTCTGCTGTGCAGTATTTTTACCCTTTCTTAAATATGTTATCACAGAGGTGCTACTGGCTTCGCTGATTGGCTCAGTTTGGCCAGTGGTCGGTCTGTTATTGTCGCAGAGTGATTCACTTCACTTGTAAGAGAGAAACAGTGAACTATTTATTGATATAAAACAGGGATTTGGCAAAGTTTGATAGTGAATGCGATGATAGTATTTTATGAGATTCGATGGCAAGGCACACTTGGTTATTTACTGCATAGAGGACAGGGTCAGACAGAACTGTCAGGGAGACCCTCCTGTTGAGTCACGGTTTCAGAAAGGACCCCCTTGCTTTCTAAACTCCTTCTCAGAGAGGAGTCTAGGTGTGGCTGGATCCAATCCTAGTCCCAGACTTGGTCAACGGTTTATGTCTAAAGGATTATATATGCACAATCAGTCCTTTATATCACTTAGCTAAAATTTCACAGTTTAGCATGCTATTAACCACTTACCGAGGATCTGTTGCAGCAAGGAATCTCTCAACCTCAAGGAGTAACCTTGAATGGCATCCTTACCCAAGGGGAGATCCTGGTGTGCAGCCCACTGCCGTGCAGGAGAGCTCAAAGGGCTCTTGGGCTGTCCACTATTTATAGAGTAAGATGATTGACCTATAGTCATATCTGCATAGCAGCGAGATATCTAGGTCCCTATTCTGGACAGCGTTTGACTATGTTGCCATCCATTCCCCAAAGTCCAGGTGCAACCCATCACAGCTCCCACTGACAGTTATGGCTTGAGCAGGAGCTGGGGAAGAAGGGAGGGGTGAAGAGCACACCACCACAGTTATGGATCTTGCCGGAACCACCTCTGTTAGGCACAGGGACAGCCCCTGATCTTTTTTCACAAAGGCCACCCATGCAACCCCCTGTGGTCTGAACACCAATGGAGTCTGACAACACATTATAAAACAAAGCTTTATTGAGGCAGTAAGAAAGATGAGCAATGATGCGCCCATATGGCGAGTCACCCAATCACTGCTAGCAAACACAGGATCATAAGCGAAACCATGGCTCCGGCGAACTGCCAGGTACACTTGATGGCTGGGTCATCTGACAGCAACTGCCAATTGTGCAAATGTCTTTTGAGCATGGGTAAGACTTGCGCCTCCCCTTGGCTCTATCAATGGTAGTGTGATTTGAGAGAATCACAGTTTACATGAATAATGTAGGCAGCATCCTGCCTATGCTGCTGATACCGATCAAGGGGCAGGGTGTCAGGAAGCAGGGTGTCACCCCCCCCAACTACCAAAACCTTGCCACATAAATCCAGTACTTATGTTTTGTTTTAAACTGCGCTTTGTTAAATGTAATGAGGATGTTTCATTACTTCGTATGCCCTTAATAGAGGGCTAGTGATAGAAATTCATCTAAAAGAATGCTTTGCATGTCATAAAGCTTTATTTTATGACATAAAAGCAAAATGAAAGGTGGAGATTTAAGACTATGTCTAAGAAGAAACAACTATATGTAGAGTCATAAT
Source organism: Fratercula arctica (assembly GCA_947846985.1). Lineage (NCBI taxonomy): Eukaryota > Metazoa > Chordata > Aves > Charadriiformes > Alcidae > Fratercula > Fratercula arctica. The sequence goes on from CANTUZ010000025.1 coordinate 10,729,063, forward strand.
GTGCTTGGGTTTTTTTTGTTGTTTATTTTTGGTATTGTGTCTGTAGTGGGTTAACCTTGTCTGGCTCAGACCCCCATCCAGCCATTCTCTCACTCCCCCTCCTCAACAGCATGGGGGAGAAAATAAGATGAAAAAGCTCGTGGGATGAGATAAAGTCAGGGAGATCAACTTGGGGAAAATTTAAGTTAATTTGTTGCCAATTAAAATTGATTTGGATAGAAAGAAACAAAGACAAAACAATACCTTTCCCCTACCGCACTCCCTTTTTCCCAGGCTCAACTTCACTCCTTCATTCCCAACTCCCCTGTTGTCTCTCCCCCCTTCCCCAGCATCACAAGAGGGGATGGGGAACAGGGGAGTTATGGTAAGTAATAACAGTTCCTCCCTGCCACCCCTTCTTCCTCACGCTTCTCCCCTGCTCCAGCGTGGGTCCTCTCCGTGGGTGCATTTCCTGTCAGGAGAATCTATTACAGCGTGGGCTTTCCACAGGCTGCAGCTTCCTTCAGGGTATATCCACTTGCTCAGGCATGGGGTCCTCCATGGGCTTTAGTGTGGATACCTGCTCCTCCATGGGCTGCAGGGGAATATCTGCTCTGGTGCCTGAAGTACCTCCTCCCCTTCCTTCTCTGACCTTGACATTCACAGTGGTGTTTCTCACACCTTTTTTCCCTCACTCCTTCCACTGCTTATGCGTCCTTTTGTCCTTTCTTAAATATATTATCACAGAGGTGTCACTAGCTTTGCTGATTGGTACAGCTTTGGCCAACAGTTGCTCCATTGCAGGCCAAACCCATGCAGCCCATCATGCTACTACAGCAATGCCACGTAAACCCAATGGTGTCCTATGATAAAACTAATAAAATCCATTTAACTGGTGTTAGTGTAAGGCTAAATAATATTACAGAATGTTTAAAAATACACTATATTTTGTGTGTGAAGGAAATTTTAAACAATAAAGGTTTATAAGTAAAAATCTACATTGGCACTAATGTAGTTCGTGAATGAATACAAGACAATTTTCTGGGGCTCATCTGCTATTTCTATTCTACTGCAGCATGTATTATAGCCTCCTTGAATGAATTCACTCATATACAGTATTCGCTCTGGGTTCACATACTGTGTTTATGGCACAGTTATCTGTTAAACAGAGCAAAGAACATGAATGAGCTGTTTTTATGTTAATTAAATACTGAGGACCCGATTTTATCACAGAATCATGGAATGATAGGGTTTGGAAGGGACCTCTGGAGATCATCTAGTCCAACCCCCCTGCCAGAGCAGGGTCACCTAGAGCAGGTTGCACAGGAACGCGTCCAGGCGGGTTTTGAATGTCTCCAGAGATGGAGACTCCACCACCTCTCTGGGCAGCCTGTTCCAGTGCTCTGCCACCCTCAAAGTAAAGAAGTTCCTCCTCATGTTTAGGTGGAACTTCCTATGCTCAAGTTTGTGCCCGTTACCTCTTGTCCTGTCCCTGGGCACCACTGAAAAGAGCCTGGCCCCATCCTCCCGACATCCATCCTTTAAGTATTTATAAGCATTGATAAGATCCCCCCTCAGCTGTCTTTTTTCCAGACTAAAAAGACCCAAATCCCTCAGCCTTTCTTCATAAGAGAGGTGTTCCAATCCCCTAATCATCTTTGTAGCCCTCTGCTGCACCCTCTCCAGCAGTTCCCTGTCCTTCTTGAACCGGGGAGCCCAGAACTGGACACAGTACTCCAGGTGTGGCCTCACCAATGCAGAGTAGAGGGGGAGGATGACCTCCCTCGACCTGCTGGCCACACTCTTCTTGATGCACCCCAGGATGCCATTGGCCTTCTTGGCTGCAAGGGCACATTGCTGGCTCATGGTCATCCTGTTGTCCACCAGGACTCCCAGGTCTCTTTCCACAGAGCTGCTCTCCAGCAGGTCAGCCCCCAACCTGTACTGGTGCATGGGGTTATTCCTCCCCAGGTGCAGGACCCTACACTTGCCCTTGTTGAATTTCATGAGGTTTCTCTCTGACCAGCTCTCCAGCCTGTCCAGGTCTCTCTGTATGGCAGCACAGCCTTCTGGTGTGTCAGCCGCCCCCCCCCCCCCAGCTTTGTGTCATCAGCAAACTTGCTGAGGGTGCACTCTATCCCTTCATCCAGGTCATTGATGAATATATTGAACAGGACTGGACCCAGTACTGACCCCTGGGGAACGCCACTCGTCACGGACCTCCAACTAGACTCTGTGCCCCTAATCACGACCCTCTGAGCTCTGTCTTTCAACCAGTTATCTATCCACCCCACTGTCCTTTCATCTAACCCACACTTCCTAAGCTTCCCTATGCGGATGCTGTGGGACGCTGTGTCGAATGCCTTGCTGAAGTCAAGGTAGACCACATCTACCGCCCTCCCCTCATCTATCCATCCAGTCATGCCATCATAGAAGGCTATCAGATTAGTCAGACATGGTTTCCCCTTGGTGAATCCGTGTTGAGTACTTCTGATAGCTTTCTTTTCCTCCACATGCCTTGAGATGACACCCAGAACGAGCTGTTCCATCATCTTTCCAGGGATGGAGGTGAGGCTGACCGGCCTGTAGTTCCCTGGGTCTTCCTTCTTGCCCTTTTTGAAGACTGGAGTGACATTGGCTTTCCTCCAGTCCTCAGGCACCTCGCCTGTTCTCCAGGACCTTTCAAAGATGATGGAGAGCGGCCCAGCAATGACTTCTGCCAGCTCCCTCAGCACTCTCGGGTGCATCCCATCAGGGCCCATGGACTTGTGGATATCTAATTGACCTAATTGATCCCTCACTTGATCCTCCTCAACCAAGGGGAAGTCTTCCTCTTTCCCTGTTACTTTCTCCAGAGTCTGGGACTCCTGAGGGCTGGGCCAAGCCGTAAAGACTGAAGCAAAGAAGGCATTCAGTAACTCCGCCTTCTCTGCATCCTCTGTCACCATGGCTCCTGTCTCATTCAACAGCGGGCCCACATTTTCTCTAGTTTTCCTTTTGCCTCCGATATACTTGAAGAAATCCTTCCTGTTGACCCTGACATCCCTTGCCAGGTTTAATTCCAAGGAGGCCTTGGCTTTCCTCGTTTCATCCCTGCATGCTCTGGTGGCATTCTTGTAATCTTCCCAAGTGGTCAGTCCCTTCTTCCATGTGCTGCAAACTTCCTTCTTCCACTTGAGCTTTTTCAGAAGCTCCCTGCTCAACCATGCAGGTCTCCTGCATCCCTTGCCCGATTTCTTGCTCTTAGGGATGCACCAATCCTGAGCTTGGAGAAAGTGGTCTTTGAATACCAACCAGCTCTCTTGAGCCCCCCTGGCTTCCAGAGCCCTTGACCACAGGATCTCTCCAAGCAGTTTCTTGAGGAGGTTAAAGTTAGCCCTCCTGAAGTCCAAGGTTGCAATCCTACTTGTTGTTGTTTTGTGCATACTACCCATGATCCTGAACTCTATCTTCTCGTGATCACTACAGCCAAGGCTGTCTCCAACCTTAATGTCCTCCACCAGTCCCTCTTTGTTTGTCAGTACTAGGTCCAGTAGTGCTCCTCTCCTTGTTGGCTCCTCCACCACCTGTGTCAAAAAGTTGTCATCAATACACTGGAGGAGGACCTGTATCACATAAATCCATAGTAGTTTAATAGCATTCTCTACTTTTATATGGTTGTGAATTGAAACTTGGGCATAAATTGCAGAGTTTCAGTAGCAGGGATGCTGTAGTGGTGACCTGTGTGGGAGGAGGTTGTGATCTGCCCTGTGCCAGTCGCGGCCAATTCCAGACAGCTCCAAAACTGATGGAAACAACCCATCCTGTGCCAAAACTTCAGCCAGAGGAGCATTTGGTGCTCCTGCTCGAATCATAAAGATCTTTTCCAACCTAAACGATTCTAAGATCATCAAGTCCAACTGTAAACCTAGCACTGCCAAGTCCGCCACTAAACTATGTCCCTAAGTGCCACATCTACACATCTTTTAAATACCTCCAGGGATGGTGACTAAACCACTTCCGTGGGCAGCCTGTTCCAATGCTTGGTAACCCGTTCAGTGAAGAATTTTTTCCTAATATCCAGTCTAAACCTCCCCTGGTGCAACTTGAGGCTATTTCCTCTCATCCTATCAAACATATTTAAGATAGCTGAAGCCACTAGAGGCAGGAGGAGATACACTGCTGAGGACACTACTGGAGATGTGCTGCTGAAGACTCGCTGTTGGAAACATGGCTAGAGATGTGTTCTTGGAAGGAGGTGCTCTGTGCCAAAGGGGTACACCTCAGAGGGGATTGTGTCTCACAGAGGACCCGTGCTGGAGCAGGGTCACCTGTGAGAGACTGCGGCCTATGGACAACCCATGCTGGAGCAGAGGAAAAAGAGTAAGAAGCGAAGTGCGGGAGAGGAAAATGAGTAAAGCAGTGCAGAGTGACAGACAAAACCTGTTACGCAATGACCCTGATCTCCTGTGCTGCTTATTGCCTCACCGAAGGAATTGGGATGGACTGACCTGTAATGAACATAAGGGAAGTTGAGACTAGGAAGGGGGAGGATAGGTGTTTGGCTGAAGTCAAGTCTGGGAAACAGGAAGGAAAGGTATTTATTTTTGTACCTGTTTATATTCTCTCTTTTATTCTACCTCCCATCAGTCATAAGATGTTTGTGTTACTTGGCAGTATATTGAGTAGAAACTACCCAAATTGAGACTTTTTTGCCCATGACAAAGCAATATTTGAATATGTTGCATCTCTTTTCATGACATGTCACTGGGGATTTTAAAGCTAAGATGGCTTATGTAGGAAAGGTATATGCAAGAGACTACAACGCAGTATTTCTGTGATTCAGTACTGTTTTTATCTGGAGTGAACAAACACAGGAAAATAGTCTTTGTTGATAGCTCTTTTAAGAGACTTGGAGTTTTTCAAGTCCATAAATTTATATCTGTTGGTTTAAAAGTGACAGATAATGATAGAAGAAAGAGATGCATGTCAAAATGGGTCAGTCAGTTGTGAATCTGAGGTATATTTTTTATTATTTTTTAAAGGGTGAACTTCCAGAATGGTTTTGGATATTTGACTAGGAAGTATTTGAAGACTCATTCCTAAATGATTTTATTTCTTAAAATAAAAAAACAAACAAGAACAATTTTGCATTGTGATGTGCCTCTGTTTTGATCTTGAGAATTAGAGAAGCATGAGCTTGTGGAAAATATGTTTTGTGTAATGTGGATGAAGCTGGATCATAAGTAGGTTCATGTCTAGGACTACTTTTTCTGGTCAGAGTAGTAACTTGTGTTTAATTACCTCTTGGATTTTGTAATAAAAATACATAACTATTTCAATAAGTCTTCCATTCTTCTGACTTCACTGGATAGAGCCATATCTGGTTGTGCTTGAGTGCATCTATTTGTTTTTATTTTTGTTTTTCATTTGTTCTCTACCTGATGTGGTGGGAAAGTTAGCTCGCAAAGGGAGGTGTTAAACGTGCTAGTGCTTAACTTCTTATTTACTAAATTTAGAGAAAACACCATTTTCTTTTCTCCCCTACATTCTGCCCTAGCTTTTATAAATTGCACTGACTCAGAAGAATCTAGCTGCTTTGGTGGGATAAGAGAACAGAAGTCACGTTCTGATAGCGGCCCTGACCTGTTGTGCTGGTTTGGGCTGGGATAGAGGTAATTTTCTTCATAGTAGCTGGAATGGGGCTATGTTTTGGATTAGTGCTGAAAACAGTACTGATAATACAGGGATGTTATAGTTATTGCTGAGCAGTGCTTACACAGAGTCAAGGCCTTTTCTGCTTCTCACACCACCCCACCAGCAAGTAGGCTGGGGGTACACAGTTGGGAAGGGACACAGCTGGGACAGCTGACCCCAACTGACTAAAGGGATATTCCATACCATATGACATCATGCTCAGCAATAAAAGCTGTGGGGAGGATATTCAGAATTATGGCATTTTGTTTAACCTATTTAACTCTTTATCTCAAGCCACGAGTTTTCTCACTTTTACTCTTCCAATTCTTTCCCCCATCCCACCAGGGGAAGGGGGGTGAGCGAGCAGCTGTGTGGGGCTTAGTTGCCAGCTGGGGTTAAACCATGTCACTTATCAAAGTCAAAACCAGGACTTTATAGTGTCCATGTTGTAGGACCTGGGGCTGAACATGGACATGATATCTCTATAATTCTCTGCAGAAGTAGTGCATTATGGCCACTGTGGTCAAATCAGGTCAGAACATTTAAAGCTTCCTAACAAGCTGAATGCTTTTTCCATCAGTGGTATCCAGGTATTTAGGATTAACACACAGACTAAGAGACAAGTGTAAAATATTTTACCAAAAAAACCTTATTGCCACTCTTAAGTCATGTGTTTACCAATAAAGAACAAACTGACCACCCTTCCTCTAGGTGCTTACATAAGAAAAACTTTGTGATGTCACTGCTGTTACCCCTACTTCTTTTAATGGTAACATCACTGCTTCCTCTTTCAAATTTAACATAGTTCCTGAAAAGTAACCCATGTTTTTCTTTAAGCTACTTTTTATTAATGAGCATTATAATCCCACAGAATTTATTGGCTCTATGAGTCTTTTAAACATGTAGTCAATTGTCAGCAATGAAAAGGCTCATGGTTACAACCTGATTAAAAATTTAGGCTTCCAATTGTCTGGAAAACATATGTGTAAACACACCCTTTGTGGGCTGGACATTATACAAAAGGCTGAAGCATGTTTAAAAAAAATACAAATGCTCTAGTAGAAAGAGGGGATGGAGGGGGAGAGAAATTCAAAGGCACTAAAGGATGTCAGAAGAAAGCCTGTGAGATTTGAGTACGTGACTTATCCTTGTCTTTGTTCCTATAAAGTTTATAGGGTGATTTTCAGAGTAACATTTTTGAAAATATCTTAAAGCTGGAATCCAATGTTCAACTTTCAAAAAGTGACTTAAATACTGTTAAAAATCTGTCTTTAGGTACTTTAAGTCCTTTCATACCTACTACGGATTGTCCTGGTTTGAGGTAAAACAGAACCAAATTTCAGTAATTTTACATTTCAGTTAAGCCTCTTCTAACTAACTGAACTCTCTGAAATTAACAGCATATTTGTCAGACACTGTCTGCTTCCAGAGACTGATAAGACCTGATTTTTTCTAATTTATGCCAAGGAATGGTATGCAGAGAGGCTCCTGCTTATACTTATTGCTATAACAACCAAGGTCAGCTGACTGTTATTTGCCCCGTTGGAGGGTCAGAAGCGGAAAAGTGTAGAGGGGTCACACCTGCGGGGAGGAGGGGATAGGACAGATGACCCAAAACTGACTAACAGGGTATTCCATCCCATCTGCCCCATGCTCAGTATAAAACCTGAGGGATCAAAGGGTCAGCCCCCTCTTTCTTCAATGGCCAGCGTCTAAGGAGGACTCTGTTCGTCTGCCTTTGATCCCAATCCACGCATTGGGCTCCAGAGGACTCCAGATCTGGAATCCAGCTGCCATCCATCGCTGAGTCCAGTCTGGGACTTTCTCAGTGCCTGTCGGTGATGTGATCGCTATCCTGGGCACCAGAAATGGAATGGTTGACTAAGATATGTCTCACTGTCCAGCTTTCTCAGTATACATTGTGGTTGCAGGGGGTTTGTAACTTCTGACATGCGAGCAGTTCTTATTTTGGCCTCTGGCAGAATGAGGGTGCCCTGGGTGTCCCAGCCCAAACCATGACAGAGGGTAAAGTAAACAAAACCAGATGCTATGAAGTAGTAATTGCCAACTTAATCCAATTGTTTCACTGATTATTTTTTTTTGTGTGTCTTTGCATTTTTGTGTGTGTGTATGTATGTGCTTCAGGATAAGTAAATATGGTGGAAAAAGCTTTTTAAACAGTTTCACTCCTGAATTTGAGGGGACTCTAAGGACAAGTAAGGATATATACTACCAAGTAGGGTAATACCATAGGGTATTTCCTAAGAATATCTACATAACCTTGGGCTGCAAAATTTTATTTCAGTTACTCTAGAACTGTATGTATTTCAATACCAAAATAATTAAAAGTGTGAATAGCGTGTACTTAAAAGTATGGAAAAGTATGGAAAAAGGCAAATGCCACACCCATCTTCAAGGAGAACAAGGATGAGGATCTGGAGAAGGTTGGTCAGTCTAACCTCAGTCCGTGGGTAGGTTATGGAGGAAATCCACTTGTAAACTGTTTCCAGACACATAAAGGACAAGAAGGTGTTTGACAACAGCCAGCATGGATTTACCAAGGGAAAGTAGTGTCTGACCAACCTAATAGCTTTCTGCGATGAGCTGACTCTGTGTGTGGACAAGGGGAGAGCAGTGGATGTTACACCTTTTACTTTAGCAAGGCCTTTGACATGGCATCTCATGGTATCCTTATGCCCAAATTGGTGAGATATGGGCTGGATAAGTGGACAATAAGGTGGGTGGAAAACTGGCTTGGCCTGCCTGTCTCAAAAGGTGTTGAGTAGTGCTACAAAGTCCGGCTGGCAACCGGTTAGCAGTGTTGTCAGGGGATTGTCTCAGGGATTGATACCAGGTCTGATACTGTTTAATGCCTTTATTAGTGACCTGGACAGTAGGATGGAGTGCACCCTTGGCAAGTTTGTGGGTGATAGCAAATTGGGGTGGAGTGGCCAGTACTCTGGAGGACAGGGGTATTGTTCAGAGGGATCTCAACAAACTGGAGACTGATCAGAATGTCATGGAGTTCAACAAAGGGAAATGCCAAGTCCTTCATCTGGGCTGGAATAACCCCATGCACCGGTACAGGCTGGGATCCAACTGACTAGAAAGCAGCCTTGCAGAAAAGAAAGGACCTGGGGGTGCTGGTGGGCAACAAATTGTACATGAGCCAGAAAAACACGCCCTTGAGACAAAGGCAGCCAACAGCATCCTTGGCTGTATTAGCAAGAGTGTAACCAACAGGTCCAGGGAAGTGATCCTTCTCTTCAATGCTGATGAAATCACATCTGGAGTCCTGTGTCCAGTTTTGGGCTCCTAGTACACGACAGACAGAGATTGGAGCAAGTCTGGGTCTGGAGAATGTGACATGAGGAGAGGCTGAGAGAACTGGGTTTGTTCAGCCTAGGAAAGAGAAGGCATGGAGAGACCTTATTGCTGCCTTTGAGCTACCTAATGGGAGGATGTAGAGAAGATGGAGCCAGACTCTTCTGGGAGGTGCGCAGTGAAATGACAAGAGGCAATGGGCACAAGTTGGAACATGGGAAATTCTGACTTGATATTAGGAAAAGGTGTGTAGAAAAGGGGAAAAGGATGTGTATCAGGAGGTATTAGGTGGTGTGTTTTCACTCTCCCTATCACCTGTCTCAAAAAAAACCCCGAAGAAATCTGTACCAACCACATGATTTTTATTTTTTTTTTGAAAGGCAAGTTGTTTATTATGCTCATGGATTCCAGTTTTAGTAGTATTTATTGAAACTGGTTAGGATTTTATTCTCTTCAGTGTTATATAGGAATCTCAACTTTATATTTAACAATTATTCCTGAAAATGAAGTGGGCATAAGCAGGATCTGAAATTCTTAGTGTCCTGGTTCCGGCAGGGACAGGGTTAAGTATTCCATGCCATGGGAGCCACGCCCACCCTGAGATTAAAAGGAGGGAGGGGGCAGGCAGTCGGGTTTGGAGTGGGCTGGTGCCTCCCAGGTCCGGACCGGCGGGGAGGGGCGGTTCCGTAATCGCGTTTGTATATTTCTCTGTCGGTGGTGTTGTTGTTGTTTTCTTGTTCCCTTTGCTGTTCTGTTAAACTGCCTTGGTCTCAACCCAAGAGTGTTGTCTTTTTCTTCTGATCCTTCCTGTACCGGGAAGCGCTGAGCGAGCGACACGTGGTTCTTTGTTGCCATCTGAGGCCAAACCACGACAGTCCTTTTTGGCGCCCAACGTGGGGCTCAAAGGGTTGAGATAACGACAGAATCCAACTAGAGCTTGAAAAAACGAATTTGTTAAGTAAATAGTCACCGGTCACTATGTTGCTTAGTTTGTTCTCATGGCTGTGTTATGTAAATTCCTATGTGTCTTATGCACTCCCTGTGATGATATTTGTTACTTCTGGGAGGGGGATGAGGATTATCATTTTGCTGTCCTGTGCAATATCGGCTTATGATATGATAACATCACTTGTTAGATGGTTATTTTGGGGCGTTTATGTGGTATTGCTGTCCTGTCCGTACATTGGGCACCACCTCTCAGAATTCATTAATAATTACACCCAGTCTATGGGGGAAACAGGGGGGGACACTTTCCCCAGCTCTTTTGCCTCCCTTTTCTCCTTCGGGTCAGGTATGACAGCTTTTGAGAATTTTGAATATCCTTGGGATGCTCAAACCAGCATGTTCCTAGTGTTATGTCTGCTGAATATGTTCCAGGTCTCGTTTAGGGTTAAACGATTATTTAAGACTACCACCCAGAGATCTGCTCCAAGGCTGGACAGTCAGGGGTGGCATGGCAGGTGGGAGAACATGGGCAGGTACCTAGAGAACTTCTCACCTCCAGTGGTCTGGGACTTCACCCCTGAACAATTACAGGACCCTGATAGAGTAGTAGAATATCTGAAGGGAAAATGCTGTGGCTATTCCAGAGAGGCACAACTCATTGCACTGTGCTGGGCCCTGGCCAGTATCTACCAGGCACTGCTCAGTGCTATGCAGCACCCTCAGAAGAAAGAGACAGAGACCAGACAGGCAGGCGCTGCGGCTGCTGCGGCCCCTGCGGCAGGCGCTGCTGCAACAGGCGCTGCAGCTACTGCGACCCCTGCGACAGGCACTGCGGCTACTGTGACCCCTGCAACAGGCACTGTGGCTACTGCGAACCCTACAACAGGCACTGCGGCTACCGCAACCCTTGTGACAGACACTGCGGCTACCGCAACCCCTGTGGCAGCCACTGCAGCTACTCCAACCCCGGTGGCAGCCACTGCCGCTGAACCAGGGAACCAACCCATGCCAGTATCCGTTGCCCCCATACAAAAGAAGAAGTACACAAAGAAATCAGTTCGCTTACTAAGAGATGACGATGAACCAGGGCCATCACAAGGACAGGAGGAAGAGGCAGAACCAGAGATAATGACCCGATCCCTATCCCTGAGTGAGCTGCGGGATATGCGAAAAGATTTTAGCCGACTTTCAGGCGAGCACATTGTCACCTGGCTGCTTCGGTGTTGGGATAATGGGGCCGGTAGCCTGGAATTAGAGGGTAGGGAAGCCAGGCAGCTGGGATCCCTGTCTAGGGAAGGCAGCACTGACAAGGCAATTGGAAAGAAGACCCAAGCCCTCAGCCTCTGGAAAGGACTCCTGTCAGGCGTGAGGGAGAAGTACCCCTTCAGTGAAGATGTTGTATGTCAACCAAGCAAGTGGACCACCATGGAAAGAGGTATCCAGTACCTGAGAGAATTAGCCGTGCGGGAGATGATTTATTATGACTTGGACAACACAGACTTGCCCACGGACCCTGATGAGGTGCAATGCACAAGGCCCATGTGGCGGAAGTTTGTACGGAGTGCACCATCGTCATATGCCAACTCACTGGCAGTAATGGAATGGAAAGGTGAAGAGGGACCAACGGTGGATGAGGTGGCTGGCTGGCTCCGGCGATATGAAGAAAGCCTCTCTTCCCCCCTTGTCTCAGCTGTGGAGAAACTGTCTCGGAAGGTTCAGCAACTTGAAGAGAATATGTCCTACTCCCCACCTGTACAGGCCAGCATCTCAGCTATCAGGAGCAGGCATTTCCCCACTCAAGAGAGAGAGTACAAAGGATACACACCACGAGGCACCCTGTGGTTCTACCTGCGTGACCATGGAGAGGACATGAGGAAGTGGGATGGACAACCTACTTGGATCCTGCGGACACGGGTACAGGAGTTGCAAGGAAGGACAACCACAAAAGGAGATCCCTCCAGGAAAAGTGCCGCCCCAGTTTCCAGTGGGCAGTTCCCCAGACAGAGCAGAAGGCCTGATCTTGCTTCTGATCCTCTTGAAGGAACCTCCAAGTCATTTCTGCAAGAAGTGAGTACCGGATACCATGACCAGTATTAGAGGGGCCCTGCCTCCAGCCAGGTGGAGGAAAGGGACAACCGGGTTTATTGGACAGTGTGGATTCGATGGCCTTGCACATCAGACCCACAGGAGTATAAGGCTCTAGTGGACACGGGAGCACAGTGCACTCTAATACCATCAAGCTATAGAGGGGCAGAACCCATTTGTATTTCTGGGGTGACAGAGGGGTCCCAAGAGTTGACTGTACTGGAGGCTGAAGTGAGCCTGACTGGGAATGAGTGGCAAAAGCATCCCATTGTGACTGGCCCAGATGCTCCATGCATCCTTGGTATAGATTACCTCAGGAGAGGGTATTTTAAGGACCCAAAGGGGTATCGGTGGGCCTTTGGCATAGCTGCCTTGGAGACGGAGGAAGTTAAACAGTTGTCTACCTTGCCTGGTCTCTCGGAGGACTCTTCTGTTGTGGGGTTGTTGAGGGTCGAAGAACAGCAGGTGCCGATTGCTACCACAACGGTGCATCGGCGGCAATATCGCACTAACCGAGACTCTCTGATTCCCATCCATAAGCTGATTCGTCAACTAGAGGTTCAAGGAGTGATCAGCAAGACTCGCTCGCCTTTTAACAGTCCTATATGGCCAGTGCGAAAATCCAATGGAGAGTGGAGGCTAACTGTAGACTATTGTGACCCAAATGAAGTCACGCCACTGCTGAGTGCTGCTGTGCCGGACATGCTAGAACTCCAGTATGAACTGGAGTCCAAGGCAGCCAAGTGGTATGCCACGATTGATATAGCGAATGCATTCTTCTCAATCCCTTTGGCAGCAGAGTGCAGGCCACAGTTTGCTTTCACTTGGAGGGGCATCCAGTACACCTGGAATCGACTGCCCCAGGGGTGGAAACACAGCCCCACCATTTGCCATGGACTGATCCAGACTGCACTGGAACAGGGTGAAGCCCCAGAACATCTGCAGTACATTGATGACATCATTGTATGGGGAAACACAGCCGAAGAAGTTTTTGAGAAAGGGGATAAAATAGTCCGAATCCTTCTGAAAGCTGGTTTTGCCATAAAACGAAGTAAGGTCAAGGGACCTGCACGAGAGATCCAGTTCTTAGGAATAAAATGGCAAGATGGGCGCCGCCAGATCCCAATGGATGTGATCAACAAAATAGCAACTATGTCTCCACCAACTAGCAAAAAGGAAACACAAGCTTTCTTAGGCATTGTGGGTTTTTGGAGGATGCATATCCCAGATTACAGTCTGATTGTAAGCCCTCTGTATCGAGTAACCCGGAAGAAGAATGATTTTAAATGGGGTCCTGAGCAACGACAAGCTTTTGAACAAATCAAACAGGAAATAGTCCATGCAGTGGCCCTGGGGCCAGTCCGGGCAGGACAAGATGTTAAAAACGTGCTCTACACCGCAGCCGGGGAGAATGGCCCTACCTGGAGCCTCTGGCAGAAAGCACCAGGGGAGACCCGAGGTCGACCCCTAGGGTTTTGGAGTCGGGGATACAGAGGATCCGAAGCCCGCTACACTCCAACAGAAAAGGAGATCTTGGCAGCATATGAAGGGGTTTGAGCTGCTTCGGAGGTGGTTGGTACAGAAGCGCAGCTCCTCTTAGCACCTCGACTGCCGGTGCTGGGTTGGATGTTCAAAGAAAGGGTCCCCACCACACATCATGCAACTGATGCTACATGGAGTAAGTGGATTGCACTGATCACAGAGCGAACTCGAACGGGAAACCCCAGTCGCCTAGGAATTCTGGAAGTGATCATGGACTGGCCAGAAGGCAAGGATTTTGGGATGTCACCAGAGGAGGAGGTGACGCGTGCGGAAGAGGCCCCACCATATAATAAACTGCCAGAAAATGAGAAGCAATATGCCCTGTTCACCGATGGGTCCTGCCGGATTGTGGGAAAGCATCGAAAGTGGAAGGCTGCTGTGTGGAGTCCTACAGGACAAGTTGCAGAAGCCAGTGAAGGACAAGGTGAATCGAGCCAGTTTGCAGAGGTGAAAGCCATTCAGCTGGCTTTGGACATTGCCGAGCGAGAAAAATGGCCAGTACTTCATCTCTACACTGACTCATGGATGGTGGCAAATGCTCTGTGGGGATGGTTACAGCAGTGGAAGCAGGGCAACTGGCAGCGCAGAGGCAAACCCATCTGGGCTGCTGAACTATGGCAAGATATTGCTGCCCGGATAGAGAATCTGGTTGTGAAAGTACGCCACGTAGATGCCCACGTACTGGAGGAACGCCACGGAGGAACATCAGAACAACCAGCAGGTGGATCAGGCTGCTAGGATTGAAGTGGCTCAGGTGGATCTGGATTGGCAACGTAAGGGTGAACTATTCATAGCTCGGTGGGCCCATGAGACCTCAGGCCATCAAGGAAGAGATGTGACATATAGATGGGCTCGTGACCGAGGGGTGGACTTGACCATGGACACTATTGCACAGGTCATCCATGAATGTGAGACATGCGCTGCAATCAAGCAAGCCAAGCGTTTGAAGCCTCTTTGGTATGGAGGACGATGGCTGAAATATAAATATGGGGAGGCCTGGCAGATTGATTATATCACACTGCCACAAACCCGTCAAGGCAAGCGCTATGTGCTCACAATGGTGGAAGCAACCACTGGATGGCTGGAAACATACCCTGTGCCCCATGCCACTGCCCGGAATACTATCCTGGGCCTTGAAAAGCAAGTCCTGTGGCGACATGGTACCCCAGAGAGAACCAAGTCGGACAACGGGACTCATTTCCGAAACAGCCTCATAGGCACCTGGGCCAAAGAGCATGGTATTGAGTGGGTATATCACATCCCCTATCACGCACCAGCCTCTGGGAAGATAGAACGGTACAATGGACTGTTAAAAACTACACTGAGAGCAATGGGTGGTGGGACCTTAAAACATTGGGATGCACATTTAGCAAAGGCTACCTGGCTAGTTAATACCAGGGGGTCTACCAATCGGGCTGGCCCTGCCCAATCAAAACTTCCACGTACTGTAGAAGGGGATAAGGTCCCCGTAGTGCACATGAAGAATATGTTAGGGAAGACAGTCTGGGTTAGTCCTGCCTCAGGCAAAGGCAAACCCATCCGTGGGATTGCTTTTGCCCAAGGACCTGGGTGCACTTGGTGGGTAATGCGGCAGGATGGGGAAGTCCGATGTGTACCTCATGGGGACTTGATTTTGGGGGAGAATAGCCAATGAATCAAATTGTATGTTACACTGTCACTGTATGTCCTCGTTACTATAATTGCTATTGGCTGTACTGCAGTAAGAATCACCCAAATTAAGGACAGATGGACTTTGATGAAGAGTTGAGTAAAGCACAGTGGTGATGGGATCAGAGCTGACGCCCAGCAACTTCCTCAAGATCTGCATCTTCGGCCCATGGACTGTGTGCATGAGCTACGCCGGGTACACTAGTCAAATATTCAGAAATCTGTAAGATCTGGGCGTGGCAAAAATGGTATGGAATAAGGGGTGGATAATGTCCTGGTTCTGGCAGGGACAGGGTTAAGTATTCCATGCCATGTGAGCCACGCCCACCCTGAGATTTAAAGGAGGGAGGGGGCAGGCAGTTGGGTTTGGAGCAGGCTGGCACCTCTTGGGTCCGGACCGATGGGGAGGGGCGGTTCCATAATCGCGTTTGTATATTTCTCTGTCGGTGTTATTGTTTTCTTGTTCCCTTTGCTGTTCTGTTAAACTGCCTTTGTCTCAACCCAAGATTTTTGCCTTTTTCTTCTGATCCTTCCCGTACCGGGAAGCGCTGAGCGAGCGACACGTGGTTCTTTGTTGCCATCTGAGGCCAAACCACGACACTTAGTAATAGGCTAAATAACATTTCGGTCTTATTTTCAGTTAAAATTACTTTCTGACCCACATTCAAGATATAGATGTTTTCTGATTCTATTTAATATGACTCTTAGGAAACCTACTTGTAAAATTCAATTTTGAGTAGAAAATATATACATATTAGTGTCATTTGATCACAACAAAAAAACCCAAAAATAATGAATGCAGTTTAGGACAGTTTTCAGGTGGTTACACAACACCTCAAAATCAGCATATACTTCTGTATTTCTTGTTACCTACCATTAAGAGTTTATTGCAAAGTTTAGAAATGAAGTTTGTGCAACATTTATATTATGATGAAATATAAACTAAACTTGTGAAAAATAAAAAAGAGAAAAATAT
The DNA here is from genome assembly GCA_947846985.1 of Fratercula arctica. Lineage (NCBI taxonomy): Eukaryota > Metazoa > Chordata > Aves > Charadriiformes > Alcidae > Fratercula > Fratercula arctica. The sequence continues at coordinate 10,745,258 of CANTUZ010000025.1, forward strand.
TTTTTTTTGTCTTTGCATTGACTAATTTTGAAAAGTTAATATCAGTCATTCTGCCAGCACAAGCACTCATGTGCTTCCCGTTTTGTTTCTGTATTCGTTTTGCGTCTGGTAGCTCTGTGTTGCCATTGTTCCAATCAGTCACTGTGCAGATCTGTTTTGCTGCTGGTGCTCATCTGACTGGTCTTTGTTACAAGCATACGTGTGTTCTGCCTGTTCAGTCCTGCTGACTAACTCCATACAAAATGGGTTTTATGGTGGGAGGTATAGGACAAAACATGGCTTTGAGATGGGACCCTTGCTCCTTGATTGAAGGTGCTCATCTGCAGGGTAGAGTTTTTTTCATCTTCTCTCAATTGATCATGGATATAACTACAAGCCAAGGTCCACTGTTGATAACACAGAGCAACTCACTCATTTGAGGGAAATACACAGCACAAGTCTTATGCTTTTATGAATAGCAACAATAATTTATGATCATTTATGCAATTAAAACCCAACAAGTTTAATCAAAGAATCATTAGGTGGAACAATATTGTAATTTAAATCAAACTGGATAAAGCTACCTTTTCCCTTTCTGTAGAAGACATAAATTATCTTCTGGGCTTGAAGCTTGCATTCAAATAATAAAGGATTGACATTAAAATCAGTGTAGTTCTTTTGAATAGTAAATTGGCATGACAGTGCTTTTATTAAAAAAGAAAACAACACAGAAAATATTTTCAATATTGATGATGTTTATTTCAAAATGGGTATTAACACAGAAAGTTGCATAAAATAACATAAACTGATGTAGGTTCAGGGCTGTATCAGTCCTTTTAAACAAGCCTCTTCTTCCTTGGAATTATTTGGTCAAGGTATTGTATGAAAATGTATTAATATGTCAGGGTAGGTGGACCATATCAAAGGATGGGAAGGGAGTTGGTAGTTAATGCAGATTTATTGGATAGTGTGGGACCTGAGCATGACTTAAGTGGTATGGAATAAGGGTTGGAGATTGTGCTTGTTTTGTCTGGGTTAGAGGTAATTTTTTTCGTAGTGGTTTGTATGGTGCTATGTTTTGGATTTGTGACCAAAACAGTGTTGATAACACCATGTTTTAGTTATTGCTGAACAGGGCTTCCACAGTGTCAAGGCCTAATCTGCTTCTCATGCTGCCCCACCAGCGAGTAGGCTGGGGGTGGGCAAGAATTTGGGAGGGGACACAACTGGGACAGCTGACCCCAGCTGACTGAAGGGATATTCCATACCATATGACATCACGCTCAGCAATAAAAGCTGTGGGGAAGGAGGAGGAAGGGGGGAAGTTCAGAGTTACGGCATTTGTCTTCCCAAGTAACCGTTATGTGCTATAAAGCCCTGCTTTCCTGGAAAATGGCTAAACATCTGCCTGCCGATGGGAAGTAGTGAATGAATTTCTTATTTTGCTTTGCTTGTGTGCGCAGGTTTTGCTTTACCTATTAAACCGTCTTTATCTCAACCCACATGTTCATGTTTTCCAATTCTCTCCCCCATCCCACTGGAGGGGGAGTGAGCGAGTGGCTGTGTGGTGCTTAGCTGCCTACCAGGGTCAAACCACACCAGTATGTTTTAACTTGTTCTTTCAAAATAAGTCATATTTTGAACTTTTGGTCTGCCTGCTGTTTTTAGTATCTTTGAGAAAACTTGCATTGTTGGAAAAATATCATCCATCAGGTAATAATTTTCTAAGACATTTTGTGTTGACCGTTACATTCTTCTGTTAATCCATTTTGACTTCACGTTGCAGTTTTTCCTTAGACATGTCAGTTTCATTCTGTATTTCTCCTTCAGTATGTAAGGTGCATGTGTCATGGATTAAGTCAACTGATTTTGAGTTTAATAATCAAAGTATCATTCAGATTGTTGCTCTCTTCACAAATCAATGACACTAAATTATATATCTGAAATGTAATTTACAGTTTTAATAGAATCCCAGTACACTGAGAGACAGACATCAACTGTGAGAAACGTTTGTGGTGTCATAATCTTATCCAACAGTAAATTTGGTCACAAGGGGGAGCAGCATATAGTTATAAGGAATAAGCGAGCATAAACAGTCTCTTGTTGAGCTGTTAAGGGACTGCTTAAATACTGAAAAGTGTAAAGAGAAGAGAGAATTCAATAATCAAAGATGAGTTCTGTGAGTATGATTTCTGCTTTGAAGAGAGGTGATGCTGCTTTCTGTCTCTTTAAGGGCATGATGAGACCAAATTCTTTCTACTGGTAGCTTCTGTATTTGCCCCCATGATGTATCTTTTCATTCTTTTTGAAGAGCTGTTTCTCTATCTATCTGTCTGTCTGTCTATCTATCTACCTCTTGATAGCTGTGCATCTTCAGAGCTGGAGATTGTATTGTTGTCTTGGCCTGTTCTCTGTGCAGTAGACTTTTTCATGTTTCCCCTTTCAATCACTTGGGGAAGGGACAGAAAGAAAGGTGTTACTTGGACAGTCAGTCGGTCTTAGCCTCTTAGTTTTTCTGATTTCATACTAGGCAGAGATAGAGCAATGTACATCTGAAACTGAATAACTGTTGTCTACTGAAAATCGATCTTTGCTGTAGTTGATTACCATTGTTAGTTTGTTGTAAAATTAGGATAAATAAGCTCCTTTCTGTTTTTACGCTGAAAATTTTGAAGAATTTTAATTCCTTCTATGCAGAAAGTTGTTATGGTATAGATCAAGTCACTTGTCTTTAAAACGTTCTCCATTTCCTCTGTTTCCTTCTGCTAAAAGTGCACTGAGCTCTATAGATCGTCAGTCTTTTGGTAAACAATACTGATTTTGGATCCTGTAACAGAAATTGGACTTCTTACCTCTTTATTAAAAGCAACAAAAGTAAATACATGTCTCTTAGCAAGTGGAAAAGAAAAGAATCCTTTCTTCTTAGGGAACTATTGACAGAGTTTCCTCAAGGTACAAACATCAGTGTGGTAAACAAACACCTACTACTAGCAAGACTGTGGTACTCCTTCCAAGATTTATTCTGATGTACTCTTCATCATTACTGAGTCCCTTGGCACCAGGAGGGTCAAGGTTGTTATTCAGCCCTGAGGAAAGTCAGTCTTTGGCATCAATACTACCTTTTATGGTTTATCTTACTAAATGATCTATGATTCAGTAATGACCATCTTGTGCTGAGTTATCCTAAAAATGGATGCCTAAGTATAAGTTGAGATAATTGCTATTAGTGTTTTGTATCCAACGTAAGGCTTTTTGGGGTTAAGTGAAAAGACACATGGGGTTTGATTTATCACTCCTAACTATTAACCAGAGCATATGTGGATAGGTAATGAGTTCTGGCAGTTCATTTGTTCTAGTCAGTGCTTTCAGGCATGGAAATCGGAGTACTAATCTATTTAATGTACTATGTACTATTATCCTTTTACCCTTTTACCATTGTATCTCAGCAGATCAGAGACTCCAGTGTAGTTCCTCTTGTGCCTACAAGGTTGAGAATTACAATTGTCTCAGTTTTATAGATGGGAAACTTGGGCAAGCAAAGTGATTTAATCAAGGTCATGAAAGGAAGACTGGGAAATCAGGGTGCTGAATTTAAATCTCCAGATTCTTAGACAAGTGTCTTCACTGCATAGACCAGCATTCCTCTCAAAAGTAAGGTTTTGGTCTGCCTAGCACAAGGAATCTCAGAATTAAGGAATAAAATGTTTTATCTACTACATAGATTTGTAATTCCTTTAAAAAAGGTGAAATTCATAATATTAGCAGTTAAAATATATGGAAAGGAATATCAGTAGTTATTGTGTATACATTGGAGATTAGCACTAAAAAGAATAGAGTCCTTTCTATTGCAAGTTGAACATTTGACCCCCTAGTAAGTGATATAAGAAAAATGTTCTATATAGTGATGTTCTATTGTCCTGGTTCTAGCAGGGACAGGGTTAAGTATTCCATGCCATGTGAGCCACGCCCACCCTGAGATTAAGAGGAGGGAGGGGGCAGGCAGGCAGCTGGCGCGTCCCGGGTCCGGACCGGCGGGGAGGGGCGGTTCCGTAATCGCGTTTGTATATTTCTCTGTCGGTGGTGTTGTTGTTTTCTTGTTCCCTTTGCTGTTCTGTTAAACTGCCTTTGTCTCAACCCAAGAGTTTTGCCTTTTTCTTCTGATCCTTCCCGTACCGGGAAGCGCTGGGCGAGCGACACGTGGTTCTTTGTTGCCATCTGAGGCCAAACCACGACATCTATAAAGCAATGAGAAAACTGTTAATTCTATTAGTTGCATTCTGAATGAACTGGTTAAAATAATCTGAATCTTTACAAGTCAGTTGGAACATCAAAAAACTAAATATCCACAGCATACCCCTACGTTAATGATCCTCAGTCATCTGGACCAGCAAATCTATTGAAGCAGGTAAGCAGCCAGAAGTTGTCTTAACTTGAAGTCAACATATACTTGGAAGGAACTAGGACTTGCAGGGTGCACTTAAACCTACAGTTTATCTGCATTCTTGGTGTATTTAGGTCTAATTCATATGTTTTAAAACCCACATGGTCTGCTATGAAGAAAATTAACTCTATCCCAGCCAGACACAGTACAAAAACTATAAGAAACAAATTTTACATGATCTAACAGCCACTATAAGGAGACATAAAGTCTTTTTTTACGGACAGATGACTGATTTAACAATTTTGATCTAGTTTGAGTGAGATCTTCTAAATTTGGTAGCCATGTGGTTGTCAGTATAGTCTATTTATTTATAAGTGAAAGATCAAATTAATTCTGAAATATATTTGGATAATATCTCAACTGTTTTATTATTTTCTTAGTAATTTCTGATCTTTTTACTACATTTCCCAACACTGCTTACTGCCACAGTAAAATGAAAGATGTGATCCAAATTAAATAAGCATTTATCATACGGCTTCAAGTTTTGCACAGGTATTGTATTGTATAGGTATTGTTCTGTCTCTGACAGTAATTAGGAATGAGATGTTCAACAGATTTCCTACAGGCATATATTTCAAATTATAACAGGTGGTTAACAAGTAGTAATGTTAAGACCAAAGAGATGGGAAGTTTGATATAGCAGCCTTTTCCTGAGTAAAATCTCTCTGTTAGCCCATTATGTCTGTTTTCTACACTCAATATAAAGATATTAAGGTGGGTTTCAGAGAGCTTAAAGACTTATTTTTGAGCTTTTTACACCATAAATGATTTAGGGGTTATTTATTTAAGTGTCTGCTCTTCTTTCTGTGTGCTTCTACTACAGTTATAGCACTTAGGTACTATGATGATAGATGTTTTATATATATATATAAACCATTTCTTATTTAAGTTTGCTTGAAACAAACCTCAGTGATTTTAGGTATTAGTAAAATACTACTAATTTATACTATTATATCATTGTTTGTAAAATAAAAACAAACCAGAAACAAGTGGAGTTTAGGAATGGGTATTTTTATTGTTAAAGGTAAATAAGTGTAGACTTTTAAAAATTATTATGAATTTAATTATTTACAAAATATTCGGATACTATGTAGAAAGTACATAGGAAATATTTTAAACTGCATGATAACTATTTTAAATATATGAATACATCTTTATACAAGACTGTGAGCATATAAAATGAACTGTAGTGGATGAATTAGCATCTTTTTTCAAGTTTTATTTCTGACTGTCTTTTGTCACGTTGCTAGGTGAAGTGATATTAAAGCTATATGTTTCTCTTAATAAAACTAAAGAAAATTTGATGGATTTTTTTATGTCTCTTTTCTGCCACCTTGTGGACTTACTTATTTTAAGTGTGCTCAAAGAACAATTAAGACTGGCTTTGCTATCTCTTGTGCAACCCAGGGGGGTGAAGACTTGTCTGGCTATCACAGGATACATAAATAATGGGGAGTCTTGGGGAGCCAGGACAGCCCTGCTTTTCGTCAGCAAAGACAGTAAAATCAAGATAACAGAGATTTTGTGCAGTTCTTTGTTTCCTCAAGAGGCTACCATGCCTGATAATTGACCTTTGCCTCATTACCTGTGAAATGCATATTAAAGTTGACACCCCTGCACATGCTGATGAAGACTATAAAGATCATGCTAAACATATATGACTATAGCACTTGTGTCTCCACCCAAATCATACTGCATGTCACCTAAAGGAGGGAAACCTCGTAATCTTGGGGATAAAAAGACAGAGAAGATGACTGTTAAATTGGGAGAGAAGAAACTTGATACCTGATGGACCAGTCGGTGGGCTGCGTTCTCTTCCTCCACCCCAGGCAGGGACGCCTTTCTGGGTAAGCGCTGCGCCTTTCACCCTCTGGTGAATGTTACCCCGGGTTGTTGTACTATCGTTATTTTTGCTAGCAATATTAACCTTAAGTAATTAGCGCTATTGTAGCTAGTGACTTTATCAACGGCAATCTCGAATCTGTTCTGTCGCTCTCAATAAACTAACTAATTTTGATTATTTGTGAATCTGACTCAGTGAAAGTCCTTTGCTGGGCCTCTGATAGCAAATCAATGAAAGTCCTGGGACTCTGACAGACAAATATCGAAACTCCAGTCCTTTTAATGCGACATCCTAATAGCTGAGATACTGGTACGCACAGGTGGGGAGTAGGACATATCCTTTTGGAGTTGCTGGACCTCCCTGGATAGTTTCTCCAGAGCAGAGATGAAGGAGGAAGAGAGACCTTTTTCATTTTGCCAGAGTCGACCAGCCACCTCATCCACTGTTGATCCCTCTTCGCCTTTCCAGGTCATTACTGCCAAGGAGCTGGCATACAACAATGGTGCGCTCCGTACAAAATTCCGCCACAGGGGCCTTGTGCATTGGACTTCATCAGGATCTGGGGGTAACTGCGTGTTGTCCAGGTCATAATAAATCATCTCACGCATGGCTAATTCCCTCATGTACTGGATACCTCTCTCCATGGTGGTCCACTTGCTTGGATGACATACAGCATCTTCACTGAAGGGATACCTTTCCCTCACGCCTGACAGGAGTCTCCTCCAGAGGCTGAGGTCTTGTGTCTTTCTTCCAATTGCCTTGTCAATGCCACCTTCCCTAGACAGGGATCCCAGCTGCCTGGCTTCCCTACCCTCTAATTCCAAGCTACTGTCCCCATTATCCCAGCATCGGAGCAGCCAGGTGACAATGTGCTCGCCTGGACAACGGCTGAAATCTTTTCGCGTATATCGCAGCTCACTCGGGGATAGGGATTGCCTCTTCCTCCTGTTCTTGTGATGGCCCTGGTTCATCGCCATTCCTTACTAAGCGAACTGATTTCTTTGTATCTTTCTTCTTCTGTAAAGGGGCATGGGTTGGTTCTCTGGTTCAACTGCAGTGCCTGTCACTGGGGTTGGAGTAGCCACAGTACCTGTTGGTTCATTTTCCCTCTCTTCCTGAGGGTGCTGCACAATATCGAGCAGGGTTTGCTAGATATTGGCCAGGGCTCAGCACAGTGCAGTACGTTGTGCCTCTTTGGAATAGCTGCAGCATTTTTCTTTCAAACATTCTGTCACTTTATCAGGGTCCTGTAGTTGTTTGTGAGTGAAGTTCCAGGCCGTTGGAGGTGAGTAGTTCTCTAGATACCTGCCCATATTCTCACACATGCCGTGCCATATGACCTATGACCATAGTCTTGCGGATCCTGGGTCATATTCCTAGATTTCTTGTTAACTTTAAACAACTTCAAGACCAGAAACACATTCAGGAGACATGGCAATAGGATCATGCTGGTTTGAACATCCCAGGGATATTCAGAATTCTCAAGGGCTATTGTAATTAGCTTGGAGGAGAAAGGGGAGGTGAAGGAAGGTGTCTCCCCCACAGATCGGTTCTCCGAGGAGAAAAGGTAAAAAGTGTATTTATTAATACTTTCTGCTAAATGGCTCCCGAAGTACAAAGATGACGGCAATGCTGAATACAGACACAATACTGGTCTTACTATCCATGATTTTATGATACCATAAGCCAGTGTTATACCGTACAGCGAAGCGACAACCTTAATCCAACTCCCACAGATGATAAACAGCACATAAATACTGGCAAGCAGTGTATACAGCAAGTAAGGTATTACAGAATACAACTCTGAGAACAAATGAAGCAACATTGTGACCAGCAACTATTAAACTAATATAATAAATGCTTATAACAAATTCGTTTTAACACGTTCTGGTCAGATCTGTCATTATCTCAACCCTTCGTGCCCCACGTCGGGTGCCAAAAAGGACTATCATGGTTTAGCCCTAGCCGGCAACAAAGAACCATGTGGCCGCTCTCTCAGTCCTCCCCCTCCCGGCGGGACGGGGAGGAGAAAAGGAAGAAAAAGGCTAAACTCACGGGTTGGGATAAAGACAGTGTAACAGAACAGCAAAGGAAAGGGGGAAACAGCAGCAATAATACTGATAAAAGAATATACTAAACCGATTAATGCACAACCGGTCACCAACCGGAACCTGAAATACCCAGCCTGCTCCCGAGCAGCGATTCCCTGCCCCCCCCACCGGCCACCTCCCCCAGCTATATACTGAGCATGATGTCACATGGTATCGAATACCTCTTTGGCTAGTTTGGGTCAGCTGTCCTGGCTGTGTCCCCTCCCAGCTTCTTGTGAAAATTAACCCTATCCCCGCTGGAACCAGGACACCTGGGAAGCCTGTTTTCCAATGCTTGACAACACTTTCGGTGAAGAAATTTTTCCTAATATCCAATCTAAACCTCCCCTGGCGTAACTTGAGGCCATTTCCTCTTGTCCTATCACTTGTTACTTAGGAAAAGAGACCGACACCCACCTTGCTACAACCTCCTTTCAGGTAGTTGTAGAGACCGATAAGGTCTCCCCTCAGCTTCCTTTTCTCCAGGCTAAACAACCCCAGTTCCCTCAGCTGCTCCTCATGGGACTTGTTCTCTAGACCTTTCACCAGCTTCATTGCCCTTCTTTGGACGTGCTCCAGCACCTCAATGTCTTTCCTGTAGTGAGGGGCCCAAAACTGGACACAGTATTCGAGGTGGGGCCTCACCAGTGCCGAGTACAGGGAGACGATCACTTCCCTGGCCCTGCTGGCCTCACTATTTCCGATACAAATCTTCCACTTCCTTTACTGGTACTTAGTTAAATTGAACAGGAGCTTGAACAGGGAAGACATTTATTGGAAAAATAAATTATGTATAGAAGAAAAACTGGTGGTGTGTGGAAGCAGATATCAGGGAGGGATAGGACCACTGGATTGACTGAATAGAGGATGGAGATTTGAGAGATTTGAGTTCTTATAAATACATACCTTAGGTGAAAGTGGAAAAAGAAGAAAGGGACAACAGGATCAAAATCTTCAGAATAAGGGTAGGAGAAGGGGGGTATGAGAAATGTTAATTCTATGTAGTATAGAGGGATTATTACCAAGTCCAGAAATGAGGGTCTTAATCTGGAGATTTACACTCAGTTCCCTGCTATGTTACAGATTGTGTGCGTGGTCTGGTCTGTAGCAAATTATTCAGGCTCAGATAATCAAAGATATTTAGGGACCTAATTCGTCTTGGCTACTCTTTGGTTGCAGTTTTTAAGTATGTGAAAGCGTGCAGGGTTCTTTTATTTGTTAATACCCTTTATATGATTTCATATTCTGGTTTATCCTCTGGTATATACGTTGCTCAATTTAAAAGGAATATGACCGGGATGGTGTCCCTGCCCATGGCAGGGGGGTTGGACTAGATGATCTTTGAAGGTCCCTTCCAACCCAAGCCATTCTATGATGCTGTGAAGTTCCATCACAAGTACTCTGGTTAGGCAACCAGGTTAGTACCTAAAAGTACCTGGTTAGGTACTTTTAGTCCTTAAAGACCTGACAGCTTTCCTCAGCTCCTTTGCCCTTCAGAGCTGCTGCCCACGGGATCCCACTTTACAGTTTCCTGAATAAACCAAAATATGCTGTGAATTCCAGAAGATTTCTGGAGAGTGTCAGGTATGCCTTCTTGATTACAGGTACTAGATGAACCAACCAGGGATGATGCACAGCTGGATCTGTGTGGTGGGTTGACCTTGGCTGTTTGCCAGGTGCCCACCAAGCCACTCTATCACTCTCCCTTCTCAATAGGACAGGGGGAGAAAATAAGATGGAAAAGCTCGTGGGTTGAGATAAGGACAGGGAGATCACTTACCACTTACCGTCACAGGCAAAACGGGCTTGACTCGTGGAAAATAAGTTTAATGTATTTCCAATTAAAATACATTTGGCTAGTGAGAAACAAAGACAAAAAGTTAAACAACATCTTCCCCCCACCTACCCCCTTTTTCCCAGTCTCAGCTTCACTCCTTCATTCCCAACTGTTACGGTTTGAGGAACCCACAAGCATTTATTGTCGTTTAGACAATTATTCTATCACCCGATGACCCTTCCCCATGACCCGGGAAGGGGAATTGGGAAAAACAAGGAAAACCGAGGGTTGAAATATAAACAGATTTAATAGAATAAGACTAAATAATCAACATTAATAACACTAAAGAAACAATATTGATACCAATACCAATACAAAATATACAAGGATTATACTCGGGCAATTATATCAGTAGGAAGCTGTGCACTCCCAGCAGTGGACAGCTAATGTCAGACACTGCAAGAGCTACGGCTTCGGGAGGAAGGGAAGGCCTCAGGGGTCCGGCACCAGGGCAAGAAGTTCTCAGGATGGCAGCCATCAAGGAAGAGAGAGCACTTTGCAGCAAACTTTCTAATTTATATTGAATGTGATGTTCATGGTATGGAATAACCAGCTTGGGTCAAGTGCCTGGGTGTCGCTCCTCCTCATCCCTGCACCTGGCTAACTCGAAAACACTGAGACCTTGAAACCCACATACCATAGCTGGCTATAAAGTAAATATTTTCACAAATTCAGACACTAGAACCTTCTAAAAATGCAGCTTTCCCTAGCGTTACAAGAGACCTTACTGAAAAGTAAAATTACTGAAAGAGAAATTAATCCTGTGTTGCTCAAACCAGGACACTGACTGTGCCTCTTTCGTCGTCATGTGTCGTCCCTCCCCAAGCGGCACGGGGGGGGATGGGGAATGGGGAGGGGGTTACAGTCAGTTCATAACAGTTCCTCTCTGCTGCTCCTTCCTCCTCATGCATTTCCCCTGCTCCAGCATGGGTCATCTCCATGAGCTGCAGTCCTTCAGGACAAACCTGCTCTGGCACGGGTCCTCTCCACAGGCTGCAGTCCTTCAAGAAAAAACACACCACTGCCTGAGCGTGAGTTCCCCGTGGGCTACAGTTCCTGTAAGGAGAACCTGCTCCTGTGTGGGTGCTCCATGGGCTGCAGCTTCCTTCAGGAAATATCCAACTGCTCCAATGTGGGGACTGCCGTGGGCTTCAGTGTGAATATCTGCTCCAGTGTGGTCTCTTCCATGGGCTGCAAGGGAATATCTGCTCTGGCAGCTGGAGCACCTCCTCCCTCTCCTTCTTCTCTGACTTTGGTGCTGGCAGAATTGCTTCTCGTGCTTTTTTTTTTTTTTTTTTTTTCCTGTGCAATGTTTTGCCCTTTCTTAAATATGTTTTCACAGAGGCACCACCAGCTTTGCTGATTGGCTCAGCTTCAGCCAGCAGTGGGTCGGTTGCAGAGCCAGCTGGAACCACCTGTTCCCAGCACAGGGCAGCCCCTTACCTCTTCTCACAGAGGCCAGCCCTCCATTCCCCCACCCGGCTACCAAAACCTTGCCACATATAACCGATGTATAAATCCAAACTTTTTCTTCAAAGTGGATCTTTAAATCTGATCTGGTTTGTAAATAACGTGGGTAATGTTAGAATAGTAATAGATCACCATAGAAAGGCTTGTGGATACTTATCCCACCCAAATTAACTGATCAGAAAATTTTTTTTTCAACATCCTAAAGTGACTGTATTTATTTGTGTTTCCACATATTCCACCTTCATTCTATTCTACCAAAAGTGAATCTCCAAGGTAAGTCAGTTGCAGAAAAAGTGTGTATTTATTAAGTTTTGATTTATTATAGTTTTTCCTGACTTCAGTAGCCCTCTGGAGGAAAAAATGCATCTAGTTCCGCAGCAAGAGATAAGCCTAAACTACTATCGCTAGTAATAAAATACTTTACAGTTAATTGTAGTTACTAGAACTACTTCAAAGCAACTCAGTTGTACTCGGTTCGCTTGTTTGAACTGATGCATCCTTGGGTATGTCTATGATCTTTGAGGTTTTGTCATGACCTAAAGGGTTACCCAGCCTGCAGGTGTGTAGAGATCGTGACCGTGGGTTCATAGGATTCTGTAATACACAAGAACACAGAGGCTTTTATCCTCTAAATTTCTCTCCTTTATTACAGATTACCACAAATACCACACAAATCACCACTAGCAAATATGCTACCACAAATCACCAGTAGCAAGTATACCTATGACTAATAAAATGAATATATATATATTAAGCCATATTAAATTACTATCAGCAATCAATAATGCCAACAATCAATATTATAGCAATAACCAATTACAGCAACAGCCAAGTAGGTATATACTATTACAGGTTACTACAAACTTATCCTTAGTGAAGCAAACTTATCAGCAATATAAAAGCAGATATACTTATGACAGATTACTTATATGGATAATACTGGTATCAAGTGAATTAGACAGATCTCAGAAGGGGCCAAACCATCCCAGAAGTGGGAGGACAAACCGAATTGCCCCCAGAAGTGGGCCCAGAAGGGGACCAGTAAAATAAAAAAGAAAGTTCATGCAGAGAGCTCAACCTGTTTAGGAAAACTACGTGCAGCACAGGAAGTTCTCAGAGAGAGAAGCTCCATTTTGGTTAAAAATTAAGTCATTTTTATATCACAGAGACATAAGAGGGCGTGGGACATACTTTTTTGAGCAGCCAATAGATGCTGTTAATTTCTGATTTTCACCTGAAACAGCCGATAGATGATGATGTTTTCTGTTCTTTCAGACCAGTTTTTATCTTTCCAGACTGTTTTGCTGTTCTTGTGGTTAGACCAGCCAATGGCAGTTACCGATTCCTACTTCCTCAGGATGTTTTCCCCTTTCTCCAGACTATTTTTCACCTTTTCAGACAATAAATTGCTGTTACAGTTCCATGTTTATGCTTTTATCGATGGTATCTCAGGATGTCTCTGGTTTCAAGGTACCCATTTGTACTTCAAAGATGCCAGTTGCACTTTTCAAGGATGCTTTGGGTTCACAGGCCTAGTTCCCAGGCTGGCAGACGATTTCTTCTGTTCAGTAATTTCCCCCTTCTAATCGGGTCACCTTTATGGCTGTTCATATCAGGTGTAATAACTACAGTATTTGTCCCACTCAGAATTATTTGGTGTATTGAGAGTCTTGCAGAAGATATTGTATTTGAGGAGTTAGTGATCTTGGGCAAGCCGTGTCAGCCATATTAGGCCTAGTAACCCATATGTTAGCATGAGTGACCGCTATATAGCCCTATGTATGTAACAATGACAGAGGACATGGGACTCTTCCAAGCAGATCTTTGAAGAGGCCAAAGTTTGCTCTCCTGAAGTCCAGGGCTGTGATCTTGCTTTTTGCTCTCCTCCCTGCCCTCAGGATCCTGAACTCCACCATCTCATAATCGCTGCAGCCAAGGCTGCCTTTGACCTTCACCCATAAGCTCTCAGTTGAACGCAAAAAGGCTTTATGCACAAGGAGAGACAAGCTACAAAGGTAGATTAAAGAAATATTGCCTGGGCGTGTAGAGATGGTGTCAGGAAAGCCGACTGTGGTGGGTTAACCTTGGCTGGCTGCCAGGTGCCCACCAAGCTGCTCTCTCACTCCTCCTTCTCAGCAGGACAGGGGAAGAAAATAAGATGAAAAAAAGCTCGTGGGTCAAGATAAAGACAGGAAGATTGCTCACCCATTACTGTCATGGGCAAAACAGACTCAACTTGAGGAAGATTAATTTAATTTATTGCCAATTAAAAATAGAGTAGGATGGTGAGAAACAAAGACAAAACTGAAAACACCTCTCCCCCCTCTTCTTCCCAAGGTCAACTTCACTCCTTCGTTCCTGACTCTTCTGTCTTCTCCTCCCCCCCATCTTCAAGAACTGCTCCAGTGCGGTTATGTTCCATGGGGTGCAGTCTTTCAGGAACAGATTGCTCCGGCGTGGGTCCCCCACGGGCTGCAGTTCCTGCCAGAAAACCTGCTCCTGCGTGGGCTCCTCTCCATGGGCTGCAGTTCCTGCCAGGAGACTACTCCAGCGTGGTCTCCACAGGCTGCAGCTTCCTTCAGGGCACATGCACCTGCTCCAGCGTGGGGTCCTCCACGGGCTGCAGTATGGATATCTGCTCTGAGGTGGTCCTCCACAGGCTGCAGGGGGACAACCTACTTCACCATGGTCTTCTCCAGGGGCTGCAGGAGAATCTCTGCTCTGGCACCTGGAGCACCTCCTCCTTCTCTGACCTTGATGTCTTCAGGGTTGTTTCTCTCACATTTTTTCCTCACTTTTCTCTCTCATAACTGCTGTGCAGCATTTTTTACCTTTTCTTAAATATGTTTTCACAGAGGTGCCACCAGCTGCACTGATTGGCTCATCTTTGGCCTGCAGTAGGTCTGTTTTGGAGCTGGCTGGAACTGGCTCTGTCCGGTATGAGGGCAGCCCCTGGTCTCTTCTCACAGAGGCCACCCCTGCATCCCCCCCCTTCCCCCCCTGCTACCAAAACCTTGCCATGTAAACCCAATACACCAACGCTCACCTGAACTTTAGACTTGCAAGGGACATCAAGGGCAAAAAGAAGAACTCATACTGTAGGAAATATCGTAGCAACATTGTATCAACAATGTAGCAAATATCAATGTGAGACCTTATAGGAGGGGAAGGTGATTTTATTTAAAATAAAAACTGAAACAAAACAAGCGTCCGTCACAGTCTCACACTCACAAGCAGCATCGTAAGTGTCAAAGAAGTCTGTCCAGCAGTCAGGCACCTGCCAGGGTCCTGAGTGCACTAGTAGGCCTTAATGGCTGTGACCAGCCTTAACTGAGGTTTCCACCCACACCCCCTACCCATGGGCCCAGGAGCTCCATTTAAGCTTGGCCATGAGCCATGGGTCTTCTGTCCCTGCCTGAGCTACATTGTAGAAGTGCCTCTCTCCAGCTCAGTCACAGCCATGGCTGTGCCAGGCTATGGCCCCCCGCATTGAACTGGACCCTGAGCCACGGACAGACTTCCTGACTTGACCTCAGACCTGCCCCATCATCATGAACTTGCCTGATGATCTAGACTCTTGGTTGACCCTGGCTACCCTTCTTGGGTCTGCCTTGGTTGGGTATTGTGGGACTGGGCCCTGGCTGGCAAGGCCTCTACCCTGCTGGCTTTGTTATCATGCCTAGCTCCTTGCTCCCCATCCTTTAGGGAGCAGCTAGCCCTCCTTGCTCCCTGACAGCACCAGGGCTATGCATGTTCAAGCCCAGCAGTCAGGCAGCAAGCTGCCAGATGTTAGGTGATGACATGGAGGACAAGGGATGACAGCTGCCAAGTCCTTCTAATGCATCCTGGGTTATTCTTAGGTTAGTGACCACGTGCAGGTTTTGGATATGCCTTTTTGTACCCTTTTGGAGCTGACAGTGATCAGTGTCTCCACCCTATCCCACCCCTGTGATTGTCACAGGTGAGCAAACAACAACCCGTACTGGATCTGGATACCACAAAATTAGAGCTTTTTACCCTACTTGGTTATCTTACACACTCACTCGCTCTCCCCCCCACCCCAGCAGTACATTCACTATGTCTCTACTTCCCTTACCATTGGGAAGATCACTGCTGGTCCAGGAAGGTTGAGCAGAAAGTCGCGTTGGTTTTGTGCTGTGCAGCTGCTCCCAGTTACCAGTCTCGGGCGTTACTGGCCAAGGTTCCTGCATGTCCCCCCTGCATTTGTCTCCACGCAACTCCCTGATCTCCCCCACTTCCAGGATCTTTCCTCCAGCCAGGATCTTCACCTTCTTCTTTCCAGGCCCCCTTCTTCTTTTTGGTAACCCAAGCCCCCAGTTTTCCCAATTTAAATAGTCTATGTGCAGAAGCACAACACATGATCAGGCTCCTAATTGGTGGTTCTGTCTCTGAATTGGAGGATTCAGGACGTGACACTTTTGTTTAGTTCAGGTGTTAGTTATCAAAATTTACAACCAGCTTGCACTGTTGCAGCTAAAAGTGGCAGGCTTGTGCTTGAGAGTTCTAAAGCTCAGTTTTGGACGTTCACCCCCACACAATTATCTGCAGCCTGTCAGCGTTCACAATTTAAGCTCACAATTTTTTCTGCCTACCACAACAAGTCATCAGGATTTGTTCACTGTTCTTTGTTTCCAGATCTGGATGTCTTCTGTAATGGCTGGTAGATGTGCTGGTCTTGATGACCTGCTAATCTGGGTACCATTAACACATGCAATTTTGAGAGCCCTTGTCCTGCTGCGTGTTCCTTCTGGTGTCTCCACACACAGAGGCTCCCATTCATTCTCTATTCACACTAATCATAGAACAGTTTGGGTTGGAAGGGACTTTAAAAGGTCATCTAGTCCAACTTCCCCTGCAACGAGCAGGGACATCTTCAAGTAGATCAGGTTGCTCAGAGCCCCGTCCAGCCTGAACTTGAATGCTTCCAGGGATGGGGCATCTACCACCTCTCTGGGCAACCTGTTCCAGTGTTTCATCACCCTCATTGTATAAAATGTCTTCCTTATATCTAGTCTAAGTCTACCCTCTTTTAGTTTAAAGCCATTACCCCTTGTCCTATCGCAACAGGCCCCGCTAAAATGTTTGTCCCCATCTTTCCTGTAAGCCCCCTTTAAGTACCGAAAGGCCACAATAAGGTCTCCCCGGAGCCTTCTCTTCTCCAGGCTGAACAACCCCAACTCTCTCAGTCTGTCCTCATAGGAGAGGTGCCCCATCCCTCTGATCATTTTTGTGTCCCTCCTCTGGACCCGTTCCAACAGGTCCATGTCTTTCCTGTGCTAATCTTAGCCTTTCTATCAAAACTCTCTATGCTACTGCTACAATAGTAGTAAAAGGCTGACCAAGGAAAAACTGGGGCCATTGCCAAATAGGGCGGATGATCTAGTAACCATGGACACAGATAAGGTTGAGGCATTTGGTGCCTTCTTTGCATCCGTCTTCACTAGCAAGGTCTCCCAGGCCTCTGTGCTTTGTGAAAGGGTTCAAGGAGGAGAACTACCAGCAGTGGATGAGGATTGAGTCAGGGATTATTTGCGAGAACTCTACCCATACAAGTCCATGAGACCTGACAGGATGCATCCAAGGGTGCTGAGAGAGCTGGCTGACGTCCTTGTAAGGCCATTTCATACCATCTCTGAAAAGTCATGGCTGTGTCATTGGAAAGGGGGAGGTTCCTGATGACTAAATGAAGGCAAATGTTGCATCCATCTTGAAAATTGGACAAAAGGACAATCTGGGGAACTACAGACTGGTCAGCCTCACTTCAGTCCCTGAGAAAATCATGGAGCAAGTCCTCTTGGAAAACAGTTCTGAGCACATGAAAGAGAAGGCTACTGGAAATGGTCATCGTGGATTTACCAAAGATAAATCATGCCTGACCGACCCGATTGTCTACTGTGATTAAAATAGTTATGGTTGTGGACATTTACCTCCACTTTATCAAGGTTTTTGACACTGTCTCCCACCCTGTTCTTGTATCCAAGTTAGTATGCTATGGTCTGGATGGGGGGGAAGGGGGGGCAACTGGATTGGTGAAAAAATAGTTGGATGATCGAGCTCAAAGGATAGCGGTTGATGGGTCCTATTCTACCTGGAGGCCAGTGACAAGCAGAGTACTGCAGGGGTCTGTCCTGGAACCTGTCCCGTTGAACATCTTTATCGATGACCTGGAGGTGGCAACAGAGTGCACTCTTGCCAAGTTTGCAGATGATGCTCTTAAGGACAGGGCTGCCATTCAGAGACCTAGACAGGCTGGAGGAATGGGCCCACGGGAACCTCATATAATTCAACAAGAACAAGCACCTAGTCTTGCACCTGGGAAGGAAGAACCCCTTGCAAAGACAGACAGCAAGTTTAACATGAGCCGGCAGTATGCCCTGGCAGCAAAGGTGGACAGCAGCATCCTGGGCTGTATTAACAGTAGCACAGCCATTAGATCAAGGAAAGTTATTATCCCCCTTTACTTAGCACTCATTATACCACATCTGGAATACTGTGTCCAGTTTTGGGCCCCGTACAATACAGGAAAGACATTGATCAACTGGAGCACGTCTAGTGGAGGGCCACTGAGATCATCAGGGGCCTGGAGCACATGCTCTGTGAAGAGAGACTGAGGAAACAGGTCTTTTTCAGCCTGAAGAAGAGAAGGCTTTGGGGGAGACCTAACAGTAGCCTTCCAGTACCTACAAGGAGGCTATCAAGAAGGCGGAGCCAGGCTCTTCACAGAGGTGCATGGTGGGAGGACAGGAGACAATGGGCATAAAGTGGAAACAAGAGAGGCCCTGGCTGGATAGAAGGAGAAACTTTTTCACTATGAGGGTGGTCAAGCATGGGATCAAGGTGCCCAGAGAGGTTGTGCAGTCCCCGTCCTTGGAGGCTTTCAAGACCAGACTGGATAAAGTCCTGAGCAACCTGGTCTAACCCCATAGCAGACCCTGCTTTGTCACTCAAACCAGGACATATGTCACATAGATCTTTATCCAAACTCATTCTTAATCTGTTGCCCTGTAGCAGGTTATCAAAAGTTCTTCTTGAAATAACTTTTTCCAGACAATTAGACCAAGTTTCTATGCAACACTTGATTATATCAATGCAGTCTCTCTTAATAACATTGGTGAAACATTTACTGTCTTTATTGCTGTCTTGTGAGAAAACGTATTTCAAAAGATACCTGTTTGTCAGTAATGATGGTGTCGTAGTTTAGGCTGGGCTGGCCAGTAAACAAACAACAGATGCTCTCTTTAACCTCTTTCCTTTCAGAGAAGGGAGAGAGAATGAGAGAAACTTATGGGTTGAAAAGTAAAACTACTTTAATGAAATATTAATAATAAAAAGATAATAATATTAAAAAGAAAACAATGAAATATATACAAAATATACCAAACCAGTGTCAAGCTCCCAGGATGATGATCCCATCACCAGCAGGCACTGGGGAAGTCCCAGACTGGACTCAGAGATGGACGGGAACTGGATTACAGAACTGGATTTCAGGAATGCACAGATTGAGATCAAAGGCAGTCGAATAGACAGAGTCCTCCTCGGACACCGGCCATTGAAGAAAGAGAGCTGAGCCCTTTGACCCCTCAGCTTTTATACTGAGCATGAGGCAGATGGGATGGAATACCCTACTGATCAGTTTTGGATCACCTTTCCTGTTTGCTCCTCCACACAGGTGCGATCCCTTTACGCTCTTCCACTTCTGACCCTCCAACTTGGTAAATAACAAAGTTAGCTGACCTTGGTTGTTATAGCAATAAGTATAAGGAAGAGCCTCTCTGCATACCATTCCTTGATATTAACTATAAACATCAGACCTTATCTGCTAGAAGCAGACACTGTCTGAAGAATATGCTGTTAATTTCAGAAAGTTCGGTTAGTTAGAAGAGACTTAGCTGAAAAGTAAAATTACTGAACAGAAACTTGGTTCTGTTTTACCTCAAACCAGGACAGATGACTATGCTACTGTATTTCAGTTCTCATATCAATTTTCAGTAATTTAACCAAAGTATTTTCCTTCCTTCCGTTCTTTTTCCCAAATCCTTGATTGTTTCACAAATATTGCTTGTATTATCTCCATCCAGTTTACAACCAGATTATAGATAGTC
This sequence comes from Fratercula arctica, assembly GCA_947846985.1. Classification (NCBI taxonomy): domain Eukaryota; kingdom Metazoa; phylum Chordata; class Aves; order Charadriiformes; family Alcidae; genus Fratercula; species Fratercula arctica. The sequence goes on from CANTUZ010000025.1 coordinate 10,765,041, forward strand.
CTTTGATTACCTGTCATTTTTCTGACTTCTGTTCTCATCAATAGTAATACTTTACTGTTTTTCATTCTACTCACCTGTTTACCTTATTTTATTTACTTAAAATCAGGAGTGGAGATTACATGAATCTTTCCCAACCTTCTTTCCTCATTTCATATTTTAAAGCTCTTAAGAATGTTAGACTAAATAATGCAATGCTGTTTTTCACGTATTTGGTCCATAATTTAAAAAGAGTCCACTCTCAGTGAATTGATGGTAGTGATCAAATGTCCTAGCAACTTGATCACAGAACCAGTCCTGAAGCTATTATTTTACTATGCTCTTGGCCTTCCTCTGTACAAACAAGAAAAATTCCAGGTTCACTTCTGTATCTACCTGGTAGCCTAGAACAGTGGCCGCCAAACTTTTTGATCACGTGCCTCTATCAGTACAAAAGTTTTTGAGCATGCACCCCCACTATATGTATATTTATTTACTTATAAATTATATACATGTATTACTGTGTTAATATATTATGTACATTGTAAAACATATGCAAAAAAAGAAATTAAAGAAGGATGAGAGAAAGGTGAAAGGAACAATATTTTAAAATATTTTTTATTTACTAATGGTACAAAAAACATTTTTGCTCTTGCTAAAAAAATACTATTAATAATTTTTAGTGAGAGCAATGTGATTGAATATGCTTCATTATTTTTTAAAATCATGTTTTAACACTGTGTGATACAGCGATTCAAAGGTCTGTTTCTAAGTTCAATTTATTTCGATACTTGGTTTTAATGGCTTGTCATAGCTGGAAAACATACCTCACAAAGATACATGGATCTGAATGGAAGAAGCGCATTGTTGACTGTGCTTACTAAATCATGATACTAATTTTTCAATCCCATCCACTAGTTATGCAAAGTTTTTTGTTGAAATTCGGTGTTGCGGTTTAACCCCGGAAGGCAGCTAAGCACCACACAGCCACTCACTCACAGGAGTGGGGTCTTGAAATCGACAACGGACAGTGTCTCACTTTGAAGGTAATCTGCGTCATGGAGTCTGGAGTCAGCCAGGTGTCCCCCACGAGGGTCCAATAACTTGTCTAGGAGATCTCATAGAAAAGTTCATGCAGGGGGAGTTTTCAGAGAGAGAGGCTTCATTTTGGGTAGAAAATAAGTAATTTTTATATCACTGTATTGGGTTGCATGGCAAGGTTTTGGTAGCGGGGACACTACAGGGGTGGCTTCTGTGAGACGATGCCAGAACTTCCTCCATGTCTGACAGAGCCAGTTCCAGCTGGCTCCATGACAGACCTGCCACTGGCCAAAGCTGAGCCAATCAGCAACATTGGTAGCACCTCTGTGATAGCATATTTAAGAAGGGGAAAAAACTGCTGTGCAACAGCAGCTGGAAGAGAGGAGTGAGAATATATGAGAGAAACAACTCTGCAGACACCAAGGTCAGTGAAGAAGGAGGGGGAGGAGGTGCTCCGGGCACCAGAGCAGAGATTCCTCTGCAGACTGTGGAGAAGACCATGGTGAAGCAGGCTGTTCCCCTGCAGCCCATGGAGCAGGTGGATGCACCCGAAGGAGGTTGTGACCCCATGGAGACCCCGTGCTGGAGCAGACTCCTAGCAGGAACCTGTGGCCTGTGGAGAGGAGCCCATGCTGGAGCAGGTTTGTTGGCAGGACTTGTGACCCTGCAGGGGACCCACGCTGGAGCAGTCTGTTTCTGAAGGACTGCACCCCATGGAAAGGGTCCATGCTGGAGCGCAGTTTGTGAAGAACTGCAGCCTGTGGGAAGGACTCATGTTGGAGAGGTTTGTGAAGGACTGTATCTCGTGTGTGGGGCCCCACACTGGAGCAGGGGAAGAGCATAAGGAGGAAGGAGAGGCAGAGACAATACATAATGAACTGACTGCAACTCCCATTCCCTGTCCCCCTGTGTCACTCGGGGGGAGGAGGTAGAAAAGTCGGGACTGATTGGTCAGTAATTGGTGAGTGATCTCCCTGTCCTTATCTCAACCCATGAGCTTTCTGTTATATTTTTTTCTCCCCCTGTCCAGTTGATGCGGGGGGAGTGATAGAGCTGCTTGATGAGCACCTGTTTGCCAGCCAAGGTCAACCCACCACAGTCGCAGAGACATAAAGAGGTATAGGACACCACCACCTGGAGCAGCCAATAGATATTGCTAATTTCTGTTTTTCACCTGGGACAGTCGATAAGTAATGATGTTTTCCTAATCTCTCATACCAATTTTTATTTGTCCAGACTGTTTTCCTGTTTTTGCAGTTAGAACAGCCAATGGCAGTTACTGATTCCTTGTTTTTCAGGATGTTTTCCCTCTTTTACAGACTATTTTTTCACCTTTCCAGACAATAAGTTGCTGTTACAGTTTCTTGGTTTTGTGCTTATCGATGGCATCTCAGGATGTCTCCGATTTCTAGGTACCCAGCTGCACTTCAAAGATGCCAGTTGCACTTAAGGATGCTTCTGGTTCCCAGGCCTAGTTCCCAGGCTAGCATTTCCCAGAATGACAGGCATTTTCTCTGTTGGTATTTCAGCAGTCTTTCTGAGCAGTCAGCTCACTTTCTCCCTCTCTGTGTGTGCTCTCAGCGTGCTCAATTGATGCACTTGCTCAGCTTTCTAGCTTGATCCTATCGACACTCTCACTGGACCTGCCTGCCCAGCTCCATGTCAGTGCTCTCAGCTCACTCAGCACATCTGCTCTTCTCCCTCTCTCCCGTCAGCATTCCCTCTCACTTCTCAGCATGCTCTTTACTCTCATTGCTCTCAGGTCTTGGCTCACTCAATGCTCTGCTCTTGACTCTCAGCACTCCCTCTCAACTCTCTCTCAACTGTCAAATCTTGATACTCTCGTGTCTCTTGACTTACTTGGTGCTCCATCTGTCACATCATACAGTTTCTCAACTCTGGCTCTTTTGGCACTCTTGGTTCTTAGCACACTGTCTTGGGGCTCTCACTTTGCTATTGGCTCTTTCTCTGCTCTCTCGTGGCTTTCTCTTGGTGCTCTGTCTGCTCTGGATGCTCACTCAGCTCTCTGTCTGCTCTGGGCACTCTCTTGGCTTGCTCTCAACTATCCACGTTCTTGACTCTTGGTGCTCCCATTCCTGACTCTTGCTCTGCTTTTTACTCTCTTGATGTTTGGATCTCTCTGGGAACTCACTTGGCACTCTGGGCACTCTCTCTCCACTTCCTCCTGACTTTCATCTCTCCCTCCTCTCTTGGCTCCCCTCCCTCAGTCCTCCTCTCTCAATCCCCTCTCGCCTCCCACTCTTGGCTCTTGCTCTTGGCCCCTCCAGCCCCCTCTCCAGTCTTGGCCCTTTCAGGATCCTCTCTCTACCCTCTCTGTTCTCGCTCTCCTCTTTCTCGATCCCCGCTTGTCTCACTCACTCCTCTCTCAGCCCTTTTTTCTCAGCCCTTGTTCCCTTCTTGCTTTCCTCTCTTGTCCCTCACTCCTCAAGCACACCTCCCCCCCCCCCCCCTCGGCCCTCTCTCCTCATGCACACCTGTCGCTCTCCTCTCTTGGTCCTCACTCCTCTCATTCTCCCCTCTCTTGGGTCCTGCTCCCCTTTCACTCTCCTCTTGCTCTGCCCTTGCTCTCCTCTCGCCTGGCCCTCACTCCTCTCCCCCCCTTGCTTTATCTGCCCTCATCCTCCTCTTGCTCCCCCCTCTATTGGCCCTTGCTCCTCTCGCCCTCTTCTCACTCTCACCTCACTCTCCCCACACCCATTTTGTTTACCTATCACTCCCTTCTCTTGACTGTCACCCCCCCCCACTTCTCAGCCCTCACTCCTCCCAACCTCCTCGCCCCTCTCACTCTCCTGTCTCTTGGCCCTCACCCCTCTCGTTCTCTCCTCTCTTGGCCCTCTTGCTCCCCTCTCTCTGGGTCCTCTCTCACTCCTCTCGGCTGTATGCTAATCTCTCTTGACTTCTCATTTCTTGTTGTGCTCTCTCAGCTCTTGCTCCCTGCTCCTCGGCTCTCCCTCCTGGTTCCTCACTTTCAGCTCTCATCTCTGCCACCCACTCCTCACCTCTCTCCTTGCTATGCTCTCCTCTTGGTCCTTGCTCTTCTCACTCCCCTCTCTCAGTCCTTGCTCCTTGCTCGTGGCCCTCGACCTCAGTCCTAGCTCTCTGCCCTCTCTCACTCCTCTCTCCTCTCAGCCATAGTTCCTCTCTCTTGGCTCTGTGTTCCTCGCTCTCGGCTGCTCACTCCTTTATTGTCTTGCTCAGCTCTTGCTCCTTGGTGCTCAGTCATGCTTCCTTGCTCTTAGCATTCCCTGCCCCCCCCCCCGCCCCCCGGTCCTTGTTTCCCTCTCTCACTCCTCACTCCACTCTCTCAGCTCTCATCCCTTGCTACTTGCTCCCCTTTCCCTTGGCCCTTCCTTGCTCTTTTCTCATCTTGGCCCTTGCTCTTTGCCCTCAGGCTCTCTGCTCCTTGGTCATCGCTCTTGCCTGCTCATTCTTGGCTCTTGTTCCTTGTTGCTCTCTCCCCCTACTCCTTGCTCTCACTCCTCGTTCCTGGCTCTTACTTCTCACTCTCAGACTGTGTTCCTCTCAGTCCTTGCTTCTCTCTCCTTTCACTCCCCTCTCTTGGCTTTCGCTCCTCTCTTGGCCCTTGCTCCTCTGGCTCATCTTGGCTCTCACGCCTCTCTTCTCTTGTGCCTCTATCCTCATCCCCCTCTCCCCTCCGCTTGGCTCTTGCTCCCCTCTCCCCTTGGCTCGCCTTTCCCCTTGTCTCTTGCTCCTTGCTCTTCTCTCTTGGCCCTTGCTCTTGCCTCTCTCTCATTCCTCGCAGCTCTGTGCTCCTCACTCTCAGCCCTCGCTCCTCTCACTCCCCTCTCACTCCCCCCTCTCTCAGCCCTCACTCCTCCGTCACTCCTCTCACTCCCCCCCGCTTTGGCCCTCACTCCTTGCTCTTCTCATTCCCCTCTCAGACAGTGTTCTTTGCTCCTCTTGCTCTCCTCTCTCTCAGCCCTCTCACTGCTTGTTCTTTGTCTTGCCCTCTCACTCCTTACTCTTCGCACACCCCTCTCAGCCCTCACCCCTCTAGCTCTCCTCTCTCTCAGCCCTTGGTCCTCTTGTTCTCCCTTCTCTCATTTCTTCTCCACAATGCTCCCCTCTCGCTCTCCTCTCTCTTGGCCTGTGGTCCCATCATGTGCACCTCTTGCTCCTTTCTCTCTCAGCCCTAGGTCATCTCACTTCTTCCTCCCTCAGCCCCTGCTCCCCTCTCTCTCGGCCCTCACTCCTCTCATTCTCCTCCCTCTCTCTTGACCCTCATGCCCCTCTCCTCTCGCTCCTCTCTCGCTCCTCTCTTTCTTGGCCCTCACATGTTGCACTCCCCTCTTGCTGTCCCCCTCCTCAGCTCTCGCTTCTCTCACTTCCCTCTCTCTTGGATGCTCCTGGCCCTTGCTCTTCTCGCTCTCATCTCTCTCGTGCCTCACTCACCTCACTTCCCTTTTGCTCTACTCCCTCTCAGCCCTTGTTCCTTTTGCTCTCCTGTCTCACAGCCCTCGCTCTCCCCTCTCACTCCCCCCTCTATTGGCTCTTGTGCCTCTGGCTCTCCTCTTGTTCCCCCCTCTCTCAGCCCTTGGTCATTTGGCTCTCCTCCCGCTCTCCTCTCTCTTGGTCCTTGGTCCCATTGCAATAATCTCTTGCTCCTTTCTTTCTTGGCCTTTGTGTCTTTTGCTCCCCTCTCTCTTGGCCCTCACACCTCTCTCTTCTTTCTCCCTTGCTCCTCACTCATCTCACTCTCCTCTCTCTCAGCCCTCAATCCCCAAGCTCTCCTCTCTCAGCCCTCGCTTCTTGCTCCCCCTCTCTCTTGGCCCTTGTGCTTTCCTCTCTTTTGGCCCTTGCACATCTCGCCCTCCTCTCCCTTGGCCCCCGCTCCTTCTGCTCTCTTCTTGCTCCCCTCTCACTACTTGCTGCTCTCTCCTCCTTCTCATCCCTCTTGACTCATGCTCACCTCTCTTGTCCCTTGCTCCTCTTGCTCCCCCCCCATCCCTCTCTCCTCGTATACCTCCTCTGGGCTCTTCCCCTTGCTCCTGTCTTTCATCCCTCATTCCCCTGGATCCCCTCTCTCACCCCTTGCTCTCTCCCCTTGCACCTCGCTCCCCTCTATCTCATCTCATCTCTTGCTTCTCTTGCTCCCCTTCCTCTCAGCCATAGACTCTCGCTCCCCTCTGTCAGTTGTCACTACTTGCTCCCCTGTCTCAGCTCTTGCTCCACACCCTCCCATGGCTCTCACTCCCCTCACGCCCCTTAATCTTACTCTGGGTTCTCAGCCCTTGCTCCCCACTCTCTTGCCACTTGCTCCCCTCTCATCTGTTGCCCCATGCTCCTTGCTCCCCTCTGTCTTGGCCCTTGCACCCCACTCCCTCTGTCTTGTCTCTTGCTCCCCTTCCTATCAGACATAGGTTCTTGCTCCCCTGTGTCAGCTCTCACTCCTCACTCCCCTCTTTCAGCTCTTGTTCTTACTCTCTTTGCTCATGGCTCTTGCTCCCCTTGCTCTCAGCTCTCGCTCATCTTGTACCCCTCGCTCCAGGCTCTCGCTCATCTTGCTCTTGGCTCTCGTGCCCCTCGTTCACACCTCTCCCTCCCCTCTGTCATTCCCTTCCTTCATTCCTTGCTGTTGGCTCACTCCCCTTGTTCCTCATGATCCCAGCTCTTCCCATCGTTCCCCTCTCTTGCACCTCTCACTCCTGGCTCCTGCCCCCCCCCCCCCCCCCCCCCCCCCAGCTCTCGCCCCTCACTGCCCTCACTCTTATCCCATGCTCTTGCCCCTCACTCCCTTCTCTCTTGCCCCACCCCATGCCCCTCTCACCTCTTGGTCCTCGCACCCCTTCCTCTTGTCCCTCCCTCTTTGCCCCCCCCAGCTCTTCCCCCTTGCCTCTCACTCCCCTCTCACAACCCTCCCATCTCTCTCACTCCTTGCTCTCTCAGCTTTTGCATTCGTCACTTGTGGATCATGCTCCCCTTGCTCCTTTCTCACCCCTCTACTCTGGGCTCTTGCTTATCTTGCTCTCAGATATCACTCCCCTCGTTCTTGACCCTCACTCTTGCTCTTGGCCTTCTCTCCCTTCACTCTCACCTCTTGCTCTCCCCCCTCTCAGCTGTCACCCCTTGCTTCTCCACTCCCCTCTCTCTTGGCTCTCACACCTCGCTCCTCTTGCCTCCCTTTATCTTTTCTCTCACTCCTCTTGCTCCCCTTCCTCTCAGCCGTAGGCTCTTGCTCCCCTCTGTTGGCCCTCACTTCTTGCTCCCCTCTGTAGGCTTGTCTCCCAGCACTATGGGGACAGACAGATTCTTTTGGGGATCCTTGGCAGATGATGGCACTAAGTTGTAGTTACAATTAAAGCTTTATTTTTTTTAACAGAATTTTATGATCAGCATAGAATAGAATTTTATGATCAGAGTAGCACGGGAGTTTTGTAAGTAGAATCAGCGTAGCACAATTTTATAAGTAGTGTAGCACAGAATTTTATAGCACAGCTTAATTTATGATTCCTAATCACCTGGACCCTCTACAGATTGGGTCAAATCTTAATACTTGGCTTGCCATATCAATAAAACAATCATAATCTAGACTCAAAATCACATAAAAGAATACGAGTCAGTCAGTCCTCAGAGGAAGCAGGCGACAGTGGAGGCATCCCTGACCACTGAGGGATCAGGGGTTTCACTGTCCAGCAGCAGTTCCAGTCCAAGTTCCCACTTAGGACTTGTAAATGCTTGATTTTATAGACAGTGCTTTATGTACTGTTACACTTCCCTATTCTGTGATGGGGTCATCACCACCACCTGGTTGGTTGGGTGCCTGGGACCTTCAAGGCTGGTAAGGAGGGAAGAAGTCGGCCTGGTGCCCAGGAACCTTGAGGCTGATAGGGAGGGGATGACAAAATCTGCCTGATGCACAGGACCTTCAGGGCCTGATGAGGAGGGAAAAGGAGACTGATATGTGACTAGCTTGGTGACAGAGAATGGCCGTTTGCCTATTAAAATGGCTTAGTAATGCTAATCATATTATCAGGGTCAGGAGCAGGAGGTACTGGTCACAAGGCTCTTGCTCCCGTCACTCCCATCTCTTGCTTCTCACACACTCCTTGCTCTTGGCTCTTGCTCCTCTCATACCCCTTGCTCTGGGCTGTCACTCATCTTGCCTTTGCTCCCCGTTCCCCTTCCTCTCAGCCTGTTGTGTGTTAATCCCAGTAGGCAGCTAAGCCCCACACAGCCACTTGCTCACTCCCCCTCCAGTGGGATGGGGGAGAGAATCAGAAGGGTAAAAGCGAGAAAACTTGTGGGTTGAGATAAAGATGGTTTAATAAGTGAAGCAAAGCTGCATGCACAAGCAAAGCAAAATAAGGACTTCATTCACTACTTCCCATCAGCAGGCAGATGTTTAGCCATTTCCAGGAAAGCAGGGCTTCATCACGCATAATGGTTACTTGGGAAGACAAACGCCGTAACTCCAAACATCCCCCTGTCCTCCTTCTTCCCTGCAGCTTTTATTGCTGAGCACTATGTCATATGGTATGGAATATTCCTTTGGTCAGTTGGGGTCAGCTATCCCGGCTGTGTCCCCTCCCAACTTCTTATACACTCTCAGCCTACTTGCTGTGGGGGCAGCATGAGAAACAGAGAAGGCCTTGATGCTGTGTAAGTACTGTTCATCAATAGCTAAAGCATCAGTGTGTTATCAATGCTGTTTTGGTTACAAATCCAAAGCACAGCACCATAGGGGCTGCTATGAAGAAAATGAACTCTATTCCAGCCAAAGCCAGTGCACAGCTGTAGGCTTTCGTCCCCCTCTGTCAGCTCTCGCTCCCTTTGCTCATGGATCTCGCTCCCCTTGCTCCCATTGCTTCCTTTGCTCTCATGCCCCTTGCTTTTGGATCTCACTGCTCTCGCTCCTCTTGCTCATGGAATTCGCCACCTTGCCCTCACTCCACATTCCTGCTCCTTTCTCCCCTCGCTCCATTCTCCCCTTGCTACCCTTGCTCTTGCCCTTCACTCCTTGTTCCCCTCTTTCTTGGTTCTTGCCCTTTGCTCCCCTTTGTCTTAGCTCTCCCCTCTTGTTCCCCCCTTTTGACTCTCACCCCTCCCTTTCACTCCCCTCTCTTAGCTTTCATCCCTCACTCCCCTCTCTCTCAGTTGTCGTCCCTTTCTTCTCACTCCCCTCCCCGGCCCTTCCCCCCTTTCCCAGCACTCCCTTGTCTCTCTCCTGGCTCTCTCTTAGGCCTCACCTCTATCTTGGCCCTCTCTTCTCTCGGCCCTTGCTCCTTTCTCGGTTTTCTCTAAGCCTTTGCTTGGCTCTAGGCCCTCCTTCTTCTCTCAGCCCTCGCTTCTCTCTTAACCTTTGTTCCTCTCTGGCCCCTCTCTTGGCTCTCTTCACCTCTATCCTGGCTCTTATTTGGCTCTCTCCTCCCTCTCCCATCTCCGTCCTCTCTCTCAGCTCTCTAGGCCCCCACCCCTCTCACAGCTCTTTCCCGGCCTTTGCTCTTCTCGGCCCTCACTCCTCTCTTGGCACTCTTTCAGTCCTTGCTCCTCTCTCAGCTCTTTCTCGGCTCTTTAGACCCTTACCACTGTCCCATCTCTCTCTTGGCTCTCTCTTGCCCCATGTTTTCCATCCACTTTCAGCCCTTGACCCTCTCCCAGCTCTCTCTTGACCCTTGCTCCTCTCTTGGCACTGACCCTTCTCGGCTTTCTCACAGCCCTTGCCCCTTATCGGCTTGCTCTCAGCCCTTGCCACGTACCCAGTGGTCTCTCTCGGCTCTCCTCTGTCTCCCCTCCCTGGGTGCTCTCTCAGCTCTCTCCTGGCTTTCTCTTGCTCCTTGCTCCTCTCTCAGCCCTTGCTCCTCTCTCAGCTCTCTCTAAGCCCTCTCTTGGCTTTCTCTTGTCCCTTGTCCCTCTCTTGGCTCTGTCTCAGCTTTCTCCTCCCTCTCCCTTCCCTGGAGCCTCTTGTGTCCCTTTATCAGCCCTTTCCCCTCTCTTGGCTTTCTTTCAGCCCTCACCCCTTTCCTGGCTCTTTCTTGTCCCTCCCCTGGCTCTCTCCTCCCTTCCCCTTCTCTGGGCTCCCTCTTGGCTCTCTAGGCCCTCTCTCCCCCCCCACCCCCTTGGCCCTTGCTCCTCTCAGCCCTGTCACCTCTCTCTCAGAGACATTGATTCTCTCTTGGCTCTTTCGGCCCTCACTCGCGTTTCAGCGCTCTCTGCCCCCACTCCTCTCTCAGGGATCTCTCTTGGTCCTTGCCCCTCTCCCAGCTCTTGCCTTGATCTCTTTCGTCCCTGGCTCCTCTTTCAGCTCTCTCTTGGCCTTCACTTCTCTTGGCCCTCACTCAGCTATTAGCTCTCCCTCGGCTTACTCTCCACTTGCACTCAGGTGTCTCTTGTCTTTCTCATGCGCGTTCTCACCCCTCATGTCTCTCCGAGCCCTTGCCCCTCTCTCAGTTCTCTCTCAGCCCTCACTCTTCTCTTTACCCTCACTCCTCTCGAGGCTCTTGCTCCTTCATATATTCAGGGAGAAGACATGAAAGACCAAAGGTCAATTAGTTGAAACTGGCCAGTGTTGTGCCAGACAACAAGAAGGTCTTTTTTAAGTACATTAATAGCAAGAGGAAGTCTAAAGAAAACATTGCACTGATATTTGTTGAAGATGGTCACCTGACTAATAGGGATGAAGACAAAGTAGAGGCATTCAGTGCTTTAGAGCATTGAGCAATCCTTAATGTCATTAAATTTAACAAGAACAAATGCTGGATTCTGCACCTGGGATGGAGTAATGCCAGGCACAAGTATGAATTGGGAGAGGAGTGGCTGGAGAGCAGCCCTGCAGAAAGGGATCCGAGGGTGCTGGTTGACAGTAGGCTCAATATGAGTCAGCAGTGTATCTCCCCATCTCCCATCTCTCTCCCTTTTCTCCTGTCTCTCATCTCTTCGTCTCCTCTCATCTCTCACCTCTCATCTCTCTTCTCCTCTCATCACTCATCTTGTCTCTCCTCTCTTCTCTTGCCTCTCATCTTGTCTCATGTCTCGTCCTCTCTCCCCATCTGCCTTGTGTCTTTCTCTCATCTCATCTCTTTCTCATCTCTCATCTCACCTCTCATCTCTCCCATCTTTCCCCCTCTTCCCCTCTTCCCATCTCTTTCATCTTGTCTTGTATCACATCTCTTGTGCCTCCCTCTGTCCCCTCCCTTTGCTCTCTCTCATCTCTCCTCTCACGCCCCTCTCTCATACTGTCTCTCTCTCTTCTTGGCTCTCTCGTCTGGTCTCATCTGGTCTCTCACCTTGTCTGTCATGTCTCTCATCTGGCCGCTCTTGTCTTGCCTGGCCTCTTGTCTCATCTCTCTCCTCTCTCTCCCCCCTCTCGTCTTGTCTCTGTCGGCTTGCTTCTCTCATTTCATGTCTAGTCTCTCTCATTTTGTGTCTCCTCTCATCACTCATCTTGTTTTTCCCCTTGTGTCTTACCTCATGTCTCACAGCTGCTGTGCAGCATTTTTTACCCTTTCTTAAACATGTTATCACAGAAGCACCACCAGCTTCTCTGACTGGCTCAGCCTTGAGAAGTGGTGGGTCCATTTTGGAGCTGGCTAAAACTGGGTCTGTCCAACATGGGGGCAGCTCCTGATCTCTCCTCACAGAAGCCACCCCTGCAGCACCCCCCCAGTTACCAAAACCTTGCCATGTAAACCCAATAGAGGTGCCAAAAAGGGCTGTTGTGGTTTAACTCCAGTAGGCAGATTAACACCACACAGCTGCTCGCTCACTCACTCATCTTGTCAGGTCTCTCTTGTCTCTCGTCTCACCTCTCTTATCTCATCTAGTCTCTCACCTCTCTCGTCTGGTCTCACTCTCCTCCTCTCTTCTCTTCTTGTCTCTGTCAGCTTGTCTCTCATCTTGTTTCCCATCTCATCTCTCTCATCTGTAGCCTCTAGTCTCTTCATCTCTCCTCTCATCGCTCACCTCCCATTTCTTGCTTCCCCTTTCTCGCCTCCCCTTTTCCTCTTCTCTTTCCTCTCTCATTTCGTCTCATCTCTCATTTCTCATCTCATCTTTTCTTGTTTCATCTTTCTCATCTCCGCTCCTGTCATCTCGTCTTGTCTCTTGTCTCATCTCTCTTTACTCGTCTATTGCCACTTGTTGCGTCACCCAGCTCGTCTCTCACCCTCCCTCCCTTTCTTTCTCTTCTCATCTCTCTCTGTTGCTTCCCTCTTGCCACCCTCTTGTCTCCCTCTATCATCTCATCTCATGTCTCATTCCTTGTCTCATTCTTCTTGTGTCTTGCTCTCTTGTCTTTCCTGTCGCTTGCAACTCTCATCTCTCTCTCATTACTCATCCCTCTTATCCTCCCCTCTACTCTTGTATCATCTGGCTTGTCTAGTCTCATTTTGTGCTCTTGTTTCATCTCTCTCATAGTCTCGTATCTATCTCTCCTCACCTGTATTCCTGGGAAGATGATGGAGAAAATAGTCCTGGAAACTGAAGGTGCTTGGTAGGAGTCAGTATGGATTTATGAATGGGAAATCATGCCTGATCAACCTGATAAGCCTTCTACAAAGAGGCAACTAGCTTGGTGGATGAGGGGAGAGCAGCGGATGTTGTTTAATGGACAGTGAGGTGAACTGAAACTGGCTGAATGGCCAGGCCCAGAGGGTTGTGATCAGTGGCACAAATTTCAGTTAGAAGCAAGTCACTAGTGGTGTCCTCCAGGAGTCTATACTGGGGCCAATACTTTTTGATATCTTCATTAGTGACCTGGAAAATAGGACAGAGTACACCCTCAGCAAGTTTTCAGATGATACGGAATTGAGAGGAGCGGTTGATAGACCAGATGGCTGTTGTGCCATTCAGAGGGACCTTGACAGGCTGGAGAACTGGGCAGAGGAGAATCACATGAAGTTGAACAAGTGGGAATGCAAAGTTCTACATCTGGTGAGCACTTACCCCAGGCACCAGTACAAGCTGCAGGCTAACTAGCTAGAAAGTAGCTTTGCAGAGAAGGAAATGAGGGTCCTGGTGGACAAGCTGAACGTGAGCCAGCAATGCACCCTTGTGGCAAAAAAAAGGCCAACAGTATCCCTGGCTGCATTAGGAAGAGCATTGCTAGGAGGTAGAGGGAGATCCTTCCTCTCCATTCAGTGCTAGTGAGGCCGCATCTGGAGTACCGTGTTCAGTTCTGGGCTTCCCAGTACAAGAAAGGTATGGACTTATTGGAGCAAGTCCAGCAAAGGGACACAAAGATGATTAAGGGACTGGAGCATCTGCCATATAAGGAGAGGCTGAGAGAGCTGGGACTATTCAGCCTGGAGAAGAAAAGGCTCAGGGAGGATCTTATCATTGTGAAAAAATACCTGATGGGAAGGAGTGAAGATGAGGAGGGAGCAAGGCTCTTCTCAGTGGTGCTCATTGACAGGACAAGAGGCAATGGGCACAAATGGACAAAAAGCAGGAAATTCCATCTGAACACTCAAAGACACTTTTTTACTGTGAGGTTAGTCAAGGACTGTACCAGGTTGTCCAAAGATGTTGTGGAGTCTCTACCCTTGGAGATATTAAGAACCCAACTGGACATGGCCCTGAGCAACTTGCTCTAGGCGACCCTGTTTTGAGCAAGGGAGGTGGACTAGATGATCTCAAGAGGCCCTTTTCAACCTAAATGCTTCTGTGATTCTGTGCAAAATTGAAGAATTCTCTAATTCCTAGTATGTATACGCCATTCTCAGTCTTTTTTATGATACTCTAAATAGGTTTTTTTTGTAAGGCATTTTCCTTCATCGTTGGACCATTTCTGTGCTCTATCCAGATTTTGAACATTCCTCCTAAAAATGTCAGTGCCACAACCTCATGTACTTGTCTAGTGTGTGCCTCACTATTTTAATAGGGGTAAAATCCCTGTTTATAACTCCAGTGATTACATTAACACTTTCTGCTAAAGCAAGCTTACTTGAGTCACTTTTCCACTATGAACTTTAAAATGCTTTTCAGGGTCTTCTTTTCAGGTTGCAGCCCCTCATTCTATCACCTGCTAGAGCTTTAACTCAGCATTTGAATATGAAGAATTTATAGTGCAATTCAGTAAACCAGAGGAAGGACAGCTTTGAAGAATGGGTAGTCATTTACAAGCTGATGGGAAAACTTTGGCTTATTTCTGGTTTTTATGAGTTGTTCCTGAAGTCACATAAATGAGAAAAGTTTCTGTTCATTTACATTATTAAATAAGATATTTTGAGTGCAAGTAAGGTAAGAGCAAACTTTGAATATTTCAGTACATAAGGATTTGAACTGTTTCAGGGAAGAAAATGAAGAGAGAAAATTCTTTCTGGTATTGCATATTTTACCCATTGTGTTCTTACAGTACACTTTATTCAGTGCATGTTTGTTCTTTCTGAAAGCTGACAATATTTGGAGGTACTGTAATTTACTTGTATTGTGATTACTATAGAAATTACTCTTTTAGTTCTTTAGAATTGTGATGAGTTGGTATGAAATGTTTCCAGTGTTCAGTTTAATTGCATTGATTATTGCAAGTCTTTTTGTGAAGGCATGCTTAATTAAGATGTAAACATTAATATGTGCAGCTTCTAGAATTAATTATTTTTTTGCATATAGGTAGCTTAAAGTGTGTTGTCTTAATATGGTATAAGGTTTTGAGTCTCCTCTCAAAATTTGACTGTAGTTGCAGCTAACATATACAAGTGTAGTTAGGGAATAATTGGGCCTGTGAATGGATTTTTTAATAAAAGTTCTTTACCTCAAAGAAGTATTTAGGTTTGTGTGCACGTTGCTTCTGACTTGATAAGTGTATTTGGTGTTACAAAGCAGAATGTAAACTGTTAGAAAAAAATTCATGAAGTCTAAAGCTTATAGTATTCTCTTCTTGATGTGCTGCAAGCTCTAAGCAGACCTTAGATTAGACAAAGCAATAATATATAATATGAATTTTCTAATATTTTAGGCCAAAGCAGCATTTTAAAAAAGGAAAAATAAATGAAGTATCTCCATGTACTCATGTAACAGTATGTGAAACAATCTTTAGTTAATCCCCAGATTGGATTTTGGGTGAATAGTCTTCTTTTAAGATATGAATAAGGATAACTGACAAAAAGCAAAGAAGTTTGTGCTGAACTTCTAATTTTACATTTTAATTTTATTCAGAGACCACCACGATGCAGACATCAGAGACTGGGTCGGACACAGGTTCGACTGGGACTTTACAGGCATCTGTGGCTGGCCAGGCAGCAGTGCCCACACAGGTAGTACAGCAGGTACCGGTTCAGCAACAGGTAGGTGTCTGTTAATTTTGGGAAAACAAAAAACCCTGGCAAGAAAGAATGATGCATTTCAACAGGTGTAGTGAAGAACTGATTTTGTACAAGGCTGCAAAAGAACTCTTTTTCACTGATTTATTCAATTTTATTTTGCTGTAACTAAAATAGCTACATAAGCAGACATGCAGTTTTCAGGGTTTGTTTCTTGAACTAGAATATCTGGCAACCACCAGAAATACATATGCATGATTCTAAAAGTAGATTGCAATGAAACGTGTGCAATATCTCATAAAAAATTACATTCATTAAAGTTATTGAATATTCACATTTTTTACTTTGAAAGGTTGACAAGGAATATGGAATTTTTGAAATAAATATAATATAGATGTAAAATGCAAAAGTAATGTCATTTTGTACTTCTAAGATGGACTCCCTGCAGGTTCTTGCACAACTCTAGAAAGGTATTTGAAGTAAAACCTTATGTAATACATAAGTTGGATTTGACAGAGACTTAAAGGGGCTTCTGAAGCAGCCAGCTCAGCACACACTTTTGTGACCTGATTAATCACCTATGCAGCCCCACCAACATTAGAGGGAGTGGTGCATGAGGAGATTGAGAAGGGAAGTGGAGTTGGAAAACAGAACTGAATGTGAAAAGCCATGACTTTTTTTTTTAAAAATTATTTGTTCCAGTTGGAAGGGACCTACAACAACCATCTAGTCCAACTGCCTGACCACTTCAGGGCTGACCAAAAGCATATTATTAAGGGCATTGTCCAAATGCCTCTTAAACAATGACATGCATGGGGCATCGACCACCTCTCTAGGAAGCCTGTTCCAGTGTTTGACCACCCTCTCAGTAAAGAAATGCTTCCTAATGTCAAGTCTGAACCTCCTCTGATGCAGCTTTGAACCATTCCCACTCATCCTGTCACAGGATACCAGGGAGAAGAGATCAGCACCTCCCTCTCCCCTTCATTCAGCTGTCAGTGGTTTAGGTTCTTTGGGTGCAATCTGTTCTTTTTTAACATAAGTTGGCATTACAGTCTCAAAATCAACAATGTTAAAACTGAGAATAACTTCTTAAATTTAATAAGTCTGTTTCTGTGCTAGTGAATCACTGTTGTCTAAATTAAAATATCTAGTATTTCATTAGGTTTAGTTTTAAAATTTAAGGTGATAAATTTTTCTGCATGTTCTTTGCAATGCTGTTTAACTGCCTCATACATTTCACTACTATTTTTTCCTGATATACAGCCTCAATTCATAATGTCTCATAATTCCATTAATATCACTTCTACTTATATTCAAATGTACCTTGGAATCTTGGAATACATTTACTTTTTTTTTAAACACCACCCCCCACCCCCATGCCCCCCAAAAAACCAACCCACCAAACAATGTTTCAGCAAAACACTTAAGCATTGGGCACTTAACATGAATTTAAATGCTTATCTTTCTGTACCTGCTCAAAGTTCATCCCTACTAAATCACAGAATTGCAAAATCACAGAATGGCTGAGGTTGGAAGGGACCTCTGGAGGTCATCTTGTCCAACCCCCTGCTCAAGCAGGGCCACCTAGAGCTGGTTTCCCAGGAACATGTGCAGATGGCTGTTGAATATCTCCAAGGAGGGAGACTCCACAGCCTCCCTGGGCAACCTACTCCAGTGCTCAGTCACTGTCATAGTAAAAAAGTGTTTCCTGAGGTTCAGACGGAACCTCCTGTGTTTCAGACTAAGCAGTCCCAGCTCTCTCAGCTGGGAGCCCAGAACTGGACACAGGACTCCAGGTACACAGTACTCGACTGGTGCTGAATAAAGGGGAAGGATCACCTACCTGGACCTACTGGCAATGCTTTGCCTAATGCAGCCCAGGATACCATTAGCCCTCTTTGCGGCAAGGGCACACTGCTGGCTCATGTTCAGCTTGGTGTCCACCAGGACCCGCAGGTCCTTTTCTGCAAAGCTGCTTTCCAGCTGTCTGGCTCCCCTGGCATGGGGTTCTTCCTCCCCAGGGGCAGGACTTGGCACTCCTCATTGTTGAAGTACATGAAGTTCCTGTCAGCTCATTTCTACAGCCTGTTGATATCTCTCTGAATGGCGTTCTCCAAAAGAGTTTTCACAAAATAACTTTTCCTGCAGTTGCTAGGGCCTACCAGAACAGCAGAAAAGTGGTGCTTCTAGTGCATGCCCATGATCAAAATCCGTAGGGGAGGCTGTTAAAATTTTTAGTCAGTACCCTTTTGCTGTAAACCACCTTCTGCATCTACTGGAGGGGCCTGGTTTCTATTGCCCATTTCTGTTTATTCCTGACAATAAAACACTGCTCTATCAGTCTTTTTAGGGTCATCACTGTCTGGATTTTTGCTGTAATCCAACACAAGATCCCTCAGTGCCTCAAAACTGATCTTTTCTCTGTTTGTTGCATTTTAGAGTGATGCCTTTAACCTTTGAACAACACTTTCCTCCAGACTGCAGGTAGCAGCACCCCCAGGTCCTTTTCTGCAAAGCTGCTTTCCAGCTGATTGGCCCCCAGCCTGTACTGCTGCATGGGGTTATTCTT
Source organism: Fratercula arctica (assembly GCA_947846985.1). NCBI lineage: Eukaryota > Metazoa > Chordata > Aves > Charadriiformes > Alcidae > Fratercula > Fratercula arctica. The sequence continues at coordinate 10,782,867 of CANTUZ010000025.1, forward strand.
TCCCAGGTGCAGGAATTGGCACTTCCCCTTTTTGAACTTCATGAGGTTCCTGTCAGCCCATTTCCACAGCCTTTTGAGGTCCCTCTGGATGGCAGCACAACCCTGTGATGTATCAGCCACTCTTCCCAGTTTGGTGTCACCAGCAAATGGCTGGGGGTACACTCTGCCCCATCATCAAGATCATTAATGAAGATGTTGAACAAGACTCGACCCGGTATTGGCCCCTGGGGTACACCACTAGTCACTGGCCTCCAACTAGACTTTGTGCCACTGAAAGGCTTTTGCTGAATTAGGACTTTTATATAATCTCTCTCTTTAACTTAAATCTTTATTACATAATCACAGAATGGTTGAGGTTGGAAGTGACCACTGGAGGTCATCCCCCCTGCTCAAGCAGGGTCACCTAGAGATGGTTGCCTAATAACATGTCAAGAGAGCTTTTGAATATCTCCAAGGGGGGAGAATCCACAACCTCCCTGTGAAACCTGTTCCAGTGCTCAGTCACCTTCACAGTGAAAAAGTGTTTCCTGATGTTCAGATGGAACCTCTGTATTTCAGTTTGTGCCCATTGCCTCTTGCACTTTCACTGGAAACCACTGAGAAGAGCCTGTCTCGATCTTCTTTGCACCTTCCCTTCAGGTATTTGTACACATAATGATATTCCCCCCTGAGCCTCTGGGCTAAACAGCCCCAGCTCTCTTGGCCAACTAGACTTTGTGCCACTGATCACCACCCTCTGGGCCCAGCCATTCAGCCTGTTTTCAACCCACCTCACTGTCTGCTCATCCAGCCCATATTTCAACAGCTTCTCTATGAGAACCTTATGGGAGACAGTGTCAAAGGCCTTCCTGAAATCTAGGTAGACTATATCCCCTGCTCTCCCCTGGTCTACCAGGCCATTTATTTCATTATAGAAGGTTATTAAGTTTGTCAAGCATGACTTTCCCTTGGTGAATCCATGCTGACTACTCCTGATTATTTTCTTGTCATTCATGTGCCAGGAAATGGTTCCCAGGATTAGTTGCTCCATCACCTTCCCAGGGACTGAGGTGAAGCTGACCGGCCTGTAGTTCCCCTGGTCCCCAGGAGTGATTTTTACTTTCCTCCAGACCTCAGACACCTCTCCTAATCACTATGATCATTCAAAGATTATTGAGAGTGACCTCACAATGACATCAGACAGCTCCCTCAGCACTCATGGGTGCATCCTATCAGGGCCCATTAGGATAAGGTCTTTCTAATATTATACTAACTTTGTAAATGAAGCTTCTGTGATCCTTGGACTTAGTTAAGCTTTCTAGGAGGCTTAGTATGGTTAACTATTTTTAAGCTTTGATTAAAACTTTTAAAAACTAGATATAGTTTATATCAGCAGATATTTTCAATAAGATATTACTTATCTTTCAGTCTTACTATTTCCAATAATTCTGTTTCACTGAATATTTCATCTGTATTTTTGACTATTTTGTGATTCTATTGGATTGTATTTTTTCAGCTGAGTCTTATTTTGAAAGTAGAAGTCATGTAAGGTTTCAGAAAGGAAAGTTAGGGGATCAGCCTAGCCAAGGAAGAGGAGTTTGCTGCAATGTTTTGTATAAAGTGAAGAGGTGATGCATATGTTGTGAAAGCTGATGCAGATGATTCTGCAGTGATTGAGACAGTATATGAAGGAGATACTGGTTTAGAGAGAAAAGAATAGATGATGAAAGTGTTGAGAAAAGGTCAGGAATTTTAAAGGAATTGAATGTGTAGGGTAAGGAAAAGGAAGAATAAAGATGTGAATCTAGTATACCATTAGGAAATGTGATGAAGAATGTGGGTAAGATAGATGCTTTTCCACTGTAGGAAAAGAAAGGGCTATCAGGCTTAAAAAGTAATAATAATAATAAATTGCAAGGAAAAGAGTGAAAAAAAACCAGAGAGGGATAAATAAAACCCAAGAAAGACAAGTGATGCAAATGAAAGCAATTGCTTACCACTAACCAACTGATGCCCAGCCAGTCCCCAAGCAGCAGCCCCCCTGCCAACATTCCCCCTAGTTTTATTGCTGAGCATGATGTCATATGGTATGGAATATCCCTTTGGTCAGTTGGGGTCAGCTGTCTCAGCTGTGTCCCCTCCTGACTTCTTGTGCACTCCCAGCCTACTAGCTGGTGAGGTGATGTGAGAAGCAGAAAAAGCCTTGATCCTGTGTAAGCACTGCTTAGCACTAATGAAAACATCCCTGTATTATCAACACTGTTTTGGTCACAAATCCAAAACATAGCACCATACAAGCTACTATGAAGAAATTTAGCTCTATCCCAGCCAAAACCAGTACATTAGGTTAACAATGAAGTTTAGAATCTTGTTTAGAAGTATATGAGTTAATGGTGGAAAAGGAGGAATAGGAATTTTATAGAATGTAGTGAGGATGATGAAGGTGTTCTAACTAAAATGTTCTTGAAGAGCTCTTGTAGATGACTGCATCACATGCATGAGAACCAGACTCTTCTGGGATTACACTAAATTTTTTTAGGACCTACTCTGACAGGTCAAAGGTTGCCTGTTAACAGCACATGTAAGTTGTGATGTAGAGGCTGGTATTGTATAGAGTTAAATTGGATTAAAAAAAACCAACCCAAAAAGCAGCATCTAGATGACCAAATGAAGTTTTCTTCCTTACTAAATATAGTTCCTAAGCTTGGTGTGAAGCATATAGTTCTTGTGCTTTCCAGATGGTTCTGTCTTTGGCATTGAAAATACCCATATTCTCAAGGGCGTGCATCTCCAATGTTAGTACTCCACTTAGCATATTACAGACTTGCAGCACAATATTACATTCTGTGTTATTTCGTAATTGTGAGAGCAGGGATTTCCCATGACTGAGAGTATTGTTTAGAAACTGTTAGGTGAACTGAAGCACTAGTCATTCTTTTTATAAGGTAAACTATCCTATATTTCTGGTGTTCTTGTTTACAGGTACAGCAAGTACAGACTGTGCAACCGGTACAGCATGTCTACCCAGCCCAGGTTCAGTATGTGGAGGGAAGTGATACAGTCTACACAAATGGAACTATGTAAGTTGGTTATTGATAAAAATTAGAATGTTTACTAAAATATGAAGTTAAATGCACATTCTTTTAATGACATCAAATGGGCTACTGTATTTTAAATATCAAAGAAAAATGTTTGAACAAAACCTTTATTTTTTGTCATTTTAAATCATTATTTGGGTGAAAACGAGTTGAATTCACATCACTTGAATTCATCTAAAATGAATTCAGGTAATTGTTACAGCTGGACATAGTGTGAAGCTATATATGCAGCATTTTGTTGTTTGGGGAAAAAACTTAAGTTTATGGACAAGTTTTAAGTTATGCTGATAGGAAGGATTATCTAAATTTGTCATATGATCATCTGTGTAATAAAGAAGTCTTCATGTGGGCCTCCTATTCTTCTAGTTGAAATTCTACTGGCAATTTCCTAAATTGCTGAGGCAGCTGCAGTCATTACTTACAGAAAACAATTATGTAATTTCTTTACTGTGTTTAGTGCAATGAGATAAATTTTTTTTTTTTTCCAAAGGAAGGAAGGGAGAGGAACGAGAATATGTCCTTTTGCTTCTCTCTTAGGCTCTTCTATTTCCTGTGCTTTTCTTGCTTCAGTGAACATGCTTTTCTGCCATCAAGTTCCTTTCTCCCATGTGCAAACTTAAAATCATAGAATAATTTAGGTTTGGTGCCAGCAAATATGTAATTTCTGATGATAATCTGGCATTGACACAAAAAAGTCAACAACACTATTGGGTTCAAAGACTTATGTTAACACTTGCAGCATCCTCTCCACTGTCATATTTTGCCAATTCATTCTTCGGTTAACCTTTTCTCACACACTCTCTTGTTGCCTGATTTTCTTTGCTCTTATAATATCAATCTTCTGTCCTAAATGGGTCTATTAAGATGTGCTTATTATTAAGAATGACCAATATGTCCTTGTTTAAGATACTGTAAAAACTGAAAGTCACTCTTAACATTGTTAAACTGTAATCAAAGACTGAAAATTTCTATGTAGAATGCTTTATCAGGCTAACTTGTTTTTGAAAAATGTCAGCCAAAGACACTGAACTGTTGAGGCAAAAGAAAACATATTTCTTCATCCACACTTGTATAAGTTTTTATTTTAAAAGCTCTAGTACTTCTACTCTTTCCATTATGGACTTGAAACTGAGCAGTGATGTTGGGAGCCTGTGGTTTATTGCAGTTCATGAAATTTTGCCTGAGTGTATAGCTCAAATATATTAAGCAGAGGATTGTGTTTGGTTTACCTACTTACATGTTAAATGCTCCAAAGGTGTGCTCCAGGTGGTCCTAAATGGGGCATCTCCTTGCAGCTGCTGCTTCTGCATTATATTAACTCTGGGTTCTAGTACCTAATCTATGAACAAAGAGTCTATTCTATTCCATACATGGGGCCTAGGATATATGGTTGAAGGAAGCTATCCTATTAAAACAGAGAAAGGAGCAAGTACTAAAACTGTGGTGGGAATGGAAAATGTTCTGTGGCTATTAACGTGGATATTCTTTCATTCTCCTTTCATGGCCACGTGCTAGCCCGATTTTAACACAACCCTCAAGCCTTCCCAAGAGATCATTTACACATGAAAACAGCAACTAGGGCCAGTCAGTGAGGAGGAAAGGAAAACATGAGTTGGCTGGTTAAGAAGACTGGGACTGTGATCCAGTAAGCAGGAAAGGGTTCTGGTCTTAGATAAAGAGATGGTGGAAATGACTGGAAAGGCAAGAGCCAAGAACCAGTGGGTGGAAAGAAGAAAGTATGGTGGCAGACATACAAATCTAACAAAGAGCCAAAATGCACAGCTGTCTGGGAAAAAGAACTTTAAAAAACAAAACAAAACAAAAATAAAAACACTGACCAGATAAACAGCTCAGAAAAGTTGTCTCCATACAGGAGATGATGCCTATGTGATTTTCCTGATATAACTGCTAACGATTTCATTTGTAGATAGTACCTTAAAAGGAGATGGAAGGAGGAGCTGTCTGAAACAACCTAAGTTGTAGTGCTATTTCATCTACCAGTAAACTGTATTTTAGTATGGTTGATAATTTACCACAGAAAAATTTAGGTTGTAAGAGACCTCCAGAGGTGATCAAATCCAACCTTCTGCTCAAAGCAGGTCTAATTAGATTAAGTTGCTCAGGGACTTGTTCCATCAAGTTGTGTACACCTTGACACAGGTGTGGACAGAGGTTCCACACCCTTTCCGGGCAACCTGTTCTTGTATTTGACCACCCTCATGGAAAAAAGTATTTTCCTAATATCTAATCAGAATTTCACATATTACAACTCGTGTTCATTGCCTCCTGTCCTATTGCTGTGCACCTCTGAGAAGTGTCTGGCTCTATCTTCTCTGTATCCTCCCATCAGGTAGTTGTAGAGAGCAAAAAGGTATCCCCTGAACCTTCTCTTCTCCAAGCTGAACAGGCCTAGTTCTCTCAGCCTCTCTTCATATGTCGTGTTCTCCAGCCCCCTGACCATCTTGGTGGTCCTCTTCTTGACTCGCTCCAGTATGTCCATGTCTCTCTTGTACCAGGGAGCCCAAAACTGGACACAGGACTTCAGATACAGTCTCACCTGTGCTAAACAGAGGGTAAGGATCACTTCCCTCAACCTGCTGGCTACACTCTTGGTAATACAGCCCAGGATGCATTTGTCCTTCTTTGCTGCAAGGACCAGGGGATGGAAAGAAGAAAGTATGGTGGTAGACACACGAATCTAACAAAGAGCCAAAATGCTGCTGGCTCATATTCAACTTGCTTTCCACCAGGACCCCCAAGTTCTTCTCTACAAAGTTGCTTTGTAGACAGTCAGCCCCCCAGTGTATATTGTTGCATGGGGTTATTCCATCTCAGATGCAAGACTTGGCATTTATCCATGTTAAACTTCATGAGGATCCCATCAGTCCATTTGTTTGGCCTTTCCAGGTCCCTCTGACCTCTAGCATATTGAGCACCTCCCCCCCCCTCATTTGGTGTCATCTGCAAACTTGCTGAGAGTGCATTCTGTCCCATTATCCAGGTCACTAATGAAGACCTTAAACAGCATTGATCCCAGTACTGATTCCTGAGAAACCCCACTAGTTCCTGGCTCACAGATGGACTTTGCACCACAGATCACAACTCCTTGAGCCCAGCAGTCTAGGCGATTTTCCACCTACCTTATCAATCACTTATCCAGCCCACATCTCAACAATTTGGTGATAAGGAGATTATGGGAGACTGTATCAAAGGCCTTTCTTCAGTCAAGGTATACAACATCCACTGCCTCCCTGTGTCCACAGTGCCAGTCACCTCATCATAGAAAGCAATGAGTTTGGTCAGGCATGATTTGCCCTTGGTAAATCCCTGTTGGCTGCTCTCAATCACCTTCTTGACCTTCATGTATTTACAAATAGTTTCAGGAGGATTTGTTCCATAACCTTTCTAGGGCCTGAGGTGACACTGACTGGCCTGTAGTTCACAGTATCCTCCTTTTTGTCCTTGAAGATGGGTGTGATATGACTTTTTCCAGACATAATGAACTTCCCCCAGTTGCTGTGACCTTTTGAGGATGACAGAGAGCTGCCTTGCAATGACATCAGTCAGCTCATTCAGCACCCTTGGATGCATCCCACCCAGTCTTGGCTTGCATACATCTAAAAGGCTTAAATGCTCCTTAACTGCATCTTCCTAGCTACGTGAGACTCAGATTTCTAGAAAGCTCCAGCAGTTCTAACAGGCTCTGTCAGCTGTTCTTGATTAAGAGCTTCATTGAGCTTTTGTTCCAGCTGACTCCTGATTAGGGACAGTCAAGCACACTTTCAGCAAATACTAGGGAGTGGCCTATATAAGTTCCAGCCTAGAACAAAATGGTCAGTTAGCAGTTTGTAGTGAGTGGGGTTGAGGAACTCTACTTACTACAGTGTCTGTATACTCAATAATGGTGGGAACCTGTTACAGAATCACAGAATAGCAGGGGTTGGAAGGGACCTCTGGTGATCATCTAGTCCAACCTCCCTGCTAAAGCAGGGCCACCTAGAGCAGGTTGGACAGGAACGCATCCAGATGGGTTTTGAATATCTCCAGAGAAGGAGACTCCACAACCTCTCTGGGCAACCTACTCCAGTGCTCAGTCACTGTCACAGTAAAAAAGTGTTTCCTGAGGTTCAGATGGAACCTCCTGTGTTCCAGTTTGTGCCCATTGCCTCTTGTCCTGTAACTGGGCACCACTGAAAAGAGCCTGTCTCCATCTTCTGTGCACCTTCCCTTCAGGTATTTATATACATTGATAAGATCCTCCCTGCCCCAAGAATTCTCTTCTCTAGACCAAGCAGTCCCAGCTGGGAGCCCAGAACTGGACACAGGACTCCAGGTACACAGTACTCGACTGGTGCTGAATAAAGGGGAAGGATCACCTACCTGGACCTACTGGCAATGCTTTGCCTAATGCAGCCCAGGATACCATTAGCCCTCTGCGGCAAGGGCACACTGCTGGCTCATGTTCAGCTTGGTGTCCACCAGGACCCGCAGGTCCTTTTCTGCAAAGCTGCTTTCCAGCTGTCTGGCTCCCCTGGCATGGGGTTCTTCCTCCCCAGGGGCAGGACTTGGCACTCCTCATTGTTGAAGTACACGAGGTTCCTGTCAGCCCATTTCTCCATCTTGTCGAGATCCCTCTGGATGGCAGCACAACCCTGTGATGTATCAGCCACTCTTCCCAGTTTTGTGTCATCAGCCAACTCGCTGAGGGTACGCTCTGCCCCATCATCCAGATCACTAATGAAGCTGCTGAACAGTATTGGACCCAGTATTGATGCCTGGGGTACACCGCTATTTACTGACCTCCAACTAGACTGTGCCACTATGACCATGGAATCCTCTTTGAGGATGGAGGACTGCTAGGCAGAGACAGGATCCACATGACCAAGTGGGGCACAAACAGCTTTGCCAACAGGCTGGCCAACCTGGTAAGGAGAGCTTTACACCAGGAATGATGGGTAAGGGATGACCAACAGTCAAGTGAGGAAGTCATAGACTGGATGGACAAGCAAAGGATGTGGGGTAAACAGGAGGGACCTCATAATCAACAAAACCAGGTTGTAAGTGGACCGCTTCAAGCATATGCACATAACTAAGGAAGTGTCAGGAGATCAGCATTATGGGAAAGCTTTCGTGCCCTTTTGTGGAAATTGGTACAACTGGGTGCCTCTCTGAAGTGCCTGCACACTTATGCATGCAACATGGGGAAAAATAGGAGGAATTAGACATCTGTGAGCATTTGCAGGGCTACGATCTCAGGGATCACAGAGATATTGTGGGATGGCTCATACAACTGGAGTGCTGCAATGGATGGATACAGAATCTTTAGGGAAAACAAGCCAAGAAGGTGCTCTATATGAAAGAGGAGCTGGAATGCATGGAGCTTTGCCTAGGAATGGACAATAAGCCAGTTGAGAGCTTAAGGGTCCAGGTTAGATGACATAGCAATGTGGGTGATGTTGTGGGTATCTGATACAGACTGCCTGATCAGGAAGAAGTAGATGGAGTCTTGAGGTGGGTTGACCTTGGCTGACCGCCAGGTGCCCACCAAGCTGCTCTATTGCTCCCCCTTCTCAACAGAACGGGGGAGAAAAATGGGATGAAAAGCTCATGGGTCGAGATAAGGACAGGGAGATCATTCAGCAATTACTGTCACAGGCAAAACAGACTCAGCTTGGGGAAGATTAATTTAATTTATTGCCGATTAAACAGAGTAGGATAATGAGGAATAAGAACAAATCTAAAACCACCTTCCTCCCACCTCTCCCTTCTTCCCAGGCTCAGCTTCACTCCCAACTCTTCTACCTCCTCCCCCTGAGCGGTGCAGGGGGACGGAGAATGGGGATTGCGGTCAGTTCATAACGCTTTGTCTCTGCCTCTCCTTCCTCCTCACACTCTTCCCCTGCTCCATTGTGGGGTCCCACCCATGGGAGACAGTCCTTCACAACCTTCTCCAACGTGGGTCCTTCCCATAGGCTGCAGTTCACAAACTGCTCCAGCATGGGTCCTTTCCACAGGGTGCAGTCCTACAAGAACAGACTGCTCCAGCGTGAGTCTCCCCACTGGGTCACAGGTCCTGCCAGAAAACCTGCTCCAGCATGGGCTCCTCTCCATGGGGCCACCGTTCCTGCCAGAAGCCTGCTCTAGCATGGGCTCTCCATGGGCTGCATCTTCCTTCAGAGCACACCCACCTGCTCTCGTGTGGGGTCCTCCATGGGCTGCAGGGTGACAATGTGCTTCACCATGGTCTTCACCCTGGGCTGCAGGGGAACCTCTGCTCCAGCACCTGGAGCACCTCCCCCCTCTCCTTCTTCACTGACCTTGGTGTCTGCATAGTTGTTTCTCTCACCACATATTCTCACTCCTCTCTCCCAGCTGCTGTTGTGCAGCAGGTTTTTCCCCCCATCTTAAATTTGTTGTCACAGAGGTGCTACCAGTGTCTCTGCTTGGCTCAGACTTTGGCCAGTGGCAGGTCCATCTTGCAGCTGGCTGAAACTGGCTCTTTCCAACATGGGGACAGCTTCTGGTGTCTTCTCATAGAAGCCATCCCTACACCCCCCCACCTCTACCAAAACCTTGCCATGTAAAGCCAAAACAGGTCTTCTTCAGGCAACTGGAATAAGCCTCATGTTCACGGGCTCTGGTGCTCATGAGAGACTTGAACAACCCCAATATCTGCTAGAGGGACAACAAAGCAGGGCACAAGCAACCCAGGAGGACAGTTAAGCAGTGCAACTGGTTGCCCAGAGAGGTTTGTGTAGTTTCCGTCCTTAGATGTTTTCAAGACCTGACTGGGTAAAGCCCTGAGCAAACTGGTCTGAATTCAGCACTGACCATACTTTGAGCAGGAGGTTGGACTAGAGACCTCCTGAGGTCCCTTCCAACCTGAATTATTCTTTGATTCTGTATTATGTAACAATTATTTAGTTTCTGATTTAGCAAACAGAACTGACCACTTCACCTAAGACCCTTTCAAGAAACTTATGATCAGCAGTGAAAATTCTTTTTGGCATTCCTACAGGTTCATCAGTAATTGCAACAATTGTTTCCTATCTCCTGAAAACTTCCGTCATAAATTTTCCGCCTTCAATTTTTGCCTAAGTGCTTTTGCTTTTAAAGAGCAAAACCCTACAGGAAATGGCAATTATTGCAATACTGCAGTTTCCTCAAGTAAGCTCGAAGTACCCTGAACCGTTGCCAACGTGCTGTTTATTTTAGTTCTGAAGAACAAAATGCAATATGTGCAGTGTTCAAAGGCAGTATCAATAAGCAATATATAAGAATGTGTTTAACTCACAGAAGGTAGGATTGCTCTTACTGCTGTGAAATCTGGGTGGTGGAGAATGAATGCTGCTACAGTAATGAAGAAGAAAAAATTAGAAAAGGGAAATCATATTACCTTTAAGTGATTTTTTTTTCACTGCCTCTAAGAAGAAACAGTCCAAGTAAAGACTGGATTTTGTTTATGAGGCAAAACACCATGTTTGGTAGAGTAAGAATTAATGGTTAATAGAAGTCACCTAATATGAGAAATGCCCTTTTTCAACTTGAGTAATCGATGAATCCTATAATTAAGAACTTCTGCTAGCAAAGTTAGCCAATCTGATTAAAAAGAATGAAATATTTTATTTTTCACAGCATCCTTTTCTTCAAATTTATAGTGATAACTAGTTTATGTAACTGCCCCCAAATGTGGATGCTCATTTGCAATTTAATTTGGATTTATAAAATTTCTGTATTAGCTCTATGGAACAGGCTTTTTTGTCCTTTTTTTTTTTTTTTTGTCCTTTTTCTGTCTTGAGGTTTCCAGGCGAAGAACAAATGTTCTTTTGTACTGTCAATCATCTAACCCACTTATGCTTCTACATAAACATTTTTTGTATGCACTTACTAATTAACTAAGCATTCACTCATGTTAATTTATTACTCGCAGAATAAGAAAAAGTCAAAGTATAAGGAATACTGTAAATAATGTGTCAACGATATTTAGTTCTTTAAGGAAAATATTTTTTTTTTTCTGGACAAATGCTATGTAAAACACCTAACATAAGATCTTTTTCACCCCACTGTATTACAGGATGATCTGTTTGAAAAAATAAGTGTGGAAAGAAGCAGCTCAGTGTCATCCTGATTTTAAAAAAAGTCTTTAGCTATGAAGAAAGAGGAATCTTAAATTCTAAAGAAAGAATATTCCCTCTTTCTAGCTAAACACTATATTATTAGAGGACAGTGATGTATAGAGTGATCACAAATTTCTAATGAGCTGTGAAAATGACACATTAAATTAAAAAAATTTGTTGTCCTCTGTCCTGTAATAGAGGTTAACATACCCAGCCATTACCAAAAGCCTAAGCACCTACATGCTCCAAACATTCTTCAAGTTGATCTGGCTATCATCAAAATTGCCAAAAACCTCTTCCAGAGAATCTTAAGAACAATCTGGTGCAAAATAAATGGCCTAAGTTCATTCTGATAGTTTGTAAAGTGTTACTAAACACACATTAAATGATGTAGCAAAAAAAGTTACAAGGAGAACATTTATTTAGATAAGCATTCAAAAGCTTGGGTTCTCATCTGAAATCTCTCCCCTACACAAATCTCACAAATAATAAGATTTTGCAGTCTTTCCGGTACTTGTAATTGCTGAAATTGAGAAATACAATGTGAAAAATATGTTGAACATAACTTCTCTGCCTGGAATAGGAACTCCCAAACAAGTTTGTTACTGTCCGTCCTGTCATTTGTGAAGAGATAAAAAGGCCATTCTCAGGGGAAAGGATCTATTGCCAGTAATACACAGTGGCTCTGGTCTTTTGCTAGAGCTGCTGCTGCTGCTAGGACCCTGCAGCCTGAACCCTCAGCTGTATTGAAGGAGGATCAGGTGGTCCGTGCTTATTGGGTTAGGAAATGGCGAAGGCAACAGGAAGAAGGCTCTTGCTCCACCTGCATATATCCAACTAAAGAACAGGCTCAGTACCCTCGAAGCAGATGAGGGTCTGGGAACTCTGTCCAATGAAGCATCCAAGCTAGCTAAGCCTGAGCCACGCAGCAGCACCAGAAGGAAGTGGCAAGTGATAATAGTGGGAGACTCCATGCTGTAAGGGATGGGGGCCCGCATCTGCCAACCTGGCCTGCTGTGTTGGGAGGTTTACTGCTTGCTGGGGGTTGGATCCGGGATGCTGTGGAGATATCGCCAAGGTTTGTCCGCCCTCGGACTATTACTCCTTGCAAATCTTCATGTGGGCACCAACGATACTGCCAGAGGAGACCTGGAGCATATCAAGTGTGACTACATGCATCTGGAGGCAATGGTCAAGGGCATGGGGGCCCAGGTAATGTTCTCTTTGATCTTTCCAGTGAGAAGCAAGGGCTTGAGGAGGAATGGAAGGATCCTGTGGGTCAACAGTTGGTTGCCTGGCTGACGATGACAATGTATTTTATGACCATGGGGACCCTTTTTTAAGGATTGAAGACTGCTAGAGAGAGATGGGATTCACCTGACCAAGTGGGGCAAAACCATCTTTACCAACAGGCTGGCCAACCTGGTGAGAAGAACTTTAAACTAGAAATGACAGGGGAGGGAGATGACAACTCACAATCAAGCGAGGGAGTGGTGGAATGTGTTGGCAAGCAAAGGGTGCAGGGTGTTATGGAAAAGCTTGTAATCAGCAAAACAGGGCTGAAGGGGAGACGCTCTGCTGGACGCAATTCTTACAAACAAGGAAGCTTTTCTTACAGTTCTTACGAACTGGTTGGTGATGCGAAGGTTGGGGGGCAGCCTGGGCTGCATTGACCATGAGATGGTGGAGTTGAGAATCCTGAGAGGAGGAAACAAGGCAAATGGCAGGATCACAACTCCAAACTTCAGGAGAGCAGACTTTGGCCTGTGCAGGGACCTGCTTGGAAGAATCCCATGGGAGACAGTCCTGGAGAGCAGAGGGGGTCTAGGAGACCTGTTTGATAGTCAAGGATCACCTCCTCCAAGCTCAAGAATGGTCCATCACAACGAGCAGGAAATCAAGAAAAGGTGACAGGTCTGCACGGACAAACAAGGAGCTCCCAACTAAACTCAGACATGAAAAGGAAGCATACAGGAGCTGGAAAAGGGGGCAAGTGACCCAGGAGGAATGCAGAGACACTGTCCAAGTGTGCAGAGATGGGGTTAGGAAAGCCAAAGCCCACCTGGAGTTGAAACTGGCGAGGGATGTGAAGGGCAACATTAAGGGTTTCTACAGGTGCATCAGCAGCAAAATGAAGACCAGAGAAAACGCGGGCCTGCTGCTGAATGGGGCAGGAAACCTGATGACAAAGGACATGGGAAAGGCTGAGGTACCGAATGCCTTCTACTCCTGAGTCTTTACTGATAAGGATTGCCTTTGGAATCCCAGGCCTCTGAGACCAGAGGAAAAGTAGTCTGCAGCAAGGAAGAATTTTCCTCAGTAGAGGAGGACCCAGTTAGGGAAACATGTAAACAAATTGGAGATGCACAAGTCCATGGGACCTGATGGGATGCGCCCATGAGTGTTGAGGCTACTCTCAATTATCTTTGAACAGTCATGGTGATCAGGGGAGGTTCCTGAGGACTGGAAGAAAGCAAATGACACTCCAATCTTCAAGAAGGGCAAGAAGGAGGATCTGGGGAACTACAGGCTGGTCAGCCTCACCTCTATTCCCGGGAAGATGATGGATAAAATAATCCTGGAAGCCATTTCCAAAGAAGGTGCTTGGTAGGAATCAGCATGGATTTAGGAATGGGAAATTATGCCTGACCAACCTGATAAGCCTTCTACAATGAGTCAACTAGCTTGGTGGACGAGGGGAGAGAAGCGGATGCTGTTTATCTTGACTTTAGCAAGGCTTTCGACACTGTCTCCCATAATATCCTCATAGACAAGCTGACAAAGTACAGGTTAGATAAGTGGACAGTGAGGTGAACTGAAAACTGGCTGAACTGCCAGGCCCAGACGGTTGTAATCAGAAGCATAAAGTCTAGCTGGAGGCCAGCCTCTAGTGGTGTCCCCCGGGGCTGATCCTCGGGCCAATACTGTTTAACAACTGCATTAATGACCTGGACGATGTGACAGAGCGCACCCTCAGCAAGTTTGCAGATGTTCCAGAATTGGGAGGAGCGGTTGATAGACCAGATGGCTGTTGTGCCATTCGGAGGGACCTCGACAGGCTGGAGAAATGGGCAGACAGGAACCTCATGCAGTCCAACAAAGGAAATGCCAAGTCCTGCCCCTGGGGAGGATCAACACAATGCACCAGTACAGGCTAGGGGCTGACTGGCTGGAAAGCAGCTTTGCAGAGAAGGACGTGGGGGTCCTGGTGGACAACAAGCTGAACGTGAGCCAGTAACGTGCCATTGCAGCAAAGGAGGACAATGGTATCCTGAGCTGCATTAGGAACAGCGTTGACAGGAGGTTGAGGGAGGTGATCCTTTCTCTCTGCTCAGCACTGGTGAGGCCACACCTGGAGTCCTGTGTCCCATTCTGGGCTCCCTGGTACAAGAAAGACATGGACATACTGTAGCAAGTTCAGCGAAGAGCCACTGCAGTGATGAAGGGATCGGAGCATCTCCCATAGGAGGAGGTGCGGAGAGAGCTGGGATTGTTTATCCTGGAAAAGAGAAGGTTCAGGAGGGATCTTATCAATGTGTCTAAATACCTGACGGGAGGGTGTACTGAAGATGGAGCCCAAACTCTTCTCAGCGGTGCCCGGGTGACAGCACAAGAGGGAATGGCACAAATTGAAACATAGGAAATTCCGTTTAAACTTAAGAAAAATCTCTTTTACTCTAAGGGTGGTCAAACACTGGACCAGGTTGCCCAGAGAGGTTGGGGAGTCTCCATCCTTGGAGATATTCAAAACCTGACTGGACAATGTCCTGAGTAACTTGCTCTGGTTGATCCCGCTTTGAGCCGAGGTTGGGAGGGGGTTTGGACTAGACAGTCTCCAGAGATCCCTTCCAGCCTCAACTACTCTATGGTTCTGTGATTACACTTGAAGTCACCATGGCAGAAGGTGTCATTTACAGTATCAAAAATAGCTTTGCTAGCTACAAGGATAGCTGAGGCTCTATGTCTTAAAATATTAAGGCAACTTTATAAAGTGATTATTGTTTGGTCCACAGAAAGGATATAAAACTTAGCATTTACAAGGATTATACTGGATTGTAAATAGGAAATTTCTTTTTAATATTTAACACAGCATGCAAAACATGCAATAAATGTTTTAGGAAGGAATTTAAACTACAGGCACCAGTTCCAGGAAGATCAACCTGAACTTTGCAACTGATAAGATGTTAAACCAGGGGGGATCCCAGGCACCAAACTGGGAGGGATGTAGGAATTGATAGAACTATACAAACTGATGAAGGGACTTGCAGGGGGAAGGGGAAGCAGGGAGAAACAAAGAGGGGGGATAGACAGAAAGGGGGATAAAACAGGTCAGTCACGGGTAAAACGGGGCCAGTCAGTACGCTTGTCTGGCTGAGCCCTGCGCCTGATCACTACAGCCTGTCCTATTTTCTTATATTTTCTTTTAAAATCTTTTCTTAACTATCGCTCTGCATAATCTCGCTCTCTGTCCCCTGTGTGTGTGTGCTGCAAGGAACAGGTGCCAGCTGCTGGTGAGACCTCTGTGTGAGTGAAATGTGGTGCCCAGCTACTGGAGTCAGACTGGGGGGTGTAGGCACATTGGGGCCTGTGGTGTCAGCTATGGGAGTGAGTGAGGGTTCTAGCATCAGTAGTTGGAGGGGCCATAGCTCTCCGGATCATCATCATAGAATCATCATATGGTTTGGGTTGGAAGGGACCTTTAAAGGTCCAACTCCCCTGCCATGGGCAGGGACACCTTTCACTAGATCAGGTTGCTCCTAATGCACCCCAGTATGCGGTTTGCCCTCTTGGCTGCCAGGGCACACTGCTGACTCACATTGAGCCTGCTGTCAACCAGCACCCCCAGATCCCTTTCTGCAGGGCTGCTCTCCAACCACTCCTCTCCCAATTCATACTTGTGCCCGGCGTTACTCTGTCCCAGGTGCAGAATCCAGCATTTGGACTTGTTAAATTTCATGCCATTGATGATTGCCCAATGCTCTATCTATCTAGATCCCTCTGCAAGGCCTCTTGTCCCTCAAGAGAGTCAACAGCACCTCCCAATTTGGTATCGTCAGCAAAGTTGCTAATGGTGCATTCAACTCCTGCATCCAGATCGTTGATTTAAATAATGAACAGAACTGGCCCTAGAATTGAACTCTGAGGAACACCACTGGTGACCGGTCGCCAGCCAGATGTAGCCCCGTTCACTATAACCCTTTGAGCCCTGCCATTCAGGCAGTTCTTCACCCAGCGCACCATGAACCTGCTCATCCCACAGTTGGACAACTTGTCCAGAAGGATGCTGTGAGGGACAGTATCAAAAGCCTTACTAAAATCCAGAAAGACTACATCCACTGCCTTCCTTTCATCCACTAGGTGGGTGACCTTATCATAGAAGGATATTAAATTAGTTAGACAGGACTTTCCCTTTGTGAACCCACGTTGGCTGTGCCTGAGGATTGCATTATTCTTTCAATAGCACCCAGTATAACCTTCTCCGCAATTTTTCCAGGAACTGAGGTTAGACTAACAGGTCTGTAGTTCCCTGGGTCTTCCCTCATGCCCTTCTTGTAAATTGGAATAACATTGGCTAGCTTCCAGTCAGCAGGGACCTCCCCAGACTCCCAAGACCTTTGGTAGATGATCGAGAGGGGTCCTGCCGTAACATCCTCTATGAAAAACCACTGTTCCTGCAGTCATGGTCCTCCAACTCAGGGGACTGGGCAGCCCAAGGTCTATCAGTATTATTAAAGACTGAGGCCAAAAAAGCATTGAATGCCTCCACTTTTTCTTCATCCCTATTAGTCCAGGTGACCATCTTCAACAAATATCGGTCCAATGTTTTCCTTAGAACTCCTCTTGCTATTAATGTACTTAGAAAAGCCCTTCTTGCTGTCTGACACAACACTGATCAGTTTCAACTCTAGTTCAACTTTGGCCTTTTGTGTCTTCTCCCTGCATAACAAACCACAGTTCTGTACTCTTCTGCCCTGCTTGCTTGGCTTATGACACGCTGGAATTGCCTGCTCCTGTGCTTCTAAAAGGTGGTTCTTAAAAAACTGACCAGCACTCATGGACTCCTAAGCCCTCAAAAGCAGATTCCCTGGGAAGTCTTCTGAGTAGCTCCCTGAATAGCTTAAAGTTTGCTCTCTTGAAGTCCAGCGTAGCAACTCTGCTCACCTTTTTTCTCATTACACTGAAAATTTCAAACTCAACCATTTCGTGATCCCTGTGGCCAAGACAGCCACCTACCATCCCATCCCCCACGAGTCCCTCTCTATTCACAAACAGCAAGTCTAGTAGGGCATCTTCCTAGTTGGCTCACTGAGTGCCTGTGACAAGAAGTTATCTCCCACAAACTTCAAGAATTTCCAAGACCTGCTCATCACAGCAGTATGATATTCCCAGTTGATGTCTGGGAAGTTGGAATCTCTCATAAGGACAAGGGGCTACCGAGCCAGAGATTTCTCCTAATTCCCTATAGAATAACTCATCAGTGCTTATATCCTGGCTGGGCGATCGGTAGTAGACACCCACTACAACATCTCCTTTGTTTTCCATCCCCCTAATCCTCACCCAGAGGCTCTCCACCACATCATCGCTAACTGTAAGGTCTGTACAATCAAACCTCTCCCTTCCATATAGTGCGACGCGTCCACCTCACCTGTCCTGCCTATCCCTCCTGAACAGCCTGTAGCCAGCCCTCCATCCCAGCACTCCAGTCATGGGACTCGTTCCACCATGTCTGACTACTACCAATGATATCATAGTTCTGGGAACTAACCAGTGCTTCCAGTCCATCCTGTTTGTTTCTCATACTGCGTGCGTTGGTGTACAAGCATTTCAGATATGCTCCTGAGCCCTAAATCTAGATCTGAATCTACCCTCTTTCAGTTTAAAACCGTTGCCCCTTGTCCTGTCACTACAGGCCCTGGTAAAAAGTCTCTCTCCGCCCTCCGCAATAAGGTCTCCCCGGAGCCTTCTCTTCTCCAGGCTGAACAACCCCAACTCTCTCAGCCTTTCCTCATAGGAGAGGTGTTCCAGACCTCTGATCATTGTTGTGGCCCTCCTCTGGATCCGCTCTAACAGAACTGGATGCAGTATTCCAGGTGGGGTCTCACGAGAGCGGAATAGAGGGTCAGAATTGACCTGCTGGCCATGCTTCCTTGTATGCAGCCCAGGATGCGATTGGCTTTCTGGGCTGCGAGCGCACATTGCCAGCTCATGTCCAATTTTTCGTCCACCAGTATCCCCAAGGTCTTCTCCTCAGGGCTGCTCTCAATCCATTCATCCCCAGTCCGTATTAATACCGGAGATTGCCCCGACCCAGGTGCGGGACCTTGGACTTGGCCTTGTTGAACTTCATGAAGTTCGCGTGGGCCCACTCCTCAAGCCTCTCAAGGTCCCTCTGGATGCCATCCCTTCCCTCTAGCAAATCAGCTGCATCACTCAGCTTGGTGTCCATCCGCAAACTTGCTGAGGGTGCACTCAGTCCCACTGTCTACATTGTTGATGAAGATACTAAACAGTACTGGTCCCAATACGGACCCCTGAGGGACACCACTCGTCACTGGTTTCCACTTGGACATTGAGCCGTTGACTGTAACTCTTTGGACGTGGCCATCCAGCCAGTTCCTTATCCATCCATCAAACCCATATCTCTCCAATTTAGTGGCAAGAATGTTGTGGGGGACCGTATCAAAGGCCTTACACAAGTCCAGGTAGATGACATCCGTAGCTCTTCCCTTGTCCACCGATGCAGTCACTCCATTGTAGAACACCACTAGATTAGTCAGGCATGATTTGCCCTTGCTGAAGCCATGTTGGCTGTCTCTAATCACCTCCCTGTCTTCCATATGTTTCGACGTATCTTCCAGGAGGATCTGCTCCATGATCTTCCTGGGCACAGAAGTGAGGCTGACTGGTCGGTTGTTCCCAGGGTCCTCCTTTTTAAAAATGGGTGCAACGTTTCCCCTTTTTCCAGTCACCGGGGATGTAGTCTGACTGCCGTGACTTTTCAAATATCATGGAGAGTGGCTTGGCAACTACATCAGCCAATTCCCTCAGGACCCTGGGGTGCATCTCATCGGGTCCCATGGACTTGTGTATGCTCAGGTTCCTCAGG
The DNA here is from genome assembly GCA_947846985.1 of Fratercula arctica. NCBI lineage: Eukaryota > Metazoa > Chordata > Aves > Charadriiformes > Alcidae > Fratercula > Fratercula arctica. Next base: position 10,802,168 of record CANTUZ010000025.1, read on the forward strand.
TGGTCTTGAACCTGATCTTCTCCTATGATGGGAGGAACTTCATTTCCCCAGTCCCTGCCTTGAGGTTCAGGGTCTTGAGAGACGTGGGAGGAGACATTGACAGTGTTGAGTACCATGTCGGTTGTCACAAGTCAGCCCCCTATTTATTGGGGTGGGGTTGTACATTTTCTTTAATCTTCCTTTTCTGGCCAACCTACCTGTAGAAGCCCTTCTTATTATTCTTCTCATCATTTGCCAAATTCAGTACCAGCTGTGCCTTAGCTTTCCTGATCCCATCCCTACACCTCTGTGAAGCATCCCTATATTCTTCCCAGGATACGTGTCCCTGGTTCCACTGCCTGTGCATTTCCTTCTTGCACTTTAGTTTGACCAGGAGGTCCTTACTGGGCCATGCTGGTTTCCACCTTCCTTGCCTGATTTCTTACATGTGGGAATCAAGAGCTCTTGCACTCTAAGAAAAATGTCCTTGAAGAGCTGCCAGCTCTGTTCAGCTCCTTTATCCCTGAGGACAGCCTCCCAGGGGGTCCCATCCACTAATTCCTTAAACAACTGAAAGTTTGCTCTCCTAAAATTCAGAGTCCTGACTCTACTCTTCACCTGGCCCATATCCCTCAAGATTGTGAATTCCACCAGGACATGGTCCACCAGGTAATACAGCATTCTCCTTCAGGTCAGATTTAGCATGCCACACACTCCTTGTTCTTTAAGCAACAGCATGTTCAATGCTAATCGGTTTTGGAGTGTCATCTTGGAAACTTGTTGTACCTGTGCGTTTAATTCTCCAAAAGCATATCTAAAACATATTTAACCGGGAATACCATTTACTAGAACTATTGGTTAAGGGCTGATAACAAATTTGATTCCATAAATATTCTCAAACAGAATTGCTCGGAAGTTGATACAAAAAGCCCTTGAGTATTAAAATCCATACCCTGTTACTTTTCCATGGTTGGCCCTCTTTCTGGTCAAGAAAAAGGGGACTTAATTTATTTTCAATGTTTTTGTAAGATTTAGACTAATCATTGTAAATCTGGACTCTTCTGGTGCAGAACCAGGGAGGGTGATGCACATCCCCTAGTCCGTATGGTTCCAAATATGCATAAACCTTTGTATCGACTCCCATGCCAAACTGGGATTCAGATTAACAATTGACTGAGACAAGATTATAAATACACTAAGTAAGAATACAAATTTTCCCACGCCATCTTTCCCTAGTAAAGTACAAGAACAAGCATAATAAAAATCAGACAAGCAATGCAAGGAATAACCCACTTAACAATCGAAAACATAAGTCCCACGATGGTTGTTTATAACCTGTAAACATCTATAAAGCAGAAAATAATTAAAAAGGTGGAGTGATCCACCTAGTGTGGATCCGATGGTCCTTCCCGTGAGCATCAGTGGCTGCCCACGCACGTATGTTGACGGGAGTCTTCAGGGTTTATATCCTTTTAAAAATAAAAAACAATCATAATACAGTGATGAAAGGGTTAAGAAGGCAAGAGTTCAGTCATTCTGTGGAGTGTCTCTAAGAGGTCCACAAAAAAGGAGCAAACAGATTCATACAACAGGAGACAGCAGGAGACAAAGTTGTGGGGTTTTTTTTTTCTGATCCCCCCCTCCCCCCCCCTTTTTATTTTTTTTTTCTGGACTGCTGTTAGATTACTGCCATCTTGCTAGATTTCCTGAGGGGTAATTTCTTTCGGTTTTTCCATGCTCGAATAAGCTTCTCAATTCCTTCAGCCAACAACAGATTCCTGAACCATACGTTCTTCAGGTGGGGTTCAAATGGAGAAGTAAGTTTTATGAGCACTTTGGGGGTTCCCTCCTCTATCTGCTGCATGTGGCAATATGATCTAATTGTGTATACCACTTCCTCACTGTTTCTCGCTGTGCAACCTCACAGGGGAGAGGACTCCAGTCAGCACAGGTTTCAAGACCTTAAAGGGTCCTTGTAGAATGATCGGTTGTTGCCATATGATTCTTTCAGCTATGTTAGGCACTGCAGCCATCAAGGGGCCTGTGATGGCATTCAGATGCCGGTAATCAATTGTCAATTGCCACTTCCCATTGGTCTAGTTCGGACCATAAGATTTTTTCTTGGTCCAGGGCATCCAACAAAGCCGCGTGGAGTCGCTGAGTGGTGTTACGCTCAGCGGCTAATTGGCTTTGCAAAATTTCAATTTGCTCTTGCAAGGATTTTATTTTCTCTCCTTCTGTTTTCCTGGTCAAGTGTCTATCCTCTTGGGCTGCAGTCAGTGCTGCCTCTAATACTGCACACACTATAGCTTTTCCTTTACCTAACCACAACTTTCGCTCCTTCGCAAGGGTAGTGATACGACTTGCCACTGCTTCTGGATTATGCCAATTACCGTGGGCCCAGACCATTCTCGGCAGAGTAGGACATGCCTTGTACTCCTTCAATTTTTCCAAAACCGGGGAGCAGTCAAGCACAGACATTCCTTGGGCCGTCATGGCTTGCTACTGCTCAAATCTCTCCTGGCTTATAGCTGAGAGGCCACTTCCCGGATTCTCCCTGTCCGCAGCCGGATAGAGAACTGGTATGCCTTAATACGGGTAGCAGTCAGGCCTTTGCTCCTGCTTGAACCTCTCCTAGCTTATAGCTGAGAGGTTGCTTCCTGATGACTCTACTCCTCACCTGGCCCATATCCCTCAAGACTGTGAATTCCACCAGGGCATGGTCACTGCAGCCCAGGCTGCCACCAATCTTGAGATCTCTAATTAGTTCTTGATACCTCTAAATTAATTTTAGGCTCTTGATATATAAGGTTCAACTCGTAAAAGCAAGAGTCAGTTGAAACTTAAACAGTTCAGCTTAACTGTGACGCCAAACACATACTCCGCTTTAAATTTAATAGAAGATATAAATAAACCAGGCAAACTAGAGCAACACAGCAGTTCAATTTTTCTTTGCTTTGTACCTGATATAGCTAGAACTCATTTCACTTTTAATCCTCATCCTACCTGCACCATCATAATATTTTTCATACTTGTATAGAGAATTTAAGAGATCACAATAGCGGGGCCTGCTTCCTAATGTAATACTCAGCAAATGTATTCAAATCCTTTGAATTAATTTTGGATAATTTTCACATGGAGATAAATGAACCAGACATGGACGTATTATAACCTCTGACACTTTTGCCATATCAAGATTTAGTTCTGTTTCACTGTTTACAACAAACAATTTTGTTTTATTCACCCTCACTAATCAAATAATTAAATTTTTGTAACTAGCAATTAGTCGTAACATTGATAAGATTTTAGCTCTCCCTGATAATTCTACTTATAGATTGTAGGAGGAGCGATTTGCCCTAATTGGTTAGCAATTTGAAATTATACTACATGTTGTATCCTACTTGAAGGATGAGTCTAGGTGGGTTACTGACAGTTACTGTCAGAGGACAGGCAGCTACAGCAAAGACTAATTAGAAAATTATCATCTGCCCTATAAATAGTAGAATTTAAATCACCCTGCACTTTTTTCCATATGTGAATGTCTTAATGTCTGATAAAATTCAAATTATATTATCAGTGTTTCCTAATGTCAAAAATTTCAAATGTGTATATAGTTATTAAATTTAAAAATGTATTATGCTTGTCAGCCAGGGAGGAACTCCCATCTATTAGTTCTGCTTTTTTCTAACAAGCATTAGGATTGATCTGCAATCACTGTTATTCATCAGTCATCACTAACCTTAGGAACTCTTGACTCAGAAATTTAGTTTCAGTCATGCTTGTGCAGGTCAAAATAAAAACAAAGTCAATAATAATTAATTAATAAATACTTATGAATTAATTAATACTTCTGATACTAAAAGAATACTAAAAGAATAACAGCCGCAAATAAGGAGGCCCAATAGTAATGTCATATCCTGATAATATAATTTTGGCGGAAGTATTATAGTTATTTTAAGAGCAAAAAAAAATTAAATAAATGTGAAAAACTTCCATAGCTTTATTTTAAGCTGGAGTGCTTGTGATTTGGAAAGTAGTTTGAGATGAGATTTTATTTATTCAAACAGTCAATCTCTTTCCAGGTAAAGGAATTTTTTTCTTTGTCTATTCCCTCACCCCTCTGGTTTTTGGCAGCACAGTTTCTTTATGTAGCTGGCTTCATCCTAAGATGAACAAACTGCTTCAGATAAAAAAATCAGAGATGCATGGATCTTTATGTTACATTGGAATATTAAATCATCTAGTCTGACCTTTTAATCACACAGGCCTGACATTTTTATTCAAATCTTCATCTGAGCACGATGACTTGTTTTGGTGAAAAAAGGCATTCAGTCTTGATTTCCAAACACAAGAAGGTGAATAATCTGTTTAATCAGTCATACAATGGTCAATTACTACCACTGCTAAAAATGTCGGTCAGTTATGAATTAACTAGTGGGGTGGTAAGATTAGAGGATTTGGGGGTCTTGTACTCTCATTAACCTCTGTCCCCCAAGACTCTGCCTCCTGCTTCTTTCTGCTCCATAGCTGTGAAGCATCAATGGCTTCTCCCTAACCCTTCCAGAGAGAGAGAGAAGTTTCAGTGTTGCACAGTAGATAGAAGTACATATATGTCCTACTCTGCCCCTGTGAGCCTCATACAGCCCCCACTGTATGTCCAGAAAATCCCCATGAGACTAAGGTCAGTCACACTTTCACTATTTACATTCTGGCCTCATCTGCTTATGTTGCTTATTTCTCTCTAGCTTTCAGCCATTAGCTTTTGTTGTGTTAAAACATTTAAATTACATTGCGTTAAAAAACTTAAATTTAAAAAGCCCTGTAGCACCTAGTGTTTTCTTTCTAGTTTTGCCTTTAATATATTTATTCAGTAGATCACATACCTATATTAACTATCAGCATGTTCTATTTAGTGTATTAATTACAAACAATTTTTTTCTGAAATAACTCTTTGTGGTGGGTTGACCTAGCCACCAGGTGCCCACCAAGCCGCTCTCACTCCCACTCCTCAACAGTCTGTTTTGCCAGTGACGGTAATTGATGAGTTATCTCTATGTCCTTATCTCAACCCACAAGCTTTTTGTCATATTTTTCTCACCCCGTGTTGTTGATGGAAGGGGAGAGTTAAAGCAGCTTGGTGGGCACCTGGAGGCCAGACAAGGTCAACCCACCACACTTGCACAGGCAAAACAGACTTGACTTGGGGAAAGTAATTTAATTTATTGCCAATTAAACAGAGTACGATAATGAGAAATAAGAACAAATCTAAAAACACCATCCCACCAGCCCTCCCTTCTTCCCAGGCTCAACTTCATAGAATCATAGAATCATAGAATGTGATGGGTTGGAAGGGACCTTTAAAGGTCATCTAGTCCAACCCCCCTGCAGTAAGCAGGGACATCTTCAACTAGATCCGATTGCTCAGAGCCTCATCAAGCCTGGCCCTGAATGTCTCCAGGGATGGGGCCTCCACCACCTCTCTGGGCAACCTGTTCCAGTGTCTCACCACCCTCACTGTAAAGAACTTCTTCCTAATGTCCAATCTAAACCTACCCTGCTCTAGTTTAAAACCATTGCCCCTCGTCCTATCGCTACATGCCCTTGCAAACAGCCCCTCCCCAGCTTTCTTGTAGGCCCCTTCAGGTACTGGAAGGCCGCTATAAGGTCTCCCCGGAGCCTTCTCTTCTCCAGGCTGAACAACCCCAGCTCTCTCAGCCTGTCTTCATAGGAGAGGTGCTCCAGCCCTCTGATCACCTTCGTGGCCCTCCTCTGGACCCTCTCCGACAGGTCCATGTCCTTCTTGTGCTGATGACTTCACTCATGACTCTTTTACCTCCACGCCCCGAGCGGCACAGGCAATAGGGAATGGGGGTTGCTGTCAGTTCATAACGCTTTGTCTCTGCCACTTCTTCCTCCTCACGCTCTTCCCCTGCTCCAGTGTGGGGTCCCACCCATGGGAGACAGTCCTTCACAACCTTCGCCAACGTGGGTCCTTCTCATGGGCTGCAGTTCTTCAAGAACTACTCCAGCATGGGTCTTTTCTTTTCCACGGGGTGCAGTCCCTAAGGAACGGACTGTTCCAGCGTGGGTCCCCCACAAGGTCACAGGTCCTTCCAGAAAACCTTCTTCTCCCCGGGCTGCAGCTTCCTTCAGGGCACACCCACCTGCTCCAGCATGGGGTCCTTCACAGGCTGCAATATGGATATCCGCTCCACTGTGGACCTCCATGGGCTGCAGGGGTACAACCTGCGTCACCATGGTCTTCACCCCAGGCTGCAGGGGAATCTCCACTCTGGTGCCTGGAGCACCTCCTCCCCCTCCTTCTTCACTGACCTTAGTGTCTGCTGGGCTGGTTCTCTCACATAATTCTCACTCCTCTCTACTAGCTGCCGGTGTGCAGCGTTTTTTTTTTTTTACCCTTTCTTAAATGTGTTATCACAGAGGCACTAGCAACGTTGCTGATTGGCTCAGCTTTGGCCAACGGCAGGCCTATCCTGGAACCATCTGGAACTGGCTCTGCCTGACATGGGGGCAGCTTCTGGTGTCTCCTCTCAGAAGCCATCCCCTGCACCCCCCACGTCTACCAAAACCTTGCCACGTAAACCCAATACACTCTTATGGAAAACTCTGATGCAATTGATTTAATAATTTTCAGCAGAGGAATATAACAGAAATCAAGTTGAAATGTTGGAATTAAAATACATTTGAGTGTATTGTTCTCATTATTAAAAATTGGCCAAAGGAACACAATGACTTTTTTGTTTCTGAGGTATTCAAAATTTGGTATTTGAGATGCCTCTGAATCCCTGAGGTGAATTTCTGGCTGTTCCTTTTCTTTTTTACTGTGAAAACGTGTAAAGTAGGTCAAACATGACTAGCCACTGACTGCTATCATAACAGTCTAATTCTCCGTGGCACGGTGTTAGCATTTTTCTAGAGGAGTGGATTCCTGTGTGCCTAATTAAATAGACAGTTTATTCTAAAAGTGGCAGTTCATCTCTTGCCAACTCTGTCTTGTCATATTTTTTTCTGAATTTTTAAAAATAATTATCTGAACTTTCTGTTTTGTTTCTCAGCCCTGATTTCCTGATGGGACTAACTCTTGTTGAAGTGTATGGCTCTTGCTATGTGTTTTTTAGAAGTTTGGTGGAGTGTGCCTGTTCTAGAAATCCTAAGCAAGCTTGACAAGGTTTTGAGGAGATTTTTGAGTCTGTACCATATCTGGCAGATCAACTACAGGGCAGCTCAGTGGTTTAGAATCTCAAGCGTATGAGAAAGGTGAGGTATACAAACTACTGCTTGATTTATAAAAAGGGGTTGAATCCAAGAGAAAGAGTAGCATTGATAATTTGACCAGCCATTTGAAACATCCAGCAAGGAAGATAAAAATAGACTGTGAACTGACATTTGAGAACTTAGGGAGGAGGAAGACATCTGATATAAACTCCAAACATTTTGAATTTTTACCAAGTCGTGGCTGTTATGTATGCTTCTGCTCCATATGTTGTTTTCTGCTCATAAGAAAGATTTATATTCATCAGTCAATATGCATACCCTGTGCACATGCAGACTACTGGAGATAACTGTGATGTGCTTATTTTATAATGAAATGTAATGGATGCTCATAGCATCTGAAATACCCTCACATCAAACATAAGAAAACAAAAAAAAAATAATTAGGGCCCCCGTTCATTTCTCACAGCTTTCCTATCTGATTAGGAACAGAAAAGAAGTCCTCAGCCTAATTAAGCATTCCAGCTGGGAAAAGTGTGAATTTTGGAGGCCATTATTTTCTTGAACTTGTCTGTTTCCTCTTTAATTATTATAAATATATTAGTTACAGTATTTTGTTTTGGAAGGTAAACAGTAATAAAACAGTACGAAAAGTGATACAGTAGCGGAGACCACAACTATGTCTAACTCTGTCTGTGGCTTCCCAGAAATGTCAATATTTTCATTAGATGACTGGTGTTCTTACTGAAGTGGCCAGCACTGTTCCAGTAATTCATTATTTTCTCTCTTGTTCTCCCTTGAATATGAGCTACCTCCTGCTGTTTGTGCATCTAGTCCAATACAAACACTTTTAAAGCTTTTCTGAGTTCTTTTAAAGTTGGCATATATAAAATATCAGACATATTTTACATCTTTTTATGATTTTTTTGTGTATATGTACAAAACTTTTTTTTTTCCCAAAATCTTAAAACAATTGCTTTTTTTTTTTTTCTGTCTTTCAATTACTTTTTCATTCTCTTGAGCAAATTCCATATAACCTAGTAAAAGCTCTACTACAGTCGCTTAGTCTGTGAGGATTTTCAAGAGAATCTTTCACATTCTTCTGGGTGTAAAAGTTGGACCTGTGAGTTCTCTTTATATGGTCACTGAGGCTTCATTTTCAAGTCTCTGCTTCTAGGCAAGTTTGTCTGCCCAATTCAGCCCTCTGGCATGAGTACCTCTTCAGAGGACAGTAGCATTTGTATGAATGCACTGTTTTGAAATAGAAGTGGAAAGCACTCTGGAGTTCTCATCCATTTATCATATAACACTTGATTATTATAGTGATGCGTACAGACCTTGTTTTAAGGTTGTCGATGAGAAAGTAACAATTGTTACAAGGAAGAGCTATAACAGCAAACAGAGTCATCACTAGTACCCAAGGCTTAATTAGCTGTGCTGAATTTAAATTTTCTAATATACACTTGATGAATTAGTAATTTCTTCACAATGATGAAGAATTTCTTCACTTGATGAAAACTTCTTTAGTATTTCACTTGGTTTAAAGCCTACAATGGCAACATTTTTGAAGCAGATAAAGTTAAAAGGTGCTAAAGATATAGCAGATAAAAACAGAAGGAAGCAGATAAAGTTAAAAATAGGTGCCTGTGTAGATAGAGACATGGACTTCTTTTGGACGTGAGGCAGCAAATGTCTCAAACTTTAAGATATCACCAAAAGTAGCCTATTTTACTGTCAGTAAAGAGGGGTTTAGAAATGCAAACAAATATAGATAATGAATTGGAGGATGTTCATGTTAATTTCAGTACCTCAGAGTTTAAACTTCTGAGGAATTTTTTTTTTCCTTATGTCCTGACCTCCCCAGAACAACTTAAGTATTGTGTGTCAATTACTTGAATCATGAAGAAAGTAATATTTCTTTGCTATTGACTTTTAGGAAGGCAGTTTTTCAAAGTGAATTTGGGCTTGTTAAGTGTTGTTCTATATATATACTATAAAGGCATCTGAGACATTAATGTATATGTCCATCTGATAAAATATTAATGGACAATAAGACTTTAACAGGAACAGTTACTAAGATTACATAAAGACTGAACATTGTAGGATTTAGTCAACATGTATAATAATCACAGTTTTGAATTTATTATCCACAGAAAAGTTATACCCTTCTTAACCATTAATGACTATGGCAGATAATAAATGAGCATTTTAGGTGTCAAACTGAGTGAACTGATGGAGAAGTCTAAAATCACAATTCTCATAATTATCATGCTGTAATTTTCCTGTACACTGATAATTATATGCATTAATTATATGCTGTACACTGATAATTATATGCATTAGTAATTAGTAATGCAGATATGTTTAACATGGTTTGGTTGGAGTTGCTGTCGGAATGATAACTTTTTTCAGTTATCAGTCAAAACATTTTCATAAATGATGCCTTTCCATATTGAATTAGTCTTTTAAAAAGAAGAAATGTATGACTGATCACACATTCAAACAGATGGATGTGGGGTTACTTTTGTCATTTAGCACTCTGGCTGTAAATATGCCTGTAACTTGACTGCTTGTCCTTCGAAATGTAAGGAATGCAATTAATTCATCTCTATATGTGTAGAATATAATTTAAAATGTTAAATTTGTTTTCATAATTTTTCCCAAAATGTCAAGGCTACAATTTAAAAAAAAACAAACCACACACTATTCAGGATAATCCCTATTTAATTTGGGATATATGCTTAAATGCTACTCTGAATAAAGGTGAACTTAAGTTCATGCTCATTTTTTTCCAGAACCAAAGTCTAAGTTCCTGGCCCTAACTTTGAACTTAAAAGCTTGAAAGAACAGATTCTGCACGTGAATAACTTGCCATTAAAGTAGGTGGCATTTCCCGCGCATGCAGGGGCCTGTTTCACATAGAACGTTTTGAAAGACTGAGGACCCAAGCCTACCGGAAGCTTGAGATTTTTAAAAATAAAATACATTGGAATGAGAGAGAACCAGAAGTAGGTGGAAGTTTTCAAAATGAGCAAGACAAATTGATTCACTGTCTGGAAAATCTGTCTTCAAGTTAAGCCTATTTTATTTACACGCTAGAGAAGGTTAAGAGATGCTTTGTCTACGGTTAGGCGCCTGCATGAGAAAAAGTTTTGTGATAGGAAAACTGATAGGAAAGGGAGGTCCTGCTTAACCAACCTGATCTCTTTCTACGACCATGTGACCCGCCTTCTGGATGCAGGGAAGGCTGTGGGCGTTGTCTATCTGGACTTTGGTAAGGCCTTTGACACCGTCCCCCACTGCATTCTCCTGGAGAAGCTGGCGAATCATGGCATAGACAAGTGTACTCTTCGCTGGGTTAAAAACTGGCTGGATGGCCGTGCCCAGAGAGTTGTGATTAATGGGGTGAAATCCTCTTGGCGGCCGGTCACCAGTGGTGTCCCTCAGGGCTCAGTTTTGGGGCCAGTTTTGTTTAATATCTTTATCAATGATCTGGATGAGGGGATTGAGTGCACCCTCAGTAAGTTTGCAGACGACACCAAACTAGGTGGGAGTGTTGATCTGCTTGAGGGTAGGAAGGCTCTACAGAGGGACCTGGACATGTTATTCCAATGTAAAAGGTGGGTCGATTCTGGCTCTGAAGGTACTACTAGATAACCATACAGGTTCTGGAGCCTTTCTCCTCCTTTCCCCCCTCCCTTTCTTTTAAATTGTTTTGTTTTCATTAGACTGCACTATAGTCCCTCTAGGTTAACTCTGAATTTCTCACAGCTGCTATTAAAGCTTTTGAAATACCAAGAATAAAACAAAACAAAAAAATTAGCTTAAGTAACTGTGAAAACAAGTAATATCGTATATAACTTGAAAAGCTTTTAGAATATTAAAATTAAGTTTTAGAGGTTTTTGCTGTCTCTGAAGAACAAGGGAGAATCCATGATGGCCACAGTTTATACCATAGAAGTTCTGACTTGGTTGCTGTTAAGTGTTCAAAATGTTCGTGCCATTTGATTTTTAGGAAGTTTCTTAACTGTTTTGAGCTATTTTCAAAACTACTGAAAGAAAAAATCACAGAATTATAGGGGTTGGAAGGGACCTCTAGAGATCATCTAGTCCAACCCCCCCTACCAAAGCAGGTTCACCTAGAGCAGGCTGGACAGGAATGCATCCAGATGGGTTTTGAATATCTCCAGAGAAGGAGACTCCACAACCTCTCTGGGCAGCCTGTTCCTGTGCTCTGTTACCCTCAAAGTAAAGTAGTTTTTCCTCATGTTGAGACGGAAATTCCTGTGTTCCAGCTTGTGCTCGTTGCCCCTTGTCCTGTTGCTGGGCACCACTGAAAAGAGCCTGGCCCCATCCTCCTGACACCCGCCCTTTAGATATTTATCAGCATTGATACGATCCCCTCTCAGCCATCTCTTCTCCAGGCTAAACAGACCTAGGTCTCTCAGCCTTTCCTCAGAAGAGAGGTGCTCCATTCCCTTGATCATCTTTGTAGCCCACTGCTGGACTCTCTCCAGTAGTTCCCTGTCCTTCTTGAACTGGGGGGCCCAGAACTGGACACAGTGCTCCAGATGCGGCCTCACCAGGGCAGAGTAGAGGGGGAGGATGACCTCCCTCGACCTGCTGGCCACACTCTTCCTGATGCACCCCAGGATGCCATTAGCCTTCCTGGCCACAAGGGCACACTGCTGGCTCATGGTCAACTTGTTGTCCACCAGGACTCCAAGGTCCTCTCTGCAGAGCTGCTTTACAGCAGGTCAACCCCTAACCTGTACTGGTGCATGGGGTTATTCCTCCCCAGGTGCAGGACCCTACACTTGCCCTTGTTGAATTTCATTAGGTTCCTCTCCACCCAACTCTCTAGCCTGTCTAGGTCTCGCTGAATGGCAGCACAGCCTTCTGGTGTGTCAGCCACTCCTCCCAGTTTTGTGTCATCAGCAAACTTGCTGAGGGTGCACTCTGTCCCCTCATCCAGGTCGCTGATGAATATGTTGAACAAGAATGGACCCAGTACTGACCCCTGGGGAACACCGCTAGTTACAGGCCTCCAACTAGATTCTGCGACACTGATCACAACCCTCTGAGCTCTGCCATTCAACCAGTTCTCAATCCACCTCACTGTCTGCTCATCTAACCCACACTTCCTAAGCTTACCTATGAGGATGTTATGGGAGACTGCCAAATTACTATATAACATTAATACTTGAATGACATCTTCCTCTCGTCTCTTCAATTCTTGTCATACTTTTCTCCATCCCTCTTCAGATGGGACTGAAAACATTTTTCATGAAGTTTAATGAATACTTTTTCTAACATGAGTCCAAGTTAATTAGTCAGTACTTTGACATGAAATGTTATTTTGTGTGGAAGCAGGGGTTGTTTGAGAATCCTATTAAGTTTGGTTATAGCAACTGTACACTTTTTTCTACAATTATGTTTCCCTGACTTAAACAATGCAGATAAATAACTTCTACTTCTTTTGTTTTCTTTTCCTGAAGTCGAACAACTTATCCTTACACAGAAACCCAGATGTATAGCCAAAACACTGGGGGAAATTACTTCGATACTCAAGGAAGTTCTGCACAGGCAACAACAGTGGTCTCCTCTCATAGTATGGTGGGCACCGGAGGGATTCAGATGGGTGTTGCAGGAGGACAGCTCATTAGCAGCTCAGGAGGGACCTATCTGATTGGCAATTCAATGGAAAATTCTGGTCATTCAGTGAATCATACAACACGGGCCTCCCCAGCTACAGTAAGTACTTCAGAACTATGTTAAATCTTTGGGGATAGTTTCTTAGTCATGATGATGTTCCTGCATGCTGACATGTTTCTGTAGCAAAAAGCATATTATGTTGGCAGAATCAGTAATATATGGCTTTGTCTTGTAAATATTTTCATTTAGTTTATCTTTGTGCATGTGAATAGTATTGAGTGCTGTCATGGTTTAACCCCAGTCAGCAACTAAGCACCGCGCGGCCACTCACTCACTCCCCTCTGATGGGATGAGGGAGAGAATCAGTGAGAAAACTCGTGGGTTGAGATAAAAGTAGTTTAAATTTTTTGAAAATAAATAATAATAATAATAAGGAAAAGAAAAAAATAACAGAGAGAAAAATAAAAGTGTGGACTTATCCTTGGGCCACGATCCCTTTAGAGGTATACCTGCTGTGGCACAGACATAACCATGGCCACAGACACTTTGAGATATACCTGATCTGACATGGACTTATCCACAGCCACAGACTCTTTGGGGTGTCCTGCTCCTGCGTGGACTCATCCACAGGTCACAGTCCCTTCAACTCGACTTCACACTGGAGTTGGAGTTCCAGTACAGCAGCACAGAAACATCACCGATGCCTTGGCCATCTGCCAGCCCAGGCGCATTGCCATTGCTGTTATCAAAATGTTCCCAGGCACAACAGAGTAAGATAAGTGGTACAGCAGTACAGAAAGCAGCAAAAGCAAAAAGCAGGCACTAATGAGCACTAGACTCTAATATACAGTGAGGCAAGCAAGTCCCATGGCAAGCACAGGAGCCTGTCAATTAATAGCTAAACAGCAATAACAGCTATAAAATTGATCTAGCACATTCCAGTCAAATCTGTTGCTATATTGAACCCTTCGAGCCCCGCGTTGGGTGCCAAAAAGGACTGTCATGGCTTAACCCCAGCCAGCAAGTAAGCACCACACAGGCACTCGCTCATTCCGCCCCTCGGTGGGATGAGGGAGAGAATCAGAATGGTAAAAGTGAGAAAACTTGTGTGTTGGGATAAAAACAGTTTAATAATAATATCAACAGCAATAATAATAATAATATTGTAAGGAAAAGAAAAAAATAACAGAGAGAAAGATAAATAAAACCCAAGAAAGACAGGTGATGCAAATGAAAACAATAGCTCACCACCAACTGACCGATGCCCAGCCAGTCTACAAGCAGCAGCCCCACCAACCAACCCCCTAGTTATATTGCTGAGCATGACATCATATGGTATGAAATATACCTTTGGTCAGTTGGGGTCAGCTGTCTCAACTGTCTCCCCTTGCAACTTTTTCTGCACCTCCAGCCTACTTATTGGCAGGGCAGTGTGAGAAGCAGAAAAGGCCTTGACTATGTGTAAGCACTGCTCAGCAATAACTAAGACATCCCTGTATTATCAACACTGTTTTCAGCACAAATCCAAAACATAGCTCCATACTAGCTACTACGAAGATAATTACCTCTATCCCAGCCAAAACCAGCACAGTGCACTGGGGGAGCTCACATGCATAAGAATGTGGATGAGACTGAAAATTTGTAAGATTGGGGCCTGAGATAGCTTCTTTAGACACTTCATCTTTTTCTACGAAAAAGAAAAAATATTGCTAAGACGATTTATATCTAATATAAACTTTAAATAAAACAGCTCATCAGAGAGATGTTTGACTTCATTTATGTTTTGACTCTATTATTGTTGGGTTTGTAGCTTATTTCAAGATATTTGTTACTTGATCAGAATACTAAGAATATATTATCTTAGTTCATTGTAATTACTTATGTATGGTAGTTCTCAATTCCATTTCAAGATCAGCTCATTGTGGAAATGTCTTGAGGGATGGAAAAATGCCTGCAGTTACAACCATGATAGTTCATACTATAAAAACCTAACCATGAACACAAACATATTCCCTTCCCTTAAGGAATTCCAGGGATGTAAATGGGTTTATGCTTATTCTGACTTTGCTAGATGGCCTTATGAACACATACCAAACCCTTGACGACATTCTTACCTGGTTGTAGATATTTGGAAATAATGTGCAAGAAAACTTGTGACACTTGCAGTAACAACAGTTGAAAACTGTCATGAAGGGACTGATAGCAAAGTATATCTTGCTGTAAGCAAGAGCCTCTCTCACTGAACAGAAAGTTGTCTCTGCTTCACCCCCAAACCAGGACATTCCACCCCTTACTCCAATATCATTTGCATCATGCTATGATCGCTATCTAATACTTCTTATCAATCAAATATATACATATACAGATATCCACATATATAAATACACAAAAGTTCATTAAGTCCATTTAGTTCATAATTGCAGAGCCTCATCTATCATAGCAGACTCAGGACTGAGCATTCTCACCCAGGGTTAAATTTCCTTGAGGCACATATTGAACTTCTCCATTCTCCAGCATCACCCACCAAGTACATCCAGGTCCTTGAGCAAAAACAGTCCCACAAATGGGTTTGCCTTTGCCTGAGGCAGGAAAAACCCAAACAGCTTTCCCTAGCATATTCCTCTCATGCACCACAGGGACCTTATCCCCCTTCTACTGTACGTAAAAGGTCTGATTGAGCAGGACCAGCTCAATTGATGGATCCCCTGGTGTTAACTAACCAGGTAGCTTGTGATAAATGCTTGTCCCAATTTTTAAAGGATCCACCACCCATTGCCTTCAGGGTAGTTTTTAACAATCCATTGTATCGCTCAATTTTCCCAGAAGCTGGTGCATGATAGGTGGATATGATATACCACTCAGTGCCGTGTTCTTTAGCCCAAGTACTTATGAGACTGTTTTTGAAATGAGTCCCATTGTCTGACTCAATTCTTTCTGGAGTACCATGTCACCACAAGACTTGCCTTTCAAGGCCCAGGATGGTATTCCTGGCAGTGGCACGGGGCATGGCATAGGTTTCCAACCATCTGGTGCTTCTTTCCACCATTGTAAGCACATAGTGCTTACCCTGGCAGGTTTGAGGGAATGTGATGGAGTCAGTTTGCCAAGCCTCCCCATACCACAAAGGTTTTAACGTTTTAGCTTGCTTGATTTTGGCGCATGTTTCATAATCGTGGATAACCTGCAGAATAGTGTCCATGGTTAAATCCACCCCTCGGTCACAAGACCACTTAAATGTTGCATCCCTTCCTTGATGACCTGAAGGGTCATGGGCCCACCAAGCTAATAAAATAGTTCACCTTTATGTTCCCAGTCCAAATCTGTCTGGAAAATCTTAGCAGCCTGGTCCACTTGCTGATCGTTTCAACGTTCCTCAGTGGCCCAACTCATGGGTACGTGGGCATCTACATGGCATATCTTCACGACTAGTTTCCCTAGCCACTCAGCAATATCTTGTCACAATTCAGCAGCCCAGATGGGTTTACCTTTGCACTGCCAGTTGCTCTGCTTCCACTGCTTTAACCACCCCCACAGAGCATTGGCCACCATCCATGAATCAGTATAGAGATAGAGTATTGGCCACTTTTCTCGTTCAGCAATGTCTAAGGCCAGCTGGATGGCTTTCACCTCTGCAAATTGGCTCGATTCACCTTCTCCTTCAGTCACTTCTGTGACTCATCATGTAGGACTCCATACAGCAGCTTTCCACCTTCAATGCTTTCCTACAATACAAGATCCATCAGTGAACAGGGCATACTGTTTCTCATTATCTGAGAGTTCGTTATATGGTGGGGCTTCCTGAGCACGAGTCACCACCTCCTTTGGTGGCATTCCAGAGTCTTTGTCTTCGGGCCGATTGTGATCACTTCTACGATTCCTGCACAATCTGGGTTTCCTATTTGAGCTCGCTGCATGATTAAGGCAACCCACTTACTCCAGGTAACATCGGTGGCACCAGGAAGAGCTGTGTTTCAGTACCAATTACCTCTGAAGCAGCTCTAACTCCTTCATATGCTGCCAATATTTCTTTCTCAGTTGGGCTATAGTTGGCCTCAGAGCCTTTGTATCCTCCACTCCAGAATCCTAGGGGTCAACCTCGAGTCTCCCCTGGTGCTTTCTGCCAGAGGCTCCAGGTAGGGCCATTGTCCCCAGCTGCAGTATAGAACACATTTTTAATGTCCTGTCCTGTTCAGACTGCTCCAAGGGCTACTGCATGGACAATCTCTTGTTTAATTTGCTCAAAGGCCTATCATTGCCCAGGACCCCACATAAACTCATGTTTCTTTTGAGTCACTTCATAGAGAGGTTTCACAATCTGACTATAACCTGGAATATACATTCTCCAGAAACCCACCATGCCTAAGAGGGCTTGTGTTTCCTTTTTGTTAGTAGGTGGGGACATAGCTGTTATTTTGTTAATCACATCCATTGGGATCTGGCGACGACCATCTTGCCATTTAATTCCTAAGAACTGGATCTCTCGTGCAGGTCCCTTGACCTTACCTCTTTTTACAGCAAAACCTGCCTTCAGAAGAATCTTGATTATTTTGTTACCTTTCTTGAAAACTTCTTCTGCTGTATTACCCCACACAGTGATGTCATCAATGTATTGCAGGTGTTCTGGAGCTCCACCCTTCTCCAGTGCAGTCTGGATCAGTCCATGGCAAATGGTGGGGCTGTGTTTCCATCCCTGGGGCAGTCGATTCCAGGTGCACTGGACACCCCTCCAAGTGAAAGCAAACTGTGGCCTGCACTCTGCTGCTAAAGGAATAGAGAAAAAGGCTTTAGCAATGTCAATTTTAGCATACCACTTGTCTTCCTTTGACTCCAGTTCATACTGCAGTTCTAGCATGTCTGGCACAGCAGCACTCAGTGGTGGTGTGACTTCATTCAGGCCACGATAGTCTACTGTTAGCCGCCAGTCTCCATCAGACTTTCGCACTGGCCATATAGGGCTTTTAAAGGGTGAGTGAGCCTTGCTGATCACTCCTTGTGTCTCCAGCCGATGAATCAGGTTCTGGATGGGAATCAGGAAGTCTTGGTTAGTACAATACTGTCATCAATGCACCATGGCAGTAGCAACTGGCACCTGCTGTTCTTTAACCCTCAGCAATCCCAGCACAGAAGGGTCATCTGAAAGGCCAGGTAAGGTAGACAGCTGTCTCTACAGCTAAGTCTCTACAGCTGCTACACCAAAAGCCCACCAATACCCTTTCAGGTCTTTGAAATACCCTTTCTTGTGGTAGTCTATGCCAAGGATGCACGGAGCATCTGGGCCAGTCACAATGGGGTGCTTCTCCCATTTATTCCCACTCAGGCTCACTTCAGCCTCCAGTACAGACAGTTCTTGAGACCCATCACTCCAGAAACAGTAACAGATTCTGTCCCTTTATTATTCAATGGCTATAGGGTGCAATGTGTACCAGTGTGCACCAGTGTCCACCAGGGCTTTATACTTTTGTGGCTCTAACGTGCCAGGCCATCAAATCCACACAGTCCAATAAACTCAGTTTTCCCTCTCCTCCTCCCGGCTGGAGGCAGGGCCCCCCTAACGTTGAGGACAACATCTACAATTAGCAGATGAGTTCCTATGTGGCCCAGAGAATGGCTTACCGTGGACTGGAGCAGCCACCCTCCTGCAAAAATTCCTTCTTCTGTCTGCTTTACCTTGCAACTCAAGCACTCGTGTTTGTAGGACCGGAGTAGGGTTTTTTTTATCCCATTTACTCATATCCTCTCCATAGTTGCAGAGGCAAAGTCACGGCAAATCTCACAGTGGGTCCTGTTTGTCTTGAATTGGTTTTATAGGAAGGTGTTTTTTCTTAATGACTGAGATGTGGGTCTGTTGAGGGGAAGAGTGGGATTCTTTCTCCATCCCAGACAGTTTATCAAACAATTTATCATTTTTCTTAGCTATTGCCTCATTTTGCTCAGCTATTGAATTGGTTATTTCCTCTATTTTCTCAGTCATTTTTTCCTACAGCTGCCACAGTGAGGGGATGAGAGGGACTGTCTTCATGCTGTCGTACCCTGTTAGCCACTTCATTTACAGTTGGTACACCAGCATCGGATCCTCCCCAAACCATTGTTGACAATGTATGGGAGTACATCGATGGTGCACTCTGCACAAACTTCCTTAGCAAAGATGATTGTTTGCATCGCATTTCATCAGGGTCTATGTTCACTTGCCACTCACTGTAAATCACATCTTGCATAGCCAGTTCCCTCAGGTACTTGATACCTTTCTCCATGCTGGTCCACTTGGACAGCATTCCATATCATCCTTAAAAGGATACCTGCCCTTTACAGCTGATAACAGTCACCTCCAGAGACTGAAGGTGTTTGACTTTCTCCCAATCACTTTATCAATACCTCCATCGCTGGACAGGTTTCCCAACTGCCTAGCTTCTCTACCATTTAAGTCTATGGAATCAGCCCCATTATCCCAGCATCGGAGCAACCAGGAGATAAGCATCTCCCCTTCATGACAACTAAAGTCCTTCCTCATGTTTCTCAAATCCTTCATAGAGAAGGATTTAACAATTATCTCTACATCTGAGTCCTCCTTCTACATTGATCCTGCCTGAGAAGGACCCTCTCCTGGATCTGTCTTAGGAAGACCCTTTCCTTTATCTGCTTTAGCAGGACCCTTACCTTTGTCTTTGTCAGAAGAACTCTCTCCCATGCTGCCTGGCTTGAGCTGGTCTTTGTTGTATGCGATAAGGGAATAAGCTGATCTCCTTTTCTGCTTTGTTGCTGCCCGAGAAGGGCCCTCCCCTGGATCTTCATCAGAAGAGGCAGGGGAAGGAACAGATTTCCTTTTCTACTTCCTGGTCACTCGGGCAACTTGTTCCAGTTGCGTTGGAGTTTGAGTACCAGCAGTACTCATTGGTGAAACAGATGGAATAGTGACAGTAGTGGCTCATGCTGAAGTAGGCGGCAGAGTAACTTTTACCAAACACTGCTGAGTGGAGCGGGGGGGGGGGGGGGGGGGGGTGGCTGGCATGGCCGATGCTGCTGGGACCAGTGCCAGTAGGGCCAATGCTGCAGCTTCCCCCATTACAGACGGGGGCAGAGGCATAGCCGGGGCCGGTGGGGGAGTAGCTTGGGGAGTGATTTGTGTCTGTGCTGGCTGTGAATTGGCCTGTGGGATTTGAGTAGCAGCAGCACGTGTCATACAATACACAGTACTGCACTGATTTTTAACACAAAACCACCCCTGCAACACATTCAGGAGGACCAGGAACAAAATCACAATCTTTAAGAAGTAACATTCATTTTCTAAGCAGCCCAAAAAGTTTCCATCCCCTAGCTCTTTGACATAAGCATTAAAGGGCAAGCTAAACCTTCCCCAAAAGTGTAATTAGTAATAAAATCCATCATGTGATGCCCAAAATATGCAGGTACAGCCATTATCCAAGTAACCATATTATACATCTGAATGCCAAACCATACAAAAATAGCATGTTTAAACCACCGCATACAAATACAAAGAGCAAGTAAACCATACAACATATTCAGCAAGTTCAGCAGTATTGTATCTATTAACTTCAAACAATGCTCTCTAAAGGCACAATATAACATTTCATTTTGGAATGACATTCCCTGAGAAAAATGGAAGCTCATGCCCTATGTCGGGCACCAATTAATCTGTCATTGTTTGGGCTGGGTTGGCCAATGACAAGACAACAGATGCTCTCCCCCACCTCTCACTTTAAGGAGAAGAAAAGAGATAAAGAGATTTGTGAGTTTAGAAAAAACTAAACTACTTCAACAAAATATTAGTAATAAAATTTAAAAAAGGAAATAATGAAATAGACACAATATATACAAATATACACAAAACCAGATCAAGCTCCCAGGGAGATGTCACTGGTAAGTACCAGGAAAGTTCCAGATTGGACTCAGTGACAAATGCGAACTGGAACACACTGACTAGGATCAAAAGGCAGATGAGCTGACAGGGTCCTCCGCAGACATCAGCCATAGAAGAAAGAGAGCCAGTGAAGAAGATCAAAAAAAAAAAAACCCTTAAAAAAAAGAGTCCTTGTAGAGAAACCAATATAATCCCTTTCATCCCTCAGCTTTTACACTGAGCGTGGCAGATGGGATGGAATACCCTATTGGTCAGTTTGGGTCATCTGACCTGTCCACAGGTGTAACCCTTCCAAAGGGTAAACAACCAAGTCAGCTGACCCTGGTTGCCACAGCAACAAGTGTAATCAAGAGCCTCCCTCACTGAACAGAAAGTTGGCTCTGCTTCACCCCAAACCAGGACAAGTGTTTATCTTTAATAGGTTTTTTTCAGTAGGGTTTTTTTGGTCAAAAAGGCTACTAAAAAAAGAATTTTACTTTTGGAAACCAGTGTAATAAGTAAAACCTCATTACAAAAAATCAAGCAGCAAAAGCAACACTTCATCTTTTTTCTTGACTTTGCATAATCAGGTAAAAAATGTTTTCATTCATTTGAAAAATATTTAGTGGAACATGATTACAAATTGCAGGCAGAATGAGAGTGGCTTTATCTAAGCAAAAGCAATGAATCTTCTAAAGTAATGTAAATTTGAAATGTAATGTTTCTATGAAATATTTAAATGGCAAAAATATTCCTGTGTCATTTTAGTTATTATGAATTGCTTTATATTTGAATAAAAGAAAAAACCCTTTATACATTATAAACTATCTTCTCAAGTGAATTAGAACATGTAATCTGCAGGTGACAACCCTTTGTTGTCATGTCATAAGTTTAGTATCATAAATTGATGATAGAATTCAATAAGTGGAAACAATTAATTTAATGTGGGATCAAAGTGTAGATAACATGCAGTCAGTAAACACAATCAAATTTCAAGCAATCCAGGAAGAGCAGTAGATGCTGTTTATCTTGAGTAGTAGATGCTGTTTACTGGAACTGTTGCCTGGAACAGGCTTTTTTTGTCAGCTCTGTCAGCTGTTCTTGATTAAGAGCTTCATTGAGCTTTTGTTCCAGCTGACTCCTGATTAGGGACAGTCAAGCACACTTTCAGCAAATACTAGGGAGTGGCCTATATAAGTTCCAGCCTAGAACAAAATGGTCAGTTAGCAGTTTGTAGTGAGTGGGGTTGAGGAACTCTACTTACTACAGTGTCTGTATACTCAATAATGGTGGGAACCTGTTACAGAATCACAGAATAGCAGGGGTTGGAAGGGACCTCTGGTGATCATCTAGTCCAACCTCCCTGCTAAAGCAGGGCCACCTAGAGCAGGTTGGACAGGAACGCATCCAGATGGGTTTTGAATATCTCCAGAGAAGGAGACTCCACAACCTCTCTGGGCAACCTACTCCAGTGCTCAGTCACTGTCACAGTAAAAAAGTGTTTCCTGAGGTTCAGATGGAACCTCCTGTGTTCCAGTTTGTGCCCATTGCCTCTTGTCCTGTAACTGGGCACCACTGAAAAGAGCCTGTCTCCATCTTCTGTGCACCTTCCCTTCAGGTATTTATATACATTGATAAGATCCTCCCTGCCCCAAGAATTCTCTTCTCTAGACCAAGCAGTCCCAGCTGGGAGCCCAGAACTGGACACAGGACTCCAGGTACACAGTACTCGACTGGTGCTGAATAAAGGGGAAGGATCACCTACCTGGACCTACTGGCAATGCTTTGCCTAATGCAGCCCAGGATACCATTAGCCCTCTGCGGCAAGGGCACACTGCTGGCTCATGTTCAGCTTGGTGTCCACCAGGACCCGCAGGTCCTTTTCTGCAAAGCTGCTTTCCAGCTGTCTGGCTCCCCTGGCATGGGGTTCTTCCTCCCCAGGGGCAGGACTTGGCACTCCTCATTGTTGAAGTACACGAGGTTCCTGTCAGCCCATTTCTCCATCTTGTCGAGATCCCTCTGGATGGCAGCACAACCCTGTGATGTATCAGCCACTCTTCCCAGTTTTGTGTCATCAGCCAACTCGCTGAGGGTACGCTCTGCCCCATCATCCAGATCACTAATGAAGCTGCTGAACAGTATTGGACCCAGTATTGATGCCTGGGGTACACCGCTATTTACTGACCTCCAACTAGACTGTGCCACTATGACCATGGAATCCTCTTTGAGGATGGAGGACTGCTAGGCAGAGACAGGATCCACATGACCAAGTGGGGCACAAACAGCTTTGCCAACAGGCTGGCCAACCTGGTAAGGAGAGCTTTACACCAGGAATGATGGGTAAGGGATGACCAACAGTCAAGTGAGGAAGTCATAGACTGGATGGACAAGCAAAGGATGTGGGGTAAACAGGAGGGACCTCATAATCAACAAAACCAGGTTGTAAGTGGACCGCTTCAAGCATATGCACATAACTAAGGAAGTGTCAGGAGATCAGCATTATGGGAAAGCTTTCGTGCCCTTTTGTGGAAATTGGTACAACTGGGTGCCTCTCTGAAGTGCCTGCACACTTATGCATGCAACATGGGGAAAAATAGGAGGAATTAGACATCTGTGAGCATTTGCAGGGCTACGATCTCAGGGATCACAGAGATATTGTGGGATGGCTCATACAACTGGAGTGCTGCAATGGATGGATACAGAATCTTTAGGGAAAACAAGCCAAGAAGGTGCTCTATATGAAAGAGGAGCTGGAATGCATGGAGCTTTGCCTAGGAATGGACAATAAGCCAGTTGAGAGCTTAAGGGTCCAGGTTAGATGACATAGCAATGTGGGTGATGTTGTGGGTATCTGATACAGACTGCCTGATCAGGAAGAAGTAGATGGAGTCTTGAGGTGGGTTGACCTTGGCTGACCGCCAGGTGCCCACCAAGCTGCTCTATTGCTCCCCCTTCTCAACAGAACGGGGGAGAAAAATGGGATGAAAAGCTCATGGGTCGAGATAAGGACAGGGAGATCATTCAGCAATTACTGTCACAGGCAAAACAGACTCAGCTTGGGGAAGATTAATTTAATTTATTGCCGATTAAACAGAGTAGGATAATGAGGAATAAGAACAAATCTAAAACCACCTTCCTCCCACCTCTCCCTTCTTCCCAGGCTCAGCTTCACTCCCAACTCTTCTACCTCCTCCCCCTGAGCGGTGCAGGGGGACGGAGAATGGGGATTGCGGTCAGTTCATAACGCTTTGTCTCTGCCTCTCCTTCCTCCTCACACTCTTCCCCTGCTCCATTGTGGGGTCCCACCCATGGGAGACAGTCCTTCACAACCTTCTCCAACGTGGGTCCTTCCCATAGGCTGCAGTTCACAAACTGCTCCAGCATGGGTCCTTTCCACAGGGTGCAGTCCTACAAGAACAGACTGCTCCAGCGTGAGTCTCCCCACTGGGTCACAGGTCCTGCCAGAAAACCTGCTCCAGCATGGGCTCCTCTCCATGGGGCCACCGTTCCTGCCAGAAGCCTGCTCTAGCATGGGCTCTCCATGGGCTGCATCTTCCTTCAGAGCACACCCACCTGCTCTCGTGTGGGGTCCTCCATGGGCTGCAGGGTGACAATGTGCTTCACCATGGTCTTCACCCTGGGCTGCAGGGGAACCTCTGCTCCAGCACCTGGAGCACCTCCCCCCTCTCCTTCTTCACTGACCTTGGTGTCTGCATAGTTGTTTCTCTCACCACATATTCTCACTCCTCTCTCCCAGCTGCTGTTGTGCAGCAGGTTTTTTTCCCCCCATCTTAAATTTGTTGTCACAGAGGTGCTACCAGTGTCTCTGCTTGGCTCAGACTTTGGCCAGTGGCAGGTCCATCTTGCAGCTGGCTGAAACTGGCTCTTTCCAACATGGGGACAGCTTCTGGTGTCTTCTCATAGAAGCCATCCCTACACCCCCCCACCTCTACCAAAACCTTGCCATGTAAAGCCAAAACAGGTCTTCTTCAGGCAACTGGAATAAGCCTCATGTTCACGGGCTCTGGTGCTCATGAGAGACTTGAACAACCCCAATATCTGCTAGAGGGACAACAAAGCAGGGCACAAGCAACCCAGGAGGACAGTTAAGCAGTGCAACTGGTTGCCCAGAGAGGTTTGTGTAGTTTCCGTCCTTAGATGTTTTCAAGACCTGACTGGGTAAAGCCCTGAGCAAACTGGTCTGAATTCAGCACTGACCATACTTTGAGCAGGAGGTTGGACTAGAGACCTCCTGAGGTCCCTTCCAACCTGAATTATTCTTTGATTCTGTATTATGTAACAATTATTTAGTTTCTGATTTAGCAAACAGAACTGACCACTTCACCTAAGACCCTTTCAAGAAACTTATGATCAGCAGTGAAATTCTTTTTGGCATTCCTACAGGTTCATCAGTAATTGCAACAATTGTTTCCTATCTCCTGAAAACTTCCGTCATAAATTTTCCGCCTTCAATTTTTGCCTAAGTGCTTTTGCTTTTAAAGAGCAAAACCCTACAGGAAATGGCAATTATTGCAATACTGCAGTTTCCTCAAGTAAGCTCGAAGTACCCTGAACCGTTGCCAACGTGCTGTTTATTTTAGTTCTGAAGAACAAAATGCAATATGTGCAGTGTTCAAAGGCAGTATCAATAAGCAATATATAAGAATGTGTTTAACTCACAGAAGGTAGGATTGCTCTTACTGCTGTGAAATCTGGGTGGTGGAGAATGAATGCTGCTACAGTAATGAAGAAGAAAAAATTAGAAAAGGGAAATCATATTACCTTTAAGTGATTTTTTTTTCACTGCCTCTAAGAAGAAACAGTCCAAGTAAAGACTGGATTTTGTTTATGAGGCAAAACACCATGTTTGGTAGAGTAAGAATTAATGGTTAATAGAAGTCACCTAATATGAGAAATGCCCTTTTTCAACTTGAGTAATCGATGAATCCTATAATTAAGAACTTCTGCTAGCAAAGTTAGCCAATCTGATTAAAAAGAATGAAATATTTTATTTTTCACAGCATCCTTTTCTTCAAATTTATAGTGATAACTAGTTTATGTAACTGCCCCCAAATGTGGATGCTCATTTGCAATTTAATTTGGATTTATAAAATTTCTGTATTAGCTCTATGGAACAGGCTTTTTTTGTCCTTTTTTTTTTTTTTTTTGTCCTTTTTCTGTCTTGAGGTTTCCAGGCGAAGAACAAATGTTCTTTTGTACTGTCAATCATCTAACCCACTTATGCTTCTACATAAACATTTTTTGTATGCACTTACTAATTAACTAAGCATTCACTCATGTTAATTTATTACTCGCAGAATAAGAAAAAGTCAAAGTATAAGGAATACTGTAAATAATGTGTCAACGATATTTAGTTCTTTAAGGAAAATATTTTTTTTTTTCTGGACAAATGCTATGTAAAACACCTAACATAAGATCTTTTTCACCCCACTGTATTACAGGATGATCTGTTTGAAAAAATAAGTGTGGAAAGAAGCAGCTCAGTGTCATCCTGATTTTAAAAAAAGTCTTTAGCTATGAAGAAAGAGGAATCTTAAATTCTAAAGAAAGAATATTCCCTCTTTCTAGCTAAACACTATATTATTAGAGGACAGTGATGTATAGAGTGATCACAAATTTCTAATGAGCTGTGAAAATGACACATTAAATTAAAAAAATTTGTTGTCCTCTGTCCTGTAAATAGAGGTTAACATACCCAGCCATTACCAAAAGCCTAAGCACCTACATGCTCCAAACATTCTTCAAGTTGATCTGGCTATCATCAAAATTGCCAAAAACCTCTTCCAGAGAATCTTAAGAACAATCTGGTGCAAAATAAATGGCCTAAGTTCATTCTGATAGTTTGTAAAGTGTTACTAAACACACATTAAATGATGTAGCAAAAAAAGTTACAAGGAGAACATTTATTTTAGATAAGCATTCAAAAAGCTTGGGTTCTCATCTGAAATCTCTCCCCTACACAAATCTCACAAATAATAAGATTTTGCAGTCTTTCCGGTACTTGTAATTGCTGAAATTGAGAAATACAATGTGAAAAATATGTTGAACATAACTTCTCTGCCTGGAATAGGAACTCCCAAACAAGTTTGTTACTGTCCGTCCTGTCATTTGTGAAGAGATAAAAAGGCCATTCTCAGGGGAAAGGATCTATTGCCAGTAATACACAGTGGCTCTGGTCTTTTGCTAGAGCTGCTGCTGCTGCTAGGACCCTGCAGCCTGAACCCTCAGCTGTATTGAAGGAGGATCAGGTGGTCCGTGCTTATTGGGTTAGGAAATGGCGAAGGCAACAGGAAGAAGGCTCTTGCTCCACCTGCATATATCCAACTAAAGAACAGGCTCAGTACCCTCGAAGCAGATGAGGGTCTGGGAACTCTGTCCAATGAAGCATCCAAGCTAGCTAAGCCTGAGCCACGCAGCAGCACCAGAAGGAAGTGGCAAGTGATAATAGTGGGAGACTCCATGCTGTAAGGGATGGGGGCCCGCATCTGCCAACCTGGCCTGCTGTGTTGGGAGGTTTACTGCTTGCTGGGGGTTGGATCCGGGATGCTGTGGAGATATCGCCAAGGTTTGTCCGGCCCTCGGACTATTACTCCTTGCAAATCTTCATGTGGGCACCAACGATACTGCCAGAGGAGACCTGGAGCATATCAAGTGTGACTACATGCATCTGGAGGCAATGGTCAAGGGCATGGGGGCCCAGGTAATGTTCTCTTTGATCTTTCCAGTGAGAAGCAAGGGCTTGAGGAGGAATGGAAGGATCCTGTGGGTCAACAGTTGGTTGCCTGGCTGACGATGACAATGTATTTTATGACCATGGGGACCCTTTTTTAAGGATTGAAGACTGCTAGAGAGAGATGGGATTCACCTGACCAAGTGGGCAAAACCATCTTTACCAACAGGCTGGCCAACCTGGTGAGAAGAACTTTAAACTAGAAATGACAGGGGAGGGAGATGACAAACTCACAATCAAGCGAGGGAGTGGTGGAATGTGTTGGCAAGCAAAGGGTGCAGGGTGTTATGGAAAGCTTGTAATCAGCAAAACAGGGCTGAAGGGGAGACGCTCTGCTGGACGCAATTCTTACAACAAGGAAGCTTTTCTTACAGTTCTTACGAACTGGTTGGTGATGCGAAGGTTGGGGGGCAGCCTGGGCTGCATTGACCATGAGATGGTGGAGTTGAGAATCCTGAGAGGAGGAAACAAGGCAAATGGCAGGATCACAACTCCAAACTTCAGGAGAGCAGACTTTGGCCTGTGCAGGGACCTGCTTGGAAGAATCCCATGGGAGACAGTCCTGGAGAGCAGAGGGGGTCTAGGAGACCTGTTTGATAGTCAAGGATCACCTCCTCCAAGCTCAAGAATGGTCCATCACAACGAGCAGGAAATCAAGAAAAGGTGACAGGTCTGCACGGACAAACAAGGAGCTCCCAACTAAACTCAGACATGAAAAGGAAGCATACAGGAGCTGGAAAAGGGGGCAAGTGACCCAGGAGGAATGCAGAGACACTGTCCAAGTGTGCAGAGATGGGGTTAGGAAAGCCAAAGCCCACCTGGAGTTGAAACTGGCGAGGGATGTGAAGGGCAACATTAAGGGTTTCTACAGGTGCATCAGCAGCAAAATGAAGACCAGAGAAAACGCGGGCCTGCTGCTGAATGGGGCAGGAAACCTGATGACAAAGGACATGGGAAAGGCTGAGGTACCGAATGCCTTCTACTCCTGAGTCTTTACTGATAAGGATTGCCTTTGGGAATCCCAGGCCTCTGAGACCAGAGGAAAAGTAGTCTGCAGCAAGGAAGAATTTTCCTCAGTAGAGGAGGACCCAGTTAGGGAAACATGTAAACAAATTGGAGATGCACAAGTCCATGGGACCTGATGGGATGCGCCCATGAGTGTTGAGGCTACTCTCAATTATCTTTGAACAGTCATGGTGATCAGGGGAGGTTCCTGAGGACTGGAAGAAAGCAAATGACACTCCAATCTTCAAGAAGGGCAAGAAGGAGGATCTGGGGAACTACAGGCTGGTCAGCCTCACCTCTATTCCCGGGAAGATGATGGATAAAATAATCCTGGAAGCCATTTCCAAAGAAGGTGCTTGGTAGGAATCAGCATGGATTTAGGAATGGGAAATTATGCCTGACCAACCTGATAAGCCTTCTACAATGAGTCAACTAGCTTGGTGGACGAGGGGAGAGAAGCGGATGCTGTTTATCTTGACTTTAGCAAGGCTTTCGACACTGTCTCCCATAATATCCTCATAGACAAGCTGACAAAGTACAGGTTAGATAAGTGGACAGTGAGGTGAACTGAAAACTGGCTGAACTGCCAGGCCCAGACGGTTGTAATCAGAAGCATAAAGTCTAGCTGGAGGCCAGCCTCTAGTGGTGTCCCCCGGGGCTGATCCTCGGGCCAATACTGTTTAACAACTGCATTAATGACCTGGACGATGTGACAGAGCGCACCCTCAGCAAGTTTGCAGATGTTCCAGAATTGGGAGGAGCGGTTGATAGACCAGATGGCTGTTGTGCCATTCGGAGGGACCTCGACAGGCTGGAGAAATGGGCAGACAGGAACCTCATGCAGTCCAACAAAGGGAAATGCCAAGTCCTGCCCCTGGGGAGGATCAACACAATGCACCAGTACAGGCTAGGGGCTGACTGGCTGGAAAGCAGCTTTGCAGAGAAGGACGTGGGGGTCCTGGTGGACAACAAGCTGAACGTGAGCCAGTAACGTGCCATTGCAGCAAAGGAGGACAATGGTATCCTGAGCTGCATTAGGAACAGCGTTGACAGGAGGTTGAGGGAGGTGATCCTTTCTCTCTGCTCAGCACTGGTGAGGCCACACCTGGAGTCCTGTGTCCCATTCTGGGCTCCCTGGTACAAGAAAGACATGGACATACTGTAGCAAGTTCAGCGAAGAGCCACTGCAGTGATGAAGGGATCGGAGCATCTCCCATAGGAGGAGGTGCGGAGAGAGCTGGGATTGTTTATCCTGGAAAAGAGAAGGTTCAGGAGGGATCTTATCAATGTGTCTAAATACCTGACGGGAGGGTGTACTGAAGATGGAGCCAAACTCTTCTCAGCGGTGCCCGGTGACAGCACAAGAGGGAATGGGCACAAATTGAAACATAGGAAATTCCGTTTAAACTTAAGAAAAATCTCTTTTACTCTAAGGGTGGTCAAACACTGGACCAGGTTGCCCAGAGAGGTTGGGGAGTCTCCATCCTTGGAGATATTCAAAACCTGACTGGACAATGTCCTGAGTAACTTGCTCTGGTTGATCCCGCTTTGAGCCGAGGTTGGGAGGGGGTTTGGACTAGACAGTCTCCAGAGATCCCTTCCAGCCTCAACTACTCTATGGTTCTGTGATTACACTTGAAGTCACCATGGCAGAAGGTGTCATTTACAGTATCAAAAATAGCTTTGCTAGCTACAAGGATAGCTGAGGCTCTATGTCTTAAAATATTAAGGCAACTTTATAAAGTGATTATTGTTTGGTCCACAGAAAGGATATAAAACTTAGCATTTACAAGGATTATACTGGATTGTAAATAGGAAATTTCTTTTTAATATTTAACACAGCATGCAAAACATGCAATAAATGTTTTAGGAAGGAATTTAAACTACAGGCACCAGTTCCAGGAAGATCAACCTGAACTTTGCAACTGATAAGATGTTAAACCAGGGGGGATCCCAGGCACCAAACTGGGAGGGATGTAGGAATTGATAGAACTATACAAACTGATGAAGGGACTTGCAGGGGGAAGGGGAAGCAGGGAGAAACAAAGAGGGGGGATAGACAGAAAGGGGGATAAAACAGGTCAGTCACGGGTAAAACGGGGCCAGTCAGTACGCTTGTCTGGCTGAGCCCTGCGCCTGATCACTACAGCCTGTCCTATTTTCTTATATTTTCTTTTAAAATCTTTTCTTAACTATCGCTCTGCATAATCTCGCTCTCTGTCCCCTGTGTGTGTGTGCTGCAAGGAACAGGTGCCAGCTGCTGGTGAGACCTCTGTGTGAGTGAAATGTGGTGCCCAGCTACTGGAGTCAGACTGGGGGGTGTAGGCACATTGGGGCCTGTGGTGTCAGCTATGGGAGTGAGTGAGGGTTCTAGCATCAGTAGTTGGAGGGGCCATAGCTCTCCGGATCATCATCATAGAATCATCATATGGTTTGGGTTGGAAGGGACCTTTAAAGGTCCAACTCCCCTGCCATGGGCAGGGACACCTTTCACTAGATCAGGTTGCTCCTAATGCACCCCAGTATGCGGTTTGCCCTCTTGGCTGCCAGGGCACACTGCTGACTCACATTGAGCCTGCTGTCAACCAGCACCCCCAGATCCCTTTCTGCAGGGCTGCTCTCCAACCACTCCTCTCCCAATTCATACTTGTGCCCGGCGTTACTCTGTCCCAGGTGCAGAATCCAGCATTTGGACTTGTTAAATTTCATGCCATTGATGATTGCCCAATGCTCTATCTATCTAGATCCCTCTGCAAGGCCTCTTGTCCCTCAAGAGAGTCAACAGCACCTCCCAATTTGGTATCGTCAGCAAAGTTGCTAATGGTGCATTCAACTCCTGCATCCAGATCGTTGATTTAAATAATGAACAGAACTGGCCCTAGAATTGAACTCTGAGGAACACCACTGGTGACCGGTCGCCAGCCAGATGTAGCCCCGTTCACTATAACCCTTTGAGCCCTGCCATTCAGGCAGTTCTTCACCCAGCGCACCATGAACCTGCTCATCCCACAGTTGGACAACTTGTCCAGAAGGATGCTGTGAGGGACAGTATCAAAAGCCTTACTAAAATCCAGAAAGACTACATCCACTGCCTTCCTTTCATCCACTAGGTGGGTGACCTTATCATAGAAGGATATTAAATTAGTTAGACAGGACTTTCCCTTTGTGAACCCACGTTGGCTGTGCCTGAGGATTGCATTATTCTTTCAATAGCACCCAGTATAACCTTCTCCGCAATTTTTCCAGGAACTGAGGTTAGACTAACAGGTCTGTAGTTCCCTGGGTCTTCCCTCATGCCCTTCTTGTAAATTGGAATAACATTGGCTAGCTTCCAGTCAGCAGGGACCTCCCCAGACTCCCAAGACCTTTGGTAGATGATCGAGAGGGGTCCTGCCGTAACATCCTCTATGAAAAACCACTGTTCCTGCAGTCATGGTCCTCCAACTCAGGGGACTGGGCAGCCCAAGGTCTATCAGTATTATTAAAGACTGAGGCCAAAAAAGCATTGAATGCCTCCACTTTTTCTTCATCCCTATTAGTCAGGTGACCATCTTCAACAAATATCGGTCCAATGTTTTCCTTAGAACTCCTCTTGCTATTAATGTACTTAGAAAAGCCCTTCTTGCTGTCTGACACAACACTGATCAGTTTCAACTCTAGTTCAACTTTGGCCTTTTGTGTCTTCTCCCTGCATAAACAAACCACAGTTCTGTACTCTTCTGCCCTGCTTGCTTGGCTTATGACACGCTGGAATTGCCTGCTCCTGTGCTTCTAAAAGGTGGTTCTTAAAAACTGACCAGCACTCATGGACTCCTAAGCCCTCAAAAGCAGATTCCCTGGGAAGTCTTCTGAGTAGCTCCCTGAATAGCTTAAAGTTTGCTCTCTTGAAGTCCAGCGTAGCAACTCTGCTCACCTTTTTTCTCATTACACTGAAAATTTCAAACTCAACCATTTCGTGATCCCTGTGGCCAAGACAGCCACCTACCATCCCATCCCCCACGAGTCCCTCTCTATTCACAAACAGCAAGTCTAGTAGGGCATCTTTCCTAGTTGGCTCACTGAGTGCCTGTGACAAGAAGTTATCTCCCACAAACTTCAAGAATTTCCAAGACCTGCTCATCACAGCAGTATGATATTCCCAGTTGATGTCTGGGAAGTTGGAATCTCTCATAAGGACAAGGGGCTACCGAGCCAGAGATTTCTCCTAATTCCCTATAGAATAACTCATCAGTGCTTATATCCTGGCTGGGCGATCGGTAGTAGACACCCACTACAACATCTCCTTTGTTTTCCATCCCCCTAATCCTCACCCAGAGGCTCTCCACCACATCATCGCTAACTGTAAGGTCTGTACAATCAAACCTCTCCCTTCCATATAGTGCGACGCGTCCACCTCACCTGTCCTGCCTATCCCTCCTGAACAGCCTGTAGCCAGCCCTCCATCCCAGCACTCCAGTCATGGGACTCGTTCCACCATGTCTGACTACTACCAATGATATCATAGTTCTGGGAACTAACCAGTGCTTCCAGTCCATCCTGTTTGTTTCTCATACTGCGTGCGTTGGTGTACAAGCATTTCAGATATGCTCCTGAGCCCTAAATCTAGATCTGAATCTACCCTCTTTCAGTTTAAAACCGTTGCCCCTTGTCCTGTCACTACAGGCCCTGGTAAAAAGTCTCTCTCCGCCCTCCGCAATAAGGTCTCCCCGGAGCCTTCTCTTCTCCAGGCTGAACAACCCCAACTCTCTCAGCCTTTCCTCATAGGAGAGGTGTTCCAGACCTCTGATCATTGTTGTGGCCCTCCTCTGGATCCGCTCTAACAGAACTGGATGCAGTATTCCAGGTGGGGTCTCACGAGAGCGGAATAGAGGGTCAGAATTGACCTGCTGGCCATGCTTCCTTGTATGCAGCCCAGGATGCGATTGGCTTTCTGGGCTGCGAGCGCACATTGCCAGCTCATGTCCAATTTTTCGTCCACCAGTATCCCCAAGGTCTTCTCCTCAGGGCTGCTCTCAATCCATTCATCCCCAGTCCGTATTAATACCGGAGATTGCCCCGACCCAGGTGCGGGACCTTGGACTTGGCCTTGTTGAACTTCATGAAGTTCGCGTGGGCCCACTCCTCAAGCCTCTCAAGGTCCCTCTGGATGCCATCCCTTCCCTCTAGCAAATCAGCTGCATCACTCAGCTTGGTGTCATCCGCAAACTTGCTGAGGGTGCACTCAGTCCCACTGTCTACATTGTTGATGAAGATACTAAACAGTACTGGTCCCAATACGGACCCCTGAGGGACACCACTCGTCACTGGTTTCCACTTGGACATTGAGCCGTTGACTGTAACTCTTTGGACGTGGCCATCCAGCCAGTTCCTTATCCATCCATCAAACCCATATCTCTCCAATTTAGTGGCAAGAATGTTGTGGGGGACCGTATCAAAGGCCTTACACAAGTCCAGGTAGATGACATCCGTAGCTCTTCCCTTGTCCACCGATGCAGTCACTCCATTGTAGAACACCACTAGATTAGTCAGGCATGATTTGCCCTTGCTGAAGCCATGTTGGCTGTCTCTAATCACCTCCCTGTCTTCCATATGTTTCGACGTATCTTCCAGGAGGATCTGCTCCATGATCTTCCTGGGCACAGAAGTGAGGCTGACTGGTCGGTTGTTCCCAGGGTCCTCCTTTTTAAAAATGGGTGCAACGTTTCCCCTTTTTCCAGTCACCGGGGATGTAGTCTGACTGCCGTGACTTTTCAAATATCATGGAGAGTGGCTTGGCAACTACATCAGCCAATTCCCTCAGGACCCTGGGGTGCATCTCATCGGGTCCCATGGACTTGTGTATGCTCAGGTTCCTCAGGTGGTCTTGAACCTGATCTTCTCCTATGATGGGAGGAACTTCATTTCCCCAGTCCCTGCCTTGAGGTTCAGGGTCTTGAGAGACGTGGGAGGAGACATTGACAGTGTTGAGTACCATGTCGGTTGTCACAAGTCAGCCCCCTATTTATTGGGGTGGGGTTGTACATTTTCTTTAATCTTCCTTTTCTGGCCAACCTACCTGTAGAAGCCCTTCTTATTATTCTTCTCATCATTTGCCAAATTCAGTACCAGCTGTGCCTTAGCTTTCCTGATCCCATCCCTACACCTCTGTGAAGCATCCCTATATTCTTCCCAGGATACGTGTCCCTGGTTCCACTGCCTGTGCATTTCCTTCTTGCACTTTAGTTTGACCAGGAGGTCCTTAGTGGGCCATGCTGGTTTCCACCTTCCTTGCCTGATTTCTTACATGTGGGAATCAAGAGCTCTTGCACTCTAAGAAAAATGTCCTTGAAGAGCTGCCAGCTCTGTTCAGCTCCTTTATCCCTGAGGACAGCCTCCCAGGGGGTCCCATCCACTAATTCCTTAAACAACTGAAAGTTTGCTCTCCTAAAATTCAGAGTCCTGACTCTACTCTTCACCTGGCCCATATCCCTCAAGATTGTGAATTCCACCAGGACATGGTCCACCAGGTAATACAGCATTCTCCTTCAGTCAGATTTAGCATGCCACACACTCCTTGTTCTTTAAGCAACAGCATGTTCAATGCTAATCGGTTTTGGAGTGTCATCTTGGAAACTTGTTGTACCTGTGCGTTTAATTCTCCAAAAGCATATCTAAAACATATTTAACCGGGAATACCATTTACTAGAACTATTGGTTAAGGGCTGATAACAAATTTGATTCCATAAATATTCTCAAACAGAATTGCTCGGAAGTTGATACAAAAGCCCTTGAGTATTAAAATCCATACCCTGTTACTTTTCCATGGTTGGCCCTCTTTCTGGTCAAGAAAAAGGGGACTTAATTTATTTTCAATGTTTTTGTAAGATTTAGACTAATCATTGTAAATCTGGACTCTTCTGGTGCAGAACCAGGGAGGGTGATGCACATCCCCTAGTCCGTATGGTTCCAAATATGCATAAACCTTTGTATCGACTCCCATGCCAAACTGGGATTCAGATTAACAATTGACTGAGACAAGATTATAAATACACTAAGTAAGAATACAAATTTTCCCACGCCATCTTTCCCTAGTAAAGTACAAGAACAAGCATAATAAAAATCAGACAAGCAATGCAAGGAATAACCCACTTAACAATCGAAAACATAAGTCCCACGATGGTTGTTTATAACCTGTAAAACATCTATAAAGCAGAAAATAATTAAAAAGGTGGAGTGATCCACCTAGTGTGGATCCGATGGTCCTTCCCGTGAGCATCAGTGGCTGCCCACGCACGTATGTTGACGGGAGTCTTCAGGGTTTATATCCTTTTAAAAATAAAAAACAATCATAATACAGTGATGAAAGGGTTAAGAAGGCAAGAGTTCAGTCATTCTGTGGAGTGTCTCTAAGAGGTCCACAAAAAAGGAGCAAACAGATTCATACAACAGGAGACAGCAGGAGACAAAGTTGTGGGGTTTTTTTTTTTCTGATCCCCCCCTCCCCCCCCTTTTTATTTTTTTTTTCTGGACTGCTGTTAGATTACTGCCATCTTGCTAGATTTCCTGAGGGGTAATTTCTTTCGGTTTTTCCATGCTCGAATAAGCTTCTCAATTCCTTCAGCCAACAACAGATTCCTGAACCATACGTTCTTCAGGTGGGGTTCAAATGGAGAAGTAAGTTTTATGAGCACTTTGGGGGTTCCCTCCTCTATCTGCTGCATGTGGCAATATGATCTAATTGTGTATACCACTTCCTCACTGTTTCTCGCTGTGCAACCCTCACAGGGGAGAGGACTCCAGTCAGCACAGGTTTCAAGACCTTAAAGGGTCCTTGTAGAATGATCGGTTGTTGCCATATGATTCTTTCAGCTATGTTAGGCACTGCAGCCATCAAGGGGCCTGTGATGGCATTCAGATGCCGGTAATCAATTGTCAATTGCCACTTCCCATTGGTCTAGTTCGGACCATAAGATTTTTTCTTGGTCCAGGGCATCCAACAAAGCCGCGTGGAGTCGCTGAGTGGTGTTACGCTCAGCGGCTAATTGGCTTTGCAAAATTTCAATTTGCTCTTGCAAGGATTTTATTTTCTCTCCTTCTGTTTTCCTGGTCAAGTGTCTATCCTCTTGGGCTGCAGTCAGTGCTGCCTCTAATACTGCACACACTATAGCTTTTCCTTTACCTAACCACAACTTTCGCTCCTTCACAAGGGTAGTGATACGACTTGCCACTGCTTCTGGATTATGCCAATTACCGTGGGCCCAGACCATTCTCGGCAGAGTAGGACATGCCTTGTACTCCTTCAATTTTTCCAAAACCGGGGAGCAGTCAAGCACAGACATTCCTTGGGCCGTCATGGCTTGCTACTGCTCAAATCTCTCCTGGCTTATAGCTGAGAGGCCACTTCCCGGATTCTCCCTGTCCGCAGCCGGATAGAGAACTGGTATGCCTTAATACGGGTAGCAGTCAGGCCTTTGCTCCTGCTTGAACCTCTCCTAGCTTATAGCTGAGAGGTTGCTTCCTGATGACTCTACTCCTCACCTGGCCCATATCCCTCAAGACTGTGAATTCCACCAGGGCATGGTCACTGCAGCCCAGGCTGCCACCAATCTTGAGATCTCTAATTAGTTCTTGATACCTCTAATTAATTTTAGGCTCTTGATATATAAGGTTCAACTCGTAAAAGCAAGAGTCAGTTGAAACTTAAACAGTTCAGCTTAAACTGTGACGCCAAACACATACTCCGCTTTAAATTTAATAGAAGATATAAATAAACCAGGCAAACTAGAGCAACACAGCAGTTCAATTTTTCTTTGCTTTGTACCTGATATAGCTAGAACTCATTTCACTTTTAATCCTCATCCTACCTGCACCATCATAATATTTTTCATACTTGTATAGAGAATTTAAGAGATCACAATAGCGGGGCCTGCTTCCTAATGTAATACTCAGCAAATGTATTCAAATCCTTTGAATTAATTTTGGATAATTTTCACATGGAGATAAATGAACCAGACATGGACGTATTATAACCTCTGACACTTTTGCCATATCAAGATTTAGTTCTGTTTCACTGTTTACAACAAACAATTTTGTTTTATTCACCCTCACTAATCAAATAATTAAATTTTTGTAACTAGCAAATTAGTCGTAACATTGATAAGATTTTAGCTCTCCCTGATAATTCTACTTATAGATTGTAGGAGGAGCGATTTGCCCTAATTGGTTAGCAATTTGAAATTATACTACATGTTGTATCCTACTTGAAGGATGAGTCTAGGTGGGTTACTGACAGTTACTGTCAGAGGACAGGCAGCTACAGCAAAGACTAATTAGAAAATTATCATCTGCCCTATAAATAGTAGAATTTAAATCACCCTGCACTTTTTTCCATATGTGAATGTCTTAATGTCTGATAAAATTCAAATTATATTATCAGTGTTTCCTAATGTCAAAAATTTCAAAATGTGTATATAGTTATTAAATTTAAAAATGTATTATGCTTGTCAGCCAGGGAGGAACTCCCATCTATTAGTTCTGCTTTTTCTAACAAGCATTAGGATTGATCTGCAATCACTGTTATTCATCAGTCATCACTAACCTTAGGAACTCTTGACTCAGAAATTTAGTTTCAGTCATGCTTGTGCAGGTCAAAATAAAAACAAAGTCAATAATAATTAATTAATAAATACTTATGAATTAATTAATACTTCTGATACTAAAAGAATACTAAAAGAATAACAGCCGCAAATAAGGAGGCCCAATAGTAATGTCATATCCTGATAATATAATTTTGGCGGAAGTATTATAGTTATTTTAAGAGCAAAAAAAATTAAATAAATGTGAAAACTTCCATAGCTTTATTTTAAGCTGGAGTGCTTGTGATTTGGAAAGTAGTTTGAGATGAGATTTTATTTATTCAAACAGTCAATCTCTTTCCAGGTAAAGGAATTTTTTTCTTTGTCTATTCCCTCACCCCTCTGGTTTTTGGCAGCACAGTTTCTTTATGTAGCTGGCTTCATCCTAAGATGAACAAACTGCTTCAGATAAAAAAATCAGAGATGCATGGATCTTTATGTTACATTGGAATATTAAATCATCTAGTCTGACCTTTTAATCACACAGGCCTGACATTTTTATTCAAATCTTCATCTGAGCACGATGACTTGTTTGGTGAAAAAAGGCATTCAGTCTTGATTTCCAAACACAAGAAGGTGAATAATCTGTTTAATCAGTCATACAAATGGTCAATTACTACCACTGCTAAAAATGTCGGTCAGTTATGAATTAACTAGTGGGGTGGTAAGATTAGAGGATTTGGGGGTCTTGTACTCTCATTAACCTCTGTCCCCCAAGACTCTGCCTCCTGCTTCTTTCTGCTCCATAGCTGTGAAGCATCATGGCTTCTCCCTAACCCTTCCAGAGAGAGAGAGAAGTTTCAGTGTTGCACAGTAGATAGAAGTACATATATGTCCTACTCTGCCCCTGTGAGCCTCATACAGCCCCCACTGTATGTCCAGAAAATCCCCATGAGACTAAGGTCAGTCACACTTTCACTATTTACATTCTGGCCTCATCTGCTTATGTTGCTTATTTCTCTCTAGCTTTCAGCCATTAGCTTTTGTTGTGTTAAAACATTTAAATTACATTGCGTTAAAAAACTTAAATTTAAAAAGCCCTGTAGCACCTAGTGTTTTCTTTCTAGTTTTGCCTTTTAATATATTTATTCAGTAGATCACATACCTATATTAACTATCAGCATGTTCTATTTAGTGTATTAATTACAAACAATTTTTTTCTGAAATAACTCTTTGTGGTGGGTTGACCTAGCCACCAGGTGCCCACCAAGCCGCTCTCACTCCCACTCCTCAACAGTCTGTTTTGCCAGTGACGGTAATTGATGAGTTATCTCTATGTCCTTATCTCAACCCACAAGCTTTTTGTCATATTTTTCTCACCCCGTGTTGTTGATGGAAGGGGAGAGTTAAAGCAGCTTGGTGGGCACCTGGAGGCCAGACAAGGTCAACCCACCACACTTGCACAGGCAAAACAGACTTGACTTGGGGAAAGTAATTTAATTTATTGCCAATTAAACAGAGTACGATAATGAGAAATAAGAACAAATCTAAAAACACCATCCCACCAGCCCTCCCTTCTTCCCAGGCTCAACTTCATAGAATCATAGAATCATAGAATGTGATGGGTTGGAAGGGACCTTTAAAGGTCATCTAGTCCAACCCCCCTGCAGTAAGCAGGGACATCTTCAACTAGATCCGATTGCTCAGAGCCTCATCAAGCCTGGCCCTGAATGTCTCCAGGGATGGGGCCTCCACCACCTCTCTGGGCAACCTGTTCCAGTGTCTCACCACCCTCACTGTAAAGAACTTCTTCCTAATGTCCAATCTAAACCTACCCTGCTCTAGTTTAAAACCATTGCCCCTCGTCCTATCGCTACATGCCCTTGCAAACAGCCCCTCCCCAGCTTTCTTGTAGGCCCCCTTCAGGTACTGGAAGGCCGCTATAAGGTCTCCCCGGAGCCTTCTCTTCTCCAGGCTGAACAACCCCA
Organism: Fratercula arctica; assembly: GCA_947846985.1. NCBI lineage: Eukaryota > Metazoa > Chordata > Aves > Charadriiformes > Alcidae > Fratercula > Fratercula arctica. The sequence goes on from CANTUZ010000025.1 coordinate 10,842,188, forward strand.
GCTCTCTCAGCCTGTCTTCATAGGAGAGGTGCTCCAGCCCTCTGATCACCTTCGTGGCCCTCCTCTGGACCCTCTCCGACAGGTCCATGTCCTTCTTGTGCTGATGACTTCACTCATGACTCTTTTACCTCCACGCCCCGAGCGGCACAGGCAATAGGGAATGGGGGTTGCTGTCAGTTCATAACGCTTTGTCTCTGCCACTTCTTCCTCCTCACGCTCTTCCCCTGCTCCAGTGTGGGGTCCCACCCATGGGAGACAGTCCTTCACAACCTTCGCCAACGTGGGTCCTTCTCATGGGCTGCAGTTCTTCAAGAACTACTCCAGCATGGGTCTTTTCTTTTCCACGGGGTGCAGTCCCTAAGGAACGGACTGTTCCAGCGTGGGTCCCCCACAAGGTCACAGGTCCTTCCAGAAAACCTTCTTCTCCCCGGGCTGCAGCTTCCTTCAGGGCACACCCACCTGCTCCAGCATGGGGTCCTTCACAGGCTGCAATATGGATATCCGCTCCACTGTGGACCTCCATGGGCTGCAGGGGTACAACCTGCGTCACCATGGTCTTCACCCCAGGCTGCAGGGGAATCTCCACTCTGGTGCCTGGAGCACCTCCTCCCCCTCCTTCTTCACTGACCTTAGTGTCTGCTGGGCTGGTTCTCTCACATAATTCTCACTCCTCTCTCCTAGCTGCCGGTGTGCAGCGTTTTTTTTTTTTTTACCCTTTCTTAAATGTGTTATCACAGAGGCACTAGCAACGTTGCTGATTGGCTCAGCTTTGGCCAACGGCAGGCCTATCCTGGAACCATCTGGAACTGGCTCTGCCTGACATGGGGGCAGCTTCTGGTGTCTCCTCTCAGAAGCCATCCCCTGCACCCCCCACGTCTACCAAAACCTTGCCACGTAAACCCAATACACTCTTATGGAAAACTCTGATGCAATTGATTTAATAATTTTCAGCAGAGGAATATAACAGAAATCAAGTTGAAATGTTGGAATTAAAATACATTTGAGTGTATTGTTCTCATTATTAAAAATTGGCCAAAGGAACACAATGACTTTTTTGTTTCTGAGGTATTCAAAATTTGGTATTTGAGATGCCTCTGAATCCCTGAGGTGAATTTCTGGCTGTTCCTTTTCTTTTTTACTGTGAAAACGTGTAAAGTAGGTCAAACATGACTAGCCACTGACTGCTATCATAACAGTCTAATTCTCCGTGGCACGGTGTTAGCATTTTTCTAGAGGAGTGGATTCCTGTGTGCCTAATTAAATAGACAGTTTATTCTAAAAGTGGCAGTTCATCTCTTGCCAACTCTGTCTTGTCATATTTTTTCTGAATTTTTAAAAATAATTATCTGAACTTTCTGTTTTGTTTCTCAGCCCTGATTTCCTGATGGGACTAACTCTTGTTGAAGTGTATGGCTCTTGCTATGTGTTTTTTAGAAGTTTGGTGGAGTGTGCCTGTTCTAGAAATCCTAAGCAAGCTTGACAAGGTTTTGAGGAGATTTTTGAGTCTGTACCATATCTGGCAGATCAACTACAGGGCAGCTCAGTGGTTTAGAATCTCAAGCGTATGAGAAAGGTGAGGTATACAAACTACTGCTTGATTTATAAAAAGGGGTTGAATCCAAGAGAAAGAGTAGCATTGATAATTTGACCAGCCATTTGAAACATCCAGCAAGGAAGATAAAAATAGACTGTGAACTGACATTTGAGAACTTAGGGAGGAGGAAGACATCTGATATAAACTCCAAACATTTTGAATTTTTACCAAGTCGTGGCTGTTATGTATGCTTCTGCTCCATATGTTGTTTTCTGCTCATAAGAAAGATTTATATTCATCAGTCAATATGCATACCCTGTGCACATGCAGACTACTGGAGATAACTGTGATGTGCTTATTTTATAATGAAATGTAATGGATGCTCATAGCATCTGAAATACCCTCACATCAAACATAAGAAAACAAAAAAAAAATAATTAGGGCCCCCGTTCATTTCTCACAGCTTTCCTATCTGATTAGGAACAGAAAAGAAGTCCTCAGCCTAATTAAGCATTCCAGCTGGGAAAAGTGTGAATTTTGGAGGCCATTATTTTCTTGAACTTGTCTGTTTCCTCTTTAATTATTATAAATATATTAGTTACAGTATTTTGTTTTGGAAGGTAAACAGTAATAAAACAGTACGAAAAGTGATACAGTAGCGGAGACCACAACTATGTCTAACTCTGTCTGTGGCTTCCCAGAAATGTCAATATTTTCATTAGATGACTGGTGTTCTTACTGAAGTGGCCAGCACTGTTCCAGTAATTCATTATTTTCTCTCTTGTTCTCCCTTGAATATGAGCTACCTCCTGCTGTTTGTGCATCTAGTCCAATACAAACACTTTTAAAGCTTTTCTGAGTTCTTTTAAAGTTGGCATATATAAAATATCAGACATATTTTACATCTTTTTATGATTTTTTTGTGTATATGTACAAAACTTTTTTTTTCCCAAAATCTTAAAACAATTGCTTTTTTTTTTTCTGTCTTTCAATTACTTTTTCATTCTCTTGAGCAAAATTCCATATAACCTAGTAAAAGCTCTACTACAGTCGCTTAGTCTGTGAGGATTTTCAAGAGAATCTTTCACATTCTTCTGGGTGTAAAAGTTGGACCTGTGAGTTCTCTTTATATGGTCACTGAGGCTTCATTTTCAAGTCTCTGCTTCTAGGCAAGTTTGTCTGCCCAATTCAGCCCTCTGGCATGAGTACCTCTTCAGAGGACAGTAGCATTTGTATGAATGCACTGTTTTGAAATAGAAGTGGAAAGCACTCTGGAGTTCTCATCCATTTATCATATAACACTTGATTATTATAGTGATGCGTACAGACCTTGTTTTAAGGTTGTCGATGAGAAAGTAACAATTGTTACAAGGAAGAGCTATAACAGCAAACAGAGTCATCACTAGTACCCAAGGCTTAATTAGCTGTGCTGAATTTAAATTTTCTAATATACACTTGATGAATTAGTAATTTCTTCACAATGATGAAGAATTTCTTCACTTGATGAAAACTTCTTTAGTATTTCACTTGGTTTAAAGCCTACAATGGCAACATTTTTGAAGCAGATAAAGTTAAAAGGTGCTAAAGATATAGCAGATAAAAACAGAAGGAAGCAGATAAAGTTAAAAATAGGTGCCTGTGTAGATAGAGACATGGACTTCTTTTGGACGTGAGGCAGCAAATGTCTCAAACTTTAAGATATCACCAAAAGTAGCCTATTTTACTGTCAGTAAAGAGGGGTTTAGAAATGCAAACAAATATAGATAATGAATTGGAGGATGTTCATGTTAATTTCAGTACCTCAGAGTTTAAACTTCTGAGGAATTTTTTTTTCCTTATGTCCTGACCTCCCCAGAACAACTTAAGTATTGTGTGTCAATTACTTGAATCATGAAGAAAGTAATATTTCTTTGCTATTGACTTTTAGGAAGGCAGTTTTTCAAAGTGAATTTGGGCTTGTTAAGTGTTGTTCTATATATATACTATAAAGGCATCTGAGACATTAATGTATATGTCCATCTGATAAAATATTAATGGACAATAAGACTTTAACAGGAACAGTTACTAAGATTACATAAAGACTGAACATTGTAGGATTTAGTCAACATGTATAATAATCACAGTTTTGAATTTATTATCCACAGAAAAGTTATACCCTTCTTAACCATTAATGACTATGGCAGATAATAAATGAGCATTTTAGGTGTCAAACTGAGTGAACTGATGGAGAAGTCTAAAATCACAATTCTCATAATTATCATGCTGTAATTTTCCTGTACACTGATAATTATATGCATTAATTATATGCTGTACACTGATAATTATATGCATTAGTAATTAGTAATGCAGATATGTTTAACATGGTTTGGTTGGAGTTGCTGTCGGAATGATAACTTTTTTCAGTTATCAGTCAAAACATTTTCATAAATGATGCCTTTCCATATTGAATTAGTCTTTTAAAAAGAAGAAATGTATGACTGATCACACATTCAAACAGATGGATGTGGGGTTACTTTTGTCATTTAGCACTCTGGCTGTAAATATGCCTGTAACTTGACTGCTTGTCCTTCGAAATGTAAGGAATGCAATTAATTCATCTCTATATGTGTAGAATATAATTTAAAATGTTAAATTTGTTTTCATAATTTTTCCCAAAATGTCAAGGCTACAATTTAAAAAAAAACAAACCACACACTATTCAGGATAATCCCTATTTAATTTGGGATATATGCTTAAATGCTACTCTGAATAAAGGTGAACTTAAGTTCATGCTCATTTTTTTCCAGAACCAAAGTCTAAGTTCCTGGCCCTAACTTTGAACTTAAAAGCTTGAAAGAACAGATTCTGCACGTGAATAACTTGCCATTAAAGTAGGTGGCATTTCCCGCGCATGCAGGGGCCTGTTTCACATAGAACGTTTTGAAAGACTGAGGACCCAAGCCTACCGGAAGCTTGAGATTTTTAAAAATAAAATACATTGGAATGAGAGAGAACCCAGAAGTAGGTGGAAGTTTTCAAAATGAGCAAGACAAATGATTCACTGTCTGGAAAATCTGTCTTCAAGTTAAGCCTATTTTATTTACACGCTAGAGAAGGTTAAGAGATGCTTTGTCTACGGTTAGGCGCCTGCATGAGAAAAAGTTTTGTGATAGGAAAACTGATAGGAAAGGGAGGTCCTGCTTAACCAACCTGATCTCTTTCTACGACCATGTGACCCGCCTTCTGGATGCAGGGAAGGCTGTGGGCGTTGTCTATCTGGACTTTGGTAAGGCCTTTGACACCGTCCCCCACTGCATTCTCCTGGAGAAGCTGGCGAATCATGGCATAGACAAGTGTACTCTTCGCTGGGTTAAAAACTGGCTGGATGGCCGTGCCCAGAGAGTTGTGATTAATGGGGTGAAATCCTCTTGGCGGCCGGTCACCAGTGGTGTCCCTCAGGGCTCAGTTTTGGGGCCAGTTTTGTTTAATATCTTTATCAATGATCTGGATGAGGGGATTGAGTGCACCCTCAGTAAGTTTGCAGACGACACCAAACTAGGTGGGAGTGTTGATCTGCTTGAGGGTAGGAAGGCTCTACAGAGGGATCTGGACAGGCTGGATCAATGGGCCAAGGCCAATTGTATGAGGTTTAATAAGGCCAAGTGCCGGGTCCTGCATTTTGGTGACAACAACCCCAAGCAACGCTACAGGCTTGGGGAAGAGTGGCTAGAAAGCTGCCCAGCAGAAAAGGGCCTGGGGGTGCTGGTGGGCAGCCAGCTTAACATGAGCCAGCAGTGTGCCCAGGTGGCCAAGAAGGCCAACAGCATTCTGGCTTGTATCAGGAATAGCGTGGCCAGCAGGAGTAGGGAAGTGATCGTGCCTCTGTACTCGGCACTGGTGAGGCCTCACCTCGAGTGCTGTGTTCAGTTCTGGGCCCCTCTGTACAAGAGGGACATTGAAGTGCTGGAGTGGGTCCAGAGGAGAGCTACCAAGCTGGTGAGGGGTCTGGAGACCAAGCCATATGAGGAGAGGCTGAGGGAACTGGGCATGTTTAGTTTGGAGAAGAGGAGGCTGAGGGGAGACCTCATTGTCCTCTACAACTACCTGAAAGGAGGTTGTAGAGAGGTGGGTGTTGGCCTCTTCTCCCAAGTGAATAATGACAGGACCAGAGGAAATGGTCTGAAGTTGCATCAGGGGAGGTTTAGATTAGATATTAGGAAGAATTACTTTACTGAAAGAGTGGTCAGGCACTGGAACAGCCTGCCCAGGGAGGTGGTTGAGTCACCATCCCTAGAGGTATTTAAGAAACGTGTAGATTTGGCACTTCAGGGCATGCTCTAGTGACAGAGATTGTAGGGGTTTTTTTTGTGTGTGTACGGTTGGACTCAATGATCTCAAAGGTCCTTTCCAACCATGAAGATTATATGATTCTATGATAGTAAAGAGATATTTCAGTAGCAGGTAAAGCTCAAAATGCAACTCATCAAAATTTAGACAAGGAATAATGTACAAAATGTTTAATAATGAAAATAATTACTATTGGAACAGGTTACACTAGAATATGGTGAATACTTATCACTTTAAATATAGATCAGATGTCTTTCTGAAAGACCTGCTCTAGTTCAGTAATACTTCATGAGATTGATGAAATAATTAATGCTGAATTTTAGTGGTAATGAACACTTCTTGACCTACATCATTTAAAAAATAAGACAAGCTGATCATAATAATCATTAAGATCTCTGGTTTTAAAATCTATGGATCTGTGACCATGGATATATTGTCTTCAGTGGCAATATTGGTGACATACATTCACATATATTCCCCAGTGCCTTGTCCCCTCAACTGTTTGTAGTGCTATGCTGTTGCCAAAGCAAGGAAGTGTTTCTTTATATATATACACACACATATATAAAAAAACCCTCTTAATTTACAGTTTTAAAGGATTGATTCATTGAACAGGCCACAAAAACTTGTCTCAGTGAAGCAACAGTGTAGCGTAGTAGCTGAAACGAGCAGCAGGAGGCAGGACTTCAGTCCTGTAGTACTGCTGTAGACAAGGTATTATCAAACAGTGGAGTAAGATTCAGAATTATGTATCGTGTTATAATATCATGTTAAGATGGGAGAGTCTATGGTTGCAGTATATAGTAAGTTGATCTTAGTATGATGAGATCTTAACCTTTTAATTTTTGGCATACTGTATCCTCTTAAATTTGACCTTTTCTGTCTGATTGAATAGTTTGACCTAATAGTATTTTCCACTGAAGCAAGAAAAAAATCGGGATTTAAACATTATTTTTGTAATATTAAAGTATATTTTCTTACATACTAATCAGATACTCGTATGCTTTTATAAAAAGACTTATATTTCTAATATCAGACAGTTGTAAGAAAGACTTCTTTTTTTCATTGAGAATTACTACAGTAAAAATACTATTTGATTAGCTTATAAAAAGGGGATGAGAAAGTAACAGTTGTTACAAGGAAAAGCTATAACAGCAAACACAGTAATCACTAGTACCCACTGGTGTGGGAAGAGAGACTGCCAGTTTGAAAGTTAAAAGACATGTAAATTCCTGCACCTGGGATGACATAACCGAAGAGTCCGCTATAGGCTAGGATCTGTGTGGGTGGGGAGCAGCCTTGCTGAAAGGGATCTGGGGGTGCTGCTGGATGGCAAGCTGAACATGAGTCAGCAGTGTGCCACTGCAGCAACAAAGGCAAATCAGGTCCTGGACTGCATCCGCAGGGGCTTTACTCGCAGAGATAGAGACATGATCATCCCACTCTACTCAGCCCTTGTCAGGCTGCACCTGCAATACTGTGTCCAGTTCTGGTCTCCACAATTCAAGAAAGACACACACAGACTTGTAGAGGGCCCAAAGGAGGGCCACAAAGATGATCAAAGGACTGGAGAACCTGCCCTATGAGGAAAGACTGAAGGAGTTAGATCTTTTCTTCCTGGAGAAGAGATGGCTCAGGGGGAACCTCATCACAGTATTCCAGTACTTAAAGGGCAGCCACAAAGAGGATGGAGGCTCTCTCTTCACAAGGAGCCACATGGAGAAGACAAGGTGCAATGGGTAAAAGTGTCACTGGGAGAAGTTTTATCTCAACATAAGAAAGAAATTTTTTACAGTGAGAACAATCAATCACTGGAACAACCTCCCCAGGGACAAGGTAGAATCCCCATCGCTGGAGGTTTTCAAGATGTGATTGGACAGGGTGCTAGACAATCTCATCTAGACTCCCTTTCCCAGAAAAGATTGTACCAGATGCTCTTTTGAGGTCACTTCCAACCTCTTGAAGAATAAATTGGTCACTGAACATCTCTTACTGTTTGGCAAAGGTCTGAGTTTTTAAAGATCATGAAGTTTAACATTTTTAGTGACCTTTGTAAACACAGTACTAGAGATGAAAAATTTTGCACTGCTGCCAAAGAACATAAAACCACTGCAGCTTTAGCTCATATTCCATTGATCTTAAAAGTTGCCTCTTAATTACGATGAAACAATGTGTGTGACTATTAAAATCCAGTTTAATAGTTTTTTTCAGATTAATAAAACCTATCACTCTTGTGGTTCAATGTGTATTAGAGCTGTCAAACAGTTGCCTGCATTCCCTTGCAGTTTACGAGACATTAACTTTCTCTTCCTTTCTGAAATCTGGAAACCTTTGTGAGGTGCTTAGAAAGCTTTACAGTAAAAAATGGAAACATTCTTACATTTGAAGTACCTCTGTAGTTAAGTATCCATTAGCAGTGGCACATCTGAATAGTTCATTAGGTCTTGGGAGCTTAATTTCTGCCTAAAAATAGAGAAGGCACCCTGGAGGCTTGCCTGAATATCAAATTAGATCAACAAGCTGTTAAATCTGTTCTCTTTTTTAATTCTTTCATTGGTTGATTTCCTAATGTATTTAATTTATTTTTCAAATTTAAAACAGATTTTAATACTCCTACAAACACTTTTAGTTGCCAACATGAAATCCTACTGAGGTGAGAATGAAATCTGTCAGATCCACTGTACAGTATGTATGCATTGTGCACAAATGGAAAACCACTTCACCAATGTACAGGGATGCAAAGTGGCATAAAAATTAGCCAGAAGAATTCAAAACTCTAAAATTCAAACTGTCTTGTGTGAATCAGTCATGAATAATTACCAACTTTTGAAAAATACAGCTTCCATGAATATCTAGTTGTGAATTATAACTTTTAATTCAAATTCAGTTGTTACCTATTGCTATATTTATATTAACTTCATAGAGATGTCAGAACAAGCAGACAATTATGATCAGCCAGAATTTTCCAGTACTGAATAATATATAAGTAGTTCCTAACATGGGAGAGCATTCACCTCTCTTGCTCATCACTTGCTCTTGGCTTATGCCTGATATTATCACATCAAAGTCTGCAATGGAACTAAATGTCACTTGACACAATGTAGTGGAAGAATCATGTTGGACAGGAATAGAATAAAGCTATTTGTTTTCTAAAAGAAAAGAAAGTCCCAGAAATTGTGACAATAACTCTGACTATGAACTAGAAGTTTCTGATAATTGCCAGTCCAGAATATTTGTAGGTAATTGGTGTATTCTCTTTGATGAGAAATACATATAGTGGCAGATTTTATTAAGGCTTATGCTTGGGTATTTGGGTATCTGAATTCTTATAAAGCTAATTTGCAGATAAATAGTAATCTGTTCTTGAAAATCCCTGGTGTTCACAGAATTTAGATTTGGATTCTATAATTCTATGCTTGCCTTTCTACTCATTGGATTGGGCCATTCTTGTTTTCTGAGGAGGCTGTATTATATTATATTGTATTTATGCACTAATTGAAATATAATCTGAAATATTTTTCCAGTTTTGTGCTGTATATTGAGTGAACTCATTTTAGTAGTGTAATTTACCAGCATAAACTCTTTGGATAATACTGTAATAATTAAAGAAGGAGAAGGAAGACTTATTTAAAAACTGTCTACAAGGGGAATAAGTGGTTTTAAATGTACAGATGGTTTTCCATTGCTTTTGTGTTTTTCCCATTTAATGTGGCTAATTATGTGCCTTCTTTTACTGTACATCCCATTGTCTCTCTCACTTTCAAAGTTTTTGCTATTCTAGCTCTGCAGCTAAACTACAGTTAGATTGTAAATTTATTTTTAATGCTGACATTATAGAATTAATCAAAAGATGTATTAATATGTGGGGGAAGAATGGGAATGGGTATGGTTGTCTTTACACATTTGTATTAGGAGTAATACTACTGTATAATTAGTGGTATATAATTCTTTTTCTTTTAAGTGTATTATTCTGAACCCGTCTGATTTTTTTTTTTTTTCTTGCTGTCTGTGTAAACCTCCAATTTTCATTTACTTTGAGAACTCTGAATATTCAAAGAATGCTCTGACAGGCTGTAGGGGTGATATGCTGTCCAATGAAACTAATGGCAGAAAACCTACTGAATGACTGAGATTTTACTCCATGGTTGCAGAGAGCAGAATTTTTTTTTCTATTTCACGTTCAGAGTATGCACAGGTCTTTCTCAAATACTTGGAGGAAGAAACCTTGATGCCTTTCTTAGGATTTTATCCTGGGATTTTTTTTATTTTATTGAAAACATTGATTATTCCGTAATTTTTACTTTTTGCAATGTAGCTTACTGATAAATCCACTTCTATTTTATGAGCAGGGAGGAAGGTAAATTGGACTTTGAAAGTGGGATCCTGCAGTATATATGCAAGCAAAGTGTCTCCCCAACTTCACTGGGGAGGTTTGCCTTCATGGGGACTTCAGGATGAGGCCTTTAAGTAGAAAATATTCCTTAGCCATGACTGAACTAGATATTACTGTTGAACTTAAGGAAATCTATAAGAATTTTTCTGATCAGCGTTTTTTACTGTCTTGTCTTGAGTCATTTTTTAATGACATCTATTATCAGATTGAAATGGCGATTGAGACGCTGCAAAAGTCTGATGGTCTTTCTACTCACAGAAGCTCTCTTCTCAACAGCCATGTAAGTTGTCTCTTCTTTCATGAAAGCTAATCTCTTGCTTGTTTTGCATGCTTAGCCTGCCTCTAAATGTTTGTTTTAATGTATTGCTACTTTTTGCTTTTGATCTTTCCATTTTAGTTGCTTGTAATCTACATCTTCCGTCACTATATTTTGTCAGGTTAAGTGTCATGACATATTGTAGAGTGCATTTCTTTTCTAGGTTCTGTATTGTGTTAACACAGCTTAATGTATTTGCCTGTTCTGCAGGTCCTAATGTAAATGTAAAAATAATAATAAAATAATTATTAAGTAGTCTGGGTTTGACATTTTAAAATACTTTTCTATAATTTGTGTACCCAATATAATAATTTAGGAACAGGAGAAGGGGGGAAAAAAGCAGCACGCACTTTGAATAAAAAATATTCTTTATGTTTCTTTTTAAATATTTCTATTATTCTGAATAAATTTATTATAAGAATTATGAAGATACATTTGATGACATAAAAGAAATAAAACAATCTGTTAGTCTCTAATATGTTTTATTCTTCTGCCTCTTCCTTTGTTCTGTCTTTGCAAATCCTGTAGTTAGGAATTTTCCATAAGAGAAAGCTGAAGATGTTTGCATAAAAAGATGGTTGCAAATATAGTGGTAAAGCCATTAAATATAACTTTTAGGTAAAGGAGAAAGGCTCAAAGTTTAATATTCAGTTTGTTTTTAAACAGTGCTAGTCTTTCTTGAAATGTTATGTAAACAACATGTTTTTTCTTGTTGATATAAATAGTTTTGCATTTTTTAATACTGCTAAATTTCTTTACATACTGCATCCTTTTTGCTTCTCAGCCTTACTAACCAACATAAATTTACATATTTTTTCAGATTCTTGTATTCCTTCACTACAGAAATGTAAATACTGATTGTGATATGAATTGTATGAGTATATTGGGTAGAGGCTATACACGTCTTTTGATTTGTTGACACCCCCACCACCAAGAATGTGGTAATATGGAGGTGAAAACCAAAATTGTTTTGTCAAAGGTTATCATCATGGTAGAAAAAGACAGCAGGAACCAGTACAATTTCTTGGAGGAGAATTTACTTTTCTTAGAAAATACTAAAATTTAGTGAGGGAAAATGAAGTTGTAAAATGTGAAGAAGGACTTTTAGATCATGGTTTTAAAATAATTGTTTCAATGTTAAGACAACCTAGAAATATGCTAAAACTATGTTAACAACGTCATTAAATGGATAATTTTTTTGCAAAATGCCAAAAATCTATATTAAAACTTAGATATACAAAGAATTGATAAGTCTGCCTTGAATCTGACAAGGAAGTCCAGAATCTTCACACTGAAAACAATAAGAATTAAAGGACAAGCTTTTCTACATTAGAAAACTGTATTCCCCTGTTTCCTGTGTCATGCACTAGTTAAAAGATCGTGGAAGAGATCCTTCTGGAAGATATGTCGAAACATATGGAAGACAGGGAGGTGATTAGAGACAGCCAACATGGCTTCAGCAAGGGCAAATCATGCCTGACTAATCTAGTGGTGTTCTACAATGGAGTGACTGCATCGGTGGACAAGGGAAGAGCTACGGATGTCATCTACCTGGACTTGTGTAAGGCCTTTGATACAGTCCCCCACACCATTCTTGCCACTAAATTGGAGAGATATAGGTTTGATGGAGGGACCGTTAGATGGATAAGGAACTGGCTGGATGGCCACGTCCAAAGAGTTACAGTCAATGGCTCAATGTCCAAATGGAGATCAATAATGAGTGGTATCTCTCAAGGGTCCGTACTAGGACCAATACTATTTAATATCTTCATCAATGACATAGATAGTGAGATAGACTGGGGATGAATGGATTGAGAGCAGCCCTGAGGAGAAGGCCTTGGGGATACTGGTGGACGAAAAATTGGACATGAGCTGGAAATGTGCTCTTGTAGCCCAGAAAGCCAATCTCATCCTAGGCTGCATACAAGAAAGCGTGGCCAGCAGGTCAATTCTGATCCTCTACTCCACTGTCGTGAAACCCCACCTGGAGTACTGCATCCAGCTCTGGGGCATCCAGTTCTGTTAGAGTGGATCCAGAGGAGGACCACAACAATGATCAGAGGTCTGGAACACCTCTCCTATGAGGAAAGGCTGAGAGAGTTGGGGTTGTTCAGCCTGGAGAAGAGAAGGCTCCGGGGAGACCTTATTGTGGACTTTCAATACTTAAAGGGGGCTTATCAGAAAGAGGGAGAGAGACTTTTTACCAGGGCCTGTAGTGACAGGACAAGGGATAACGGTTTAAAACTGGAAGAGAGTAGATTTAAATTGGACATAAGGAAGAAGGTTCTTTACGATGAGAGTGGTGAGACACTGGAACAGGTTGCCCAGAGAAGTTCTGGATGCCTAATCCCTGGAAGTGTTCAAGGTGAGGTTGGATGGGGCTCTGAGCAACCTGATCTAGTGAAAGGTGTCCCTGACCATGACAGGGGGCTTGGACTAGATGACCTTTAAAGGTCCTTTCCAACTCAAACCATTCTATGATTCTATGAAAATATCTTCCTAATAATGAGATTTGCATCTGTCTGTTATGGTAAGTTTATCCTGATGTTTCTTAACTGTTTTGAGGTATTTTCAAAACTACTGAAAAAAATCACAGAATCACAGAATTATAGGGGTTGGAAGGGACCTTCAGAAATCATCTAGTCCAACCCCCCTACCCAAGCAGGTTCACCCAGAGCATATCCACTATGTTCAATAGCTAATAAAAGATTATAACTCATTAAAGGGTAATGATCCAAGTCATTATGAACATGAAGTGAAGAATGACATAAGGTTCCTGAGTTAAGTGAAAAGTTTAAGATTAACTGTTTAATGAGGCCCAAATGTTTAACAGTTGGAAAGAATTGAGTTAAATTGCTACTGTTCCTTTGACTTTTTTAATCCTTTCACAAATCCCTTCATGAATTGTAATTCTGTTTTAGTTTCATTACTTCTTCATCATAACACTGTACGTATTGTTGTCCAATTTAAAATTTCACTCTGCTGAACCAACTGCATGCCTTAAAATACCAATGAGCTCAGAATTTCAAGCTTCAGCCAGAGTTTCAGTGAATTTAAAATCAATACAAAACATTTATAGGACTCTTGTATATAGGACCATCTCGGCTGACGTTTTTTGGAGTCATGTTTACAGTTTTATAATATATACAGTATACAAAACAAATGGCATCTAAATAAAAATCCAGTTTTGACTGTAGGATTTAAAAAGTTACAACAATTTTATAAATTACAGAATCACATAATGGTAGAATTTGGAAGGGACCTCTAGAGATCATCTAGTCCAACCCCCCCTACCAAAGCAGGTTCACCTAGAGCAGGCTGGACAGGAATGCATCCAGATGGGTTTTGAATATCTCCAGAGAAGGAGACTCCACAACCTCTCTGGGCAGCCTGTTCCTGTGCTCTGTTACCCTCAAAGTAAAGTAGTTTTTCCTCATGTTGAGACGGAAATTCCTGTGTTCCAGCTTGTGCTCGTTGCCCCTTGTCCTGTTGCTGGGCACCACTGAAAAGAGCCTGGCCCCATCCTCCTGACACCCGCCCTTTAGATATTTATCAGCATTGATACGATCCCCTCTCAGCCATCTCTTCTCCAGGCTAAACAGACCTAGGTCTCTCAGCCTTTCCTCAGAAGAGAGGTGCTCCATTCCCTTGATCATCTTTGTAGCCCACTGCTGGACTCTCTCCAGTAGTTCCCTGTCCTTCTTGAACTGGGGGGCCCAGAACTGGACACAGTGCTCCAGATGCGGCCTCACCAGGGCAGAGTAGAGGGGGAGGATGACCTCCCTCGACCTGCTGGCCACACTCTTCCTGATGCACCCCAGGATGCCATTAGCCTTCCTGGCCACAAGGGCACACTGCTGGCTCATGGTCAACTTGTTGTCCACCAGGACTCCAAGGTCCTCTCTGCAGAGCTGCTTTACAGCAGGTCAACCCCTAACCTGTACTGGTGCATGGGGTTATTCCTCCCCAGGTGCAGGACCCTACACTTGCCCTTGTTGAATTTCATTAGGTTCCTCTCCACCCAACTCTCTAGCCTGTCTAGGTCTCGCTGAATGGCAGCACAGCCTTCTGGTGTGTCAGCCACTCCTCCCAGTTTTGTGTCATCAGCAAACTTGCTGAGGGTGCACTCTGTCCCCTCATCCAGGTCGCTGATGAATATGTTGAACAAGACTGGACCCAGTACTGACCCCTGGGGAACACCGCTAGTTACAGGCCTCCAACTAGACTCTGCGACGCTGATCACAACCCTCTGAGCTCTGCCATTCAACCAGTTCTCAATCCACCTCACTGTCTGCTCATTTAACCCATGCTTCCCAAGTTTATCTATGAGGATGCTATGGGAGACAGTGTCAAAAGCCTTGATGAAGTCAAGGCAGACAACATCCACTGCTCTCCCCCCATCCACGCAGCCAGTCATGCCATCGTAGAAGGCTATCAGATTGGTCAAGCATGATTTCCCCTTGGCGAATCCATGCTGACCACTCCCGATGACCTTCTTTTCTTCTACATGCTTAGAGATGACATCCAGGATGAACTGGTAGGATCTATTGTTGATTATGTGAAAAAAAAAAGACCTCCATGCATCTTGCTGTAATAATTGTTCTTTCCTAGCCTCAGTCATTTTGGAAGATATTAAGTGAACCCAGATCAAACTTACTGGATGTTTTCCCTATTTTTAAAACTTTTATTGAATTATGACTCACATAAGGACAGTAAATATTGTTTTAGTCCTATCTTCTTCCTTTAGCTGGCCTTTTGTTGCCTAAGTTAATACCTGTTCATTTTAACGATTTTTTCATTGTCCTCTATTCAATTTTCTTTCCTGATTTCTTTCTGCAATGCTCAGAAGTGTAATTCTGCAATTATTTTACACCTAATAATTATGTCTCCATGGTGGAAATACTGGAGTCTGTTTCGCAGAGCATTTAGCTATAAAGTTAAGTCACAGGACCTTTAAGTAATAAGATTGACATCAGTATTCCTTAAAGGGACACAGTCAAGGCTGGAAGCCAAACTTCTTTTAAAACTTGGCAACAGTTTTAGGCTAGAGATTACCTCAAGCAAGACACCTCCTCTTATTCCTCATTAGATATGCCATTCCAGTCCAATTCACTTTCCATTCATAAGGGATGTTCAACTGCAAGGAAAAGGACCAGGGGTCTGAAGTCAGCACAAAGCTGTTGAAAGATCATACCTTCTTTATGTTTCTAAATGCCTCATTCCCCAGATACAGGTGGGCAAAAAGGGAACAAAATCAGGTTTTAATCCCTTTAACTAAGTTTCTAACTGTCCTGGTTTGAATGACAAAGGACTAATTTCTCTTCTAATGCTGGGGAAAACTGCACTTTTAGAAGACTCTAGTGTCTGAATTTGTGAAAATATTTACTTTATAGCCAGCTAGGCTATAAAGACCTATTCAAGGTCTCAGTGTTTTCGAGCCTTGCCAGGTACAGGGATGAGGAGGAGCGAGACCTGGGTACTTGACCCAAGCTGGATAACAGGATTATTTCATACTATGAACGTCACATTCAATATAAATTAGAAAGTTTGCTGTGTGGTTTCTCTCTCCCTTGATGGCAGCGGTCCAGAGAACTTCTTGCCCCAGTGCTGGACCCCTGAGGCCTTCCCTTCCTCCCGAAGCAGTAGCGCTCGCAGTGTCCGACATTAGCTGTCCACTGCTGGGAGTGCACAGCTTCCTACTGATATAATTGTCTGAGTATAATTCTTGTATATTTTATATTAGTATTGGGATTAATACTGGTTCTTTAGTATTATTGTTAATTATTTAGTCTTATCCTATTAAATCTATTTATATTTCAACCCTTGTGTTTCCTTGCTTTCCCCGATTCCCCTTTCCAGGTGGGGAGGGGTCATCGGGTGATAGAATAATTGTCTAAATGACAATAAATTGTTATGGGTTTTCTCAAACCATAACAGTGTAACAGGTTCTTTTTAGAGAGATTCCAATGTACAAACAAGAGCTCACACAAAGAAAAATAGTTAACTCAGCTTTATTGTAAAGCCTTGCTAAGCAGTTCCCAAATGTCCCAAATGTTACTTAGGAGAGTCTTACCAACCCAGAGATCGTAGCAGCACCGCCGAGCAGCAGGATGGCGAGGAGCCACATCAGTACGGTGAAGGGAGGTAGGCACAGTGTCTTCAGGGCATCCCATGTAGCTTCAAAGTGCGCTCATGTCTCTCTCTCTCTCTCTCTGCCCTGCCCCCTTATATCCTGCACCGGATTGAGCGGAAAAGTACAGGCTAGAGTCGCTGCACGCATGGCCAGTGCATGCAGCGAGCCCCCCCAGGCTCGTGATCCGGCTTTGCTAACAGCGGCTTCCTGATACGTGACCACACTGTTGCCTTTTTTGAAGGTCAGGTTCTCATGGTTGTGCACATAGTTGAGCAACAACAATACTGAGTTCCCTTTTTTCTCGGCATGTATACTGGGCTAGGTTCCACTGGTAATTTTCCATCGTGTCTCACGCGGACCGTCCTCTATTATCCCTTACACAAACAGACAGATAGCACAAAGAGATCTGCCAGCTTTTAGATTACAAATCCATGTTCAAAAGGCTGGAGAGGCGAGAAGCATCCTTTCATCTCAGGAAAAAACCTTCTGCATAAGAGGGCAGCTTCCATTGGAACTGACCTTTCAATTACAGCTGCTCAGTAGAAAAGTCTTTCAACCACTCATGCTAGAGTCACTAGAACTGAAATATCTTCACCCTTGAGCAAAAATCCTTATTTTATACTTATCTTGGGTTTTACTTTCCATTGTTGGCTAATGCCAAGCTGTGGTTGAAAGAATATCTGTCAAATACAGGTCATTAGTAAAATGCACTTAAATGAATCATAATAAATAATAATTCCTCTGGAAAAAAAGTCTAATGCTGTATTTATAAGTTAATTGGGAAATAATTTTGTTTGTTTGTCAATCATTTTTTCTTTGTGAGTTAAAACAGAAATAGCTCATATTCCATAATCTAATTAATATAGATTAAGTGGAAAGGTTGAACGATATAATTAAGATATACTTAGGTGATTAGGGAAATGGTTTTATTAAGACACTCAAGTAAAGGTAAAAGTTTACAATAATATTTTCCTAGGCTTTATTTCAGAATTGTAAATGCTCAAGATAAAATACATTTGTGAATGTTAAGACTTTTTTAATAATGTGTTTATATCTACAACTTGATATAAGGATTTTTATGTTGTTATGTTTATTTAAAGTGCAACATTATCTGCATCTATCTTGGAACCAGTTAGATCTTGCTTTTCCTGCATCTTTACATAGAGCTCTTGTTTATAAACTTAAGCATGATAGTTCTGGTGATGTTTTCTGTAAGAAAGTAAATATGAAATTAGTCTTTGAAAGGTCTGGAGTAAATCTTTTCCTAATTTTTTTTTTGCATTTTTCATGTATTGTGCTTGGTAAATTGCTCACAAGTGACTTAAACAGAACTGTATGTCCAATATATTCATTATAATCTAAATTTTACTAGTACTGCAATAAAGAAGGGTCAGAGTAAAAACATATTTCATGAGTAATGGACATTAAAATATTGATATTCATGTTCTTTAAATGACAAGTTATATCAAACATTCCTAGAACAGAATTTGCTCAGTGATCTATTAGTAAATAACCCTGCAGAGCAGTGTATTAAATGTCACATAAATTTTGTATATCTTTTACTGTACTTTAAACACATATCTTGGTCATATTAATTACTTTGGTGGACTAAATTGAAATGGATTATACAATTGTGTGAGGCTCCAGCATATTGGTATAAAATTTTGTTCCAAATGCCAAAAACAAATCCACGGCGTGGGGATTTATTGGATGCTCAAACTAAGCCCAGAGTTTTGGTAAGATTTGTGAACCTGGAAAATTTGGATGTTCATGCTGATTTGTTTTGGTATAATAAGTAAGTAACTCTTAAGTAATTAAGTAGTAAATGCAAGCAGAAAACAAAATTTAGGAATTATTCAAGCTGAAATTAAAGGGAAATTACAAGGATATGAAACCATGGGGGTAGGGGGGTATAAGCAAGGTAAAATGTTAGCATCCCAAAAAAACTGAAACCACAGAATTTGCATATGACCACTATAAAAATATTTCCATTTTATTCTGTTGTTCTCCTATACTGCTAAATGTCATTAAAGTGACCATTTTACTTGGGGTTTTTGTGTATGTCAGTTAATATTTGTTCTATACCAAGGTACAATGATGTATTAGAAACTATTTGCCTACATGCTTCCAAAATTGCTCATCAAAAGTCTACGTTACATTACACGGAAAAAAAAAAAAAATACTAATTCTGTTCCTCTTTGAAGTCAAAGGCAAACAGGCTACAACAGAAAGGGATTGGGCCCATAATATTTTATAGATGTAACAGTTATTTTTCATGTCATCTAGATTGCTTGTTACCTTATATTTGACAGTTTCTTCTTTATATTTGGAAGAAAATAAACTGGGTTTTTTTCATTTCTATTTTTTTAATTTCAGTTGACGAGAAATAGTATAACATTCCAGAATTAAAAATGTTTTAACTTACACCTTTTAGTTTTTTCCTGCAATTAATATAAATTGCATCAATTATTTTATTTCCTTAGAGTTCCAACAATTTGTCTCCAAAGCATAAAATAACTTCATAAAATGTTAATGTATGGTACTGAATCTGAAATATTTTTTAGAAGTGGAGCTATCTGAGGACACAAGTGCAATGAGTTTTGTTATTTCCTTGTAATTCTAAAAGATACTAAGGCAGCATGGCATATCTAGCATTGAAAGAGATTTAAAGAGATTATATTTGCTTGAACAGAGTCACTGTATTAAACAGGCCTTAAGAGTGGTCTAAAAAATATCAGAGATCTGTGTTGTATGATTAAGATTTTTTTAAATGGAGTAATACTGAATTTACATATGTTCACTCTTTCATATATGATATAGCTCCAATGGCTTTTAGACAACTATGAAACTGCAGAAGGAGTGAGTCTCCCCAGAAGTACTCTTTACAACCATTACTTACGTCATTGTCAGGAGCACAAGTTAGATCCAGTCAATGCTGCCTCCTTTGGAAAACTCATACGGTCAATCTTCATGGGATTACGGACCAGAAGACTGGGAACCAGGTTTGCATTAATAAAATCTTAAAGTATAATAGAAAATGTCAATAATAATTGTGATCGTGAAGCTTGTATGTTAAAAACAAGCAAGCAAACAAGCAAATAACAAATATGTAAAACCTTACTGTTAAGGGAGTTGCCAAATCCAGTGGACTTCAGGACCCAGGGGACTCCTGGTCTGCTATAGCCAGATTCTGTGTACTCTTAAGACCCAGATATCTTCTATCTCAGTCCAATGGATGCAGCTACTGCTGTTCCCATTTGCAGGTCCAGCTAGTAGTGAGACTGAACGTGTCCTAAAGATGCAGATAAACACACACAAACACAGCTAACCACACAAGCTAACACAGCACAATGCCTTTACCAGCACCCACGTAGACACCAATAGCACTCACTTAAACATGAACGCAGGTAGCCCAATTCTGTTCTTCCTCTCCAGCTGATCAGGACTGAAGTTGACTAGTGAAACATACACAGACCCTCACTCACTCAAAAGCATACCCCATTTATGGAATTGTTTTATTCACCATGACTGCATAAGTCATTTATTTGGTTTTTACTTTCCTTATTCTATTTAAATGAAGTCCAACAGTAAAGTGCTGGAAAACATAGTTTAAGTGAACTGATTTCCAGAAGCTGGTGGAGTTATATCAGCTTTATACTGGAGTGAGAGGAAAGTCAAGTCTAACTTTTATGTACTGTTTTCCAGTCAAGGCAAATTGTGAAGTGAGTATGATGTATATGCATAAAACTAATGTTATTTTTGTTCTTTCATAAAGGGGGAACTCCAAATACCATTATTATGGGATTCGTGTCAAACCAGATTCTCCCCTTAATCGGCTACAAGAGGACATGCAATATATGGCTATGAGACAGCAACCCATGCAGCAGAAACAGAGGTACGGTGTTAAATGAAACTACTTTTTCATATTTCTAGTTCTCGGAGAATTACCTGTCCTCAATTATGTGTCAAAGTTGAACCTCTAATGAAAATTGTTTAACTTCTCTTGTGAAAAATAAAAGTTTGTCAGATCTGCAGTTGATATCACTGGAGTCTGATGTCAGCAGACATGAGAGTGCACATACCTGAAACCTCATAAATTTAAAAAAAGTTGTAATAAAAGTAAAATATGATGCAATTCTGAACAGACACTTCTTGGCAGTCTTGGGTTATTTTCCCACAAACTGGAAAAAAAAGTAATAGGAGCTTTGAATTTCAAATTCTGTTATTCATTTTCATTACTTTAAGCAGCCCATATATAAAATGATAGAAGAGCTTGTGATTAGGTTCAGCTTTGTATTGATTTCCTCCTCCTGGCAAGAACTGATGTATCAAAACCCTGGACTTGAGGAGAGAAGACTTGGGCCTTTTCTAGGCTCTGCTTGTAATAATCCCATGGGAGACAGTACTACAGGGCAAAGGGGTCCAAAAGAGCTGGTTGATTTTTCAAGGATCACCTCCTCAAAGCTAAAGAATGGTCCATCCCGACATGCGGGAAGTCAAGCAAAGGTGGCAGTAGCCCTGCATGGATGAACAAGGAGCTCCTGACAAAGCTCAAACATAAAAAGAAAGTATACAAGAGGCAGAAGCAGGGTCAGGGAACCCAGGAGGAATATAGAGAGACTGTCTGAGTGTTCAGGGATGGTGTTAGGAAATCCAAAGCCCACCTATGAAGAACAAGATGACTGGGAGTTGTCAGCATGGGTTTACAAAGGGGAAATCATGCTTGACCAACCCAATAGCCTTCTACAATGAGGTAACTGGCTCACTGGATGAGGGGAGAGCAATGGATATTGTCTATATTGACTTTAGCAAGGCTTTTGACACTGTCTTCCTGTCAGGGAGCAGTGAGGGCTGGCTTCTCCCTAAGGGATGGGGAGTTGGGAGTCGAGCACCATGATACACACAGCGGGGGCTTCACCAGCCTGGGCCCGGTCCTGCAGTTTCCAAGTGAGGCGAGCAGGGCAGACTTGGAGATGGTAGTCAGATTCAACCAAGAGTCCAGATCATCATACAAATTTGTGGTGATGAGGCAGGTTCAAGGTCAAGCCAGAAAGCCAATCCATGGGTTGGGGTCCAGATCAATGGGATCCATACGAGCCACAGGCATAGTTGTGGCTGAGATAGAGATCAGTACTCCTACCAACATAAAGACCTTATCAATGTGTATAAATACCTGATGGGAGGGTGTATTGAAGATGGAGCCAGAATCTTCTCAGCAGTGCCCAGTGACAGGACAATGGGCAATGGGCATAAATTGAAAAACAGGAAATGTCATTTGGTTGGAAGGCACCTCTGGAGATTGTCTAGTCCAACCCTCCCAGCTCAAAGCAGTATCAACTAGAGCAGGTTGCCGAAGACCATGGGTTTTGAATATCTCTGAAGATGGAGACTCCACAACCTTCCTGGGAAAACTGTTTCAGTGTTCAATCATCCCTAGAGTAAAAAAAAAAAGCGCATTTTCTTATGTTTAAGTGGAATTTCCTATATTTCATTTTGTACCCATTGCCTTTTGTCCTTTCACTGGATACTAATGAAAATAGTGTGGACCTGCTTTATTTATTCCATCCCAACAGTATCTATATAAAGTAATTTTGAAGATCTTTGTTCATCCCCTAAATCAGTTCAGGTGTGCAAAATTTCAGTAAAATAAATTTCTGAATCCCAGGCATTCTAAACAGATGAAATGCAGAGAGCAGGGAGCTAGATTGTATGATATTTACAAAGTGAAAAAGTTAGTACTGTCTCTTTTCTGTGCAAAATCAGATATGCCAATACACTTTTTAGTAAAGAGTTGTTTATCTTACAGAAAAATTAGAAATTTTCATTGAAAAAAATGGGAACTCATGAACCAACTGTTATTATGTAATGTTTTGTGTAAAAACTGCCAACTTTGAAGATTTTGACTTAAAATTTTTTGATGAAAAACTAGACATTTTAAAAGCAAGAGTAGATGTTTTCATAATATCTTTATCACATTGGAATATGCTTATCATAATAGTAATTTTTAAAAAAAGTTTAAATATATATATAAACCACCAGTATTTCTTATTCTAGCATTTTTAATACAATTTTTCTGTTCTCTAGTATGCAGAAATTTTTACTTTTACTTTTTATTTCTGTTGATATCCTTATTTTGCAGTTTTTAGGATACAACTTGGTCAGATTTTCCCCTGAAATGTGTATGGGGGGAAAGATTGAAAATATTCATATATTTGCTTGTTTACTTTTATGCAAATCAAGATTCTCATGTGTGTACTAGTGTCACAGAGTGATGTGCTTCACTTGTACGAGAGAAGCAGTAATATATTTATTAATATAAAACAACGATTTAACAAAGTTTGATAGTAAATGCAACAGTGGTTTAACAAGATCTGTTGGCAAGGTACACTTGGTTATTTACTGCGTAGAGGTCAGGGTCAGACAAACTGTCAGGGAGACCCTCCCGTTGAGTCATGAGGTTCAGAAAGGACCCCCTTGCTTTATAAGCTCCTTCTTCAGAGAGGAGTCTAGGTGTGTCTGAATCCAATACTAGTCCCAGACTTGATCAATGGTTTGTGACTAAAGGTTTATATGCACATAATCAATCCTTTATATCACTTAGCTAAGATTTCAAAGTTTAGCATGCTATTAGTCACTTACCGAGGATCTGTTGCGGCAAGGAATCTCTTAATCTTGAGGAGTAACCTTGAGTGGCATCCCTACCCAAGGGGAGATCCTGGTGTGCAGCCAGCTGTCCTTCAGGAGAGCTCAACAGGCCCTGGACTGTCCACTATTTATAGAGTAAGATGATTGACCTATAGTCATATTTGCATAGCAGTGAGACATCTAGGTCCCTGTTCCAGACAGCCTTTGGCTACTATGTTGCCATCCATCCCCCAAAGTCTAGCATAAGTTGGGTGCAGCCATCACAACCCCCACTGTTGTTTATGGCTTAAGTGGGGGGAGGAGAAGGGCACACCGCCACAACTAGAAGTCAGAAGTTAGGGTTTGGAGGGTGGGGGAGAGGATGAAAAAGCCACCTGTGAGAAAAACAAACAAACAAACAAAAGCATGCATTAAGCTGCATTGCATTTTTTTAAACACTGTGTATTTCCGAACTAAGACTTTTGCCACAGTTATGAAGCATGCTTAGTATATATTTGAGAAATTTGGTGTATATTTGTATAAAATTTATCTTACAGTATTCAGAACTCTAGCATCTTTTAACATGAGATAAAGGACTTAATACTATAGTTTGAAACATTAGGAGCAATCTTTCTTATTTTCCAGTTTCATTAATGTTTCTAATTTTATTTAAAAACTAAAAAAAATGTTTTAACATCTCTGCAATAATTCTCTTATAAGAAGACATTCAGGGCAAAGAGAATCTAAGAATCACAAATGTTTCCTTCTGCCTTCTGATTATTTAAATTGGGAAATGTTATTTATCTTTTGTCCTTTAGAATCAGCTCTCAGCTGTGTTAGCTTTTTCTGTTCAGTTGTATCAATTTTACCCCCCCCATCAATGACATCTAATTGGATAGACACTTCTAGTTCTTGACTTCTTGACAAACAGTGCAGGCTGAATTTATGCTACAGATCACTTTTCTTCATTCTTTCTTAATTTGAAAGGTCATGAAACTTTCCTACTTATGTCACATTGTGTTGGGTATATGTAGCAAGGTTTTGGTAGTGGATAAGGGGCTGCCTTGCGCCGGACACAGCTGGTTCCATGCAAGCCAAAGCTGAGCCAATCAACAAAGTTGGTGGTGCCTCTGTGAAAACATACTTAAGACTGGGCAAAAAACACCAGACATGCAGAGGAGGAGGGGGAAAAAAAGAGTGAGAACCAGCAGTACAAACACCAAGGTCAGAGAAGAAGGAGGGGGAGGAGTTTCACATGTTTCACAGTCGTGGATAACCTGCGCAGTAGCGTCCATGGTTAAATCCACCCCTCGGTCACGAGTTCATTTGTATGTTGCATCCCTTCCTTGATGACCTGAAGAGTCATGGGCCCACTGAGCTAAAAATAGTTCACCTTTATGTTCCCAGTCCAAATCTGTCTGGAAAATCTTAGCAGCCTTATCCACGTGCTGATTGTTTTGATGTTCCTCAGTGGCTCGACTCATGGGTACGTGGGCATCTACGTGACGTACCTTTACGACTAGTTTCCCTAGCCACTCAGCAATATCTTGTCACAATTCAGCAGCCCAGATGGGTTTGCCTCTGCGCTGCCAGTTCCTCCGCTTCCACTGCTTTAACCACCCCCACAGAGCATTGACCACCATCCATGAGTCAGTATAGAGAGAGAGTATTGGCCACTTTTCTCATTCAGCAATGTCTAGGGCCAGCTGGAGAGCTTCTACCTCTGCAAATTGATCATTCCTGGATGATTTGGGTTTCCTATTCGAGCTCGCTGCGTGATTAAGGCAACCCACTTACTCCAGGTAGCATTGGTGGCATGATGAGTAGAAGAAACTTTACCCTTGAACATCCAGCCCAGCACTGGTAATCGGGGCACCAGGAGGAGCTGTGCTTCAGTACCAATTACCTCTGAAGCAGCTCTAACTCCTTCATATGCTGCCAATATTTCTTTATCAGTTGGAGTATAGTTGCCTTCAGATCCTCTGTATCCTGGACTCCAGAATCCTAGGGGTCGACCTCGAGTCTCCCCTGGTGCTTTCTGCTATAAGCTCCAGGTAGGGCCATTGTCCCCAGCTGCAGTATAGAACACATTTTTAATGTCCTGTCCTGTTCAGACTGCTCCAAGGGCTACTGCATGGACAATCTCTTGTGCAATTTGCTCAAAGGCTTGCGTTGCTCAGGACCCCATGTAAACTCATTTTTCTTTTGAGTCACTTCATAGAGAGGTTTCACAATCTGACTATAACCTGGAATATGCATTCTCCAGAAACCCACCATGCCTAAGAGGGCTTATGAATCATTTTTTTAGTAGGTGGGGACATAGCTGTTATTTTGTTAATCCCATCCATCGGGATCTGGCGACGACCATCTTGCCATTTTATTCCTAAGAACTGGATCTCTCGTGCAGGTCCCTTGACCTTACCTCTTTTTACAGCAAAACCTGCTTTCAGAAGAATCTTGATTATTTTCTTACCTTTCTTGAAAACTTCTTCTGCTGTATTACCCCACACAATGATGTCATCAATGTATTGCAGGTGTTCTGGAGCTCCACCCTTCTCCAGGGCAGTCTGAATCAGTCCATGGCAAATGGTGGGGCTGTGTTTCCACCCCTGGGGCAGTCGATTCCAGGTGTACTGGATGCCCCTCCAAGTGAAAGCAAACTGTGGCCTGCACTCTGCTGCCAAAGGGATTGAGAAGAATGCATTCGCTATATCAATCGTGGCATACCACTTGGCTGCCTTGGACTCCAGTTCATACTGGAGTTCTAGCATGTCCGGCACAGCAGCGCTCAGTGGTGGCATGACTTCATTCAGGCCACGATAGTCTACAGTTAGCCTCCACTCTCCATTGGATTTTCCCACCGGCCATATAGGACTGTTAAAAGGCAAGCGAGTCTTGCTGATCACTCCTTGAACCTCTAGTTGACGAATCAGCTTATGGATGGGAATCAGAGAGTCTCGGTTAGTGCGATATTGCCGCCGATGCACCGTTGTGGTAGCAATCGGCACCTGCTGTTCTTCGACCCTCAACAACCCCACAACAGAAGAGTCCTCCGAGAGACCAGGCAAGGTAGACAACTGTTTAACTTCCTCCGTCTCCAAGGCAGCTATGCCAAAGGCCCACCGATACCCCTTTGGGTCCTTAAAATACCCTCTCCTGAGGTAATCTATACCAAGGATGCATGGAGCATCTGGGCCAGTCACAATGGGATGCTTTTGCCACTCATTCCCAGTCAGGCTCCCTTCAGCCTCCAATACAGTCAACTCCTGGGATCCCCCTGTGACCCCAGAAATACAAATGGGTTCTGCCCCTCTATAGCTTGATGGTATTAGAGTGCACTGTGCACCTGCATCCACTAGAGCCTTATACTCCTGTGGGTCTGATGTGCCAGGCCATCGAATCCACACTGTCCAATAAACCCAGTTGTCCCTTTCCTCCACCTGGCTGGAGGCAGGGCCCCTCTAATCCTGGTCACGGTATCCGGTACTCACTTCTTGCAGAAATGACTTGGAGGTTCCTTCAAGAGGATCAGAAGCAAGATCAGGCCTTATGGTCTGTCTGGGGAACTGCCCACTGGAAACTGGGGCGGCACTTTTCCTGGAGGGATCTCCTTTTGTGGTTGTCCTTCCTTGCAACTCCTGTACCCGTGTCCGCAGGATCCGAGTAGGTTGTCCATCCCACTTCCTCATGTCCTCTCTGTGGTCACGCAGGTAGAACCACAGGGTGCCTCGTGGTGTGTACCCTTTGTACTCTCTCTCTTGAGTGGGGAAATGCCTGCTCCTAATAGCTGAGATGCTGGCCAGTACAGGTGGGGAGTAGGACATATTCTCTTCCAGTTGCTGAACCTTCCGGGACAGTTTCTCCACAGCTGAGACAAGGGGGGAAGAGAGGCTTTCTTCATATTGCCGGAGCCGGCCAGCCACCTCATCCACCGTTGGTCCTTCTTCACCCTTCCATTCCATTACTGCCAGCGAGTTGGCATATGACGATGGTGCGCTCCGTACAAAATTCCGCCACATGGGCCTTGTGCAGTGCACCTCATCAGGGTCCGTGGGTAAGTCTGTGTTGTCCAAGTCATAATAAATCATCTTCCGCACGGCTAATTCTCTCAGGTACTGGCTACCTCTTTCCATGGTGGTCCACTTGCTTGGTTGACATAGAACATCTTCACTGAAGGGGTACCTCTCCCTCACGCCTGACAGGAGTCATTTCCAGAGGCTGAGGGCTTGGGTCTTCTTTCCAATTGCCTTGTCAATGACGCCTTCCCTAGACAGGGATCCCAACTGCCTGGCTTCCCTACCCTCTAATTCCAGGCTACTGGCCCCGTTATCCCAACACCGAAGCAGCCAGGTGACAATGTGCTCGCCTGAAAGTCGGCTAAAATCTTTTCGCATATCCCGCAGCTCACTCGGGGATAGGGATCGGGTAATTATCTCTGGTTCTGCCTCTTCCTCCTGTCCTTGTGATGGCCCTGGTTCATCGTCATCTCTTACTACGCAAACCGATTTCTTTGTGTACTTCTTCTTTTGTATGGGGGCAATGGATACTGGCACGGGTTGGTTCCCTGGTTCAGCAGCAGTGGCTGTCACCGGGGCTGGAGTAGCTGCAGTGGCTGCCACAGGGGTTGCAGTAGCTGCAGTGTCTGTCACAGGGGTTGCAGTAGCCGCAGTGCCCGTCGCAGGGGTCGCAGTAGCCGCAGTGCCTGCTGCAGGGGTCGCAGTAGCCACAGTGCCTGCTGCAGAAGCGCCTGCCACAGGGGCCGCAGCAGCCGCAGCGCCTGCTGCAGGGGCCGCAGCGCCTGCTGGTCTGGTCTCTGTCTCTTTCTCCTGAGGGTGCTGCATAGCACTGAGCAGTGCCTGGTAGACACTAGCCAGGGCCCAGCACAGTGCGGTGAGTTGTGCCTCTCTGGATTAGCCACAGCATTTTCCCTTCAGATATTCTACTACTCTATCAGGGTCCTGTAATTGTTCAGGGGTGAAGTCCCAGACCATTGGAGGTGAGAAGTTCTCTAGGTACCTGCCCATGTTCTCCCACCTGCCATGCCACCCCTGACTGTCCAGCCTTGGAGCAGATCTCTGGGTGGTAGTCTTAAATAGTCGTTTAACCCTAAACGAGACCTGGAACATATTCAGCAGGCATAACACTAGGAACATGCTGGTTTGAGCATCCCAAGGATATTCAAAATTCTCAAAAGCTGTCATACCTGACCCGAAGGAGAAAAGGGAGGCAAAAGAGCTGGGGAAAGTGTCCCCCCCTGTTTCCCCCATAGACTGGGTGTAATTATTAATGAATTCTGAGAGGTGGTGCCCAATGTACGGACAGGAGAGCACTACCACATAAACGCCCCAAAATAACCATCTAACAAGTGATGTTTTCATATCATAAGCTCATATTGCACAGGACAGTAAAATGATAATCCTCATCCCCCTCCCAGAAGTAACAAATATCATCACAGGGAGTGCATAAGACACATAGGAATTTACATAACACAGCCATGAGAACAAACTAAGCAACATAGTGACCAGTGACTATTTACCTAACAAATTCGTTTTTTCAAGCTCTAGTTGGATTCTGTCCTTGTCTCAACCCTTCGTGCCCCACGTTGGGCGCCAAAAAAGGACTGTCGTGGTTTGGCCTCAGATGGCAACAAAGAACCACGTGTCGCTCGCTCAGCGCTTCCCCGTACGGGAAGGATCAGAAGAAAAAGGCAAAACTCTTGGATTGAGACAAAGGCAGTTTAACAGAACAGCAAATGGAACAAGAAAACAACAACAACAACACTGACAGAGGAATATACAAACGCGATTACGGAACCGCCCCTCCCCGCCAGTCCGGACCCGGGACGCGCCAGCCCGCTCCGAACCCGACTGCCCGCCCCCTCCCCTCCTTTTAATCTCAGGGTGGGCGTGGCTCACATGGCATGGAATACTTAAACCTGTCCCTGCCGGAACCAGGACAACTCTGTTGTCCCTCTTCTCCTCCTGGCTGGAGGCAGGGCACCTCTAATGTCTGTAATTAGTAGATGAGTTTCTACCTGGACCGGAGAACCGCCCCCTGCGGACTGGAGCAGCGGTCCTCCTGGAATAATTTGTTCTTCTATCTGCGTTACCTTGCAACTCACTCACTCATGCCTGTAGGGCTGAGGTAGGTCTTTTATCCCACTTATTCATGTCCTCTCCATAGTCACAGAGGCAAAATCACAGGATATTTCGTAGTGTGTTCTGTTTCCTCTGAGTCGATCTCGTAGGAGGGGGTCTTCTCCTAATGGCTGCAACATGGGTCCGCGCAGGGGAAGAATAGGATCTCTCCTCCATCCTAGATAGTTTATCAAACAGTTTATCAAACCGTTTCTCATTTTTCTCAATCATTTTCTCAGTTTTATCAGTCAATCTTTCCACAGCTGCTACAGTGAGGGGACAAGAGAGATTGTCTTCATACTGTCACATTCTGCTAGCCACTTCATTTACAGTTAGTGAATCATCATCAACTCCTCCCCAAATCAGCATTGACAAGGTATGGGAATACATTGGTGGTGCACTCTGTACAAACTTTCGCAACACAGGTCGTCTACATGGCATTTCATCAGGATCTACATTCACTTCCCAGTCACCATAAATCACCTCTTTCACAGCCATTTCTCTCAGGTACTTAATACCTTTCTCTATGTTGGTCCACTTAATTGGGTGGCATTCAATATCATCCTTAAAAGGATATCTGCCTTTTACGGCTGATACGAGTCGCCTCCAGAGACTGAGAGCCTGTGACTTTTTCCCAAGAGCTTTATCTATACTGCCCTCTCTGGCCAGGTTTCCTAGCTGCCTAGCTTTGCTACCATCTAACTCCATGCTATCAGCCCCATTATCCCAGCATCGGAGCAACCAGGAGACAAGCGTCTCACCATCATATTTCGCAGATCCTTCATAGAGAAGGATTTAATGATCACCTCTGTATCTGATTCCTCCTCCTGGGCTGACGCAGGAGCCTCTCCCCTACCGTCTTTAGAAGAACTCTTTCCTCGATCTTCATCAGAAGAGTCCTCCCCCTGCTATCTGGCTTTACTTGGTCTTTGTCACAAGGGACAGAGGAACTTACTGACCTCCTCTTTTTCCTTCTGGTCACCGGGACAACTTGTACCGGTGCCGATGGAGTTCGAGTAGTGTCAGTGCGTATCGTACTACACCTACTCCTGCACCAAGATTTAAAGAGAAACCACCCCTGCATCCCATGCAGGAAAATCGACACCAAAAGCATGATTTTAGGAAAGCTACTGTCATTCACGATACCCAGAGGAGATGCCTCTCCTGGCTCTGACGGTGACAATTTGGCATAAGCAGTGAAGGGCGAAGTGAACATGTCCATGGTAAAATTCAAAGTATAATTAGTGTAAGTAGTAACAGAATCCATTACGTAATGCCCAAGGTATGCAGGTAAAGAAGCTATATATTCAATCACAGCCTGGATCAGAAGGAAGCACAGCAGCAAAATAGCACGTTTGAACCACTGCATACAGACACAAAGAGCAAGCAAGCAATACAACACATAAGGCAAGCTAAGCATTGTCATATCAATTAACTTTAAAGTAATCCCTACAAAGAGACAATACAATAATCTGTTTAACAACGACATGATGTGAGCTGTCTGTATCAATCTCTCAGTAAACTGGAATTCAAACTATTCAGACCATCTATCAGAACTCTGGTAATGCCACAGTCAGGCCCCACGTTGGGTGTCAAGAAATCTGTTGTGGTATTGGCCGGATTGGCCAATCAGAATGACAGATGGCCCTCCCCCCCCTCTCTCCTCAGAGAGGAGAGGAAGAGATAAGGAGATTTACGAGTTTAGAAAAAGAACTAAACTACTTTAATGAAAATAATAATAAATAAGGAAATAGTAAATAATAATAGAATAATAAAAATAAATTAAAAAAAAGTATACAATATATACAAAACTGTATCCAGCTCCCAGGATGATGATCGCATCACCAGCAGGCACAGGGAAAGTCCCAGACTGCACTCAGCGATGGACAGGAGCTGAATTCTGAATCTGGAGTCAGGAATGCTCAGATCGGGATCAAAGACAGACGAACAGACAGGGTCCTCCTCGAACATCAGCCATTGAAGAAAGAGACTTGACCTTTTGATCCCTTAGCTTTTATGCTGAGCATGAGGCAGATGGGATGGAATACTCTGTTGGTCAGTTTTAGGTCACCTGTCCTGTCCACTCCTCCCTGCAGGTGGGACCCCTCTATGCTTTTCTGCTTCCGACCCTCTAATGGGGCACATAACAAAGTTAGCTGACCTTGGTTGTTATAGCAATAAGTATAAGCAAGAGCATCTGTGCATACCGTTCCTTGGTATAATCAGGTCTTATCACTCTGAGGGTGAACAGTTCCTGAGCAATATGCTGTGAATTTCAGAGTTTAGTCAGTTAGAAGAGGCCCAGCTAAAAAGTAAAATTACAAATCAGAAAATTGGTTCTGTTTTACCTCAAACCAGGGCAAGGATCCTCCATGGAAGAAGGAGGGCAAAAAGTAGAATTCCAACCCTGGAGTTCATGAGAGCTAATTTTGGCCTCTTCAAAGACCTACTTGGAGGAATACCATGGGCTAAGGCTCTAGAAGGAAGTGGGATGTAAGAGAGTTGGTTAATATTTAAGCACCGCTTCCTCCAAGCTCAAGATCGGTGCATCCCTAGGAGCAAGAAATCAGGCAAACGAGGCAGGAGACCTGCATGGATGAGCAAGGAGCTTCTGGAAAAAACTCAAATGGAAGAAGGAAGTTTACAGACTGTGGAAAAAGGGATTGGCCACTTGGGAGAAGTATAGGAACATTGTCAGAGTATGCAGGGATGCAACGAGGAAGGCTAGGGCCTACTTGGAATTAAACCTGGCAAGGGATGTCAAGGACAATAAGAAGGTCTTCTTCAAGAACATCAGTAGCAAAAGGAAGACTAGGGAAAATGTGGGCCTGCTGCTGAATGAGGTGGGTGCCCTGGTGACAGAGGATGCAGAGAAGGCAGAGGTACTGAATGCTGCCTTTGATTCAGTCTTTACTGCTAAGGCTGGCCCTCAGGAACCCCAAACCCTGGAGGTAAGAGAGAGAGCCTGGAGGAAGGAAAACTCTCCCGTGATCGAGGAGGGTCGAGTTAGAGATCATTTAGGCAAACCTGACACTCACAAATCCATGGGCCCTGATTGGATGCACCCACGAGTGCTGAGGGAGCTGGCAGATGTTATTGCGAAGCCGCTCTCCATCATCTTGGAAAGGTCATGGAGAACAGGAGAGGTGCCTCAGGACTGGAGGAAAGCCAATGTCACTCCAGTCTTCAAAAAGGGCAAGAAGGAGGACCCAGGAAACTACAGGCCAATCAGCCTCACCTCCATCCCTGGAAAGGTGATGGATCAGATCATCCTGAATGTCATCTCTAAGCACATAGAGGAAAAGGTGGTCATTGAGAGTGGTCAGCATGGATTCACCAAGGGGAAATCATGCTTGACCAATCTGATAACCTTCTATGATGGCATGACTGGCTGCGTGGATGGGGGGAGAGCAGGGACGTTGTCTACCCGGACTTCAGCAAGGCTTTTGACACTGTCTCCCATAACATCCTCATAGGTAAGCTTAGGAAGTGTGGGTTAGATGAGTGGACAGTGAGGTGGATTGAGAACTGGCTGAATGGCAGAGCTCAGAGGGTTGTGATCAGTGGTGCAGAGTCTAGTAATAATAGGAATAACCCCATACACTGGTACAGGTTAGGGGCTGACCTGCTGGAAAGAAGCTCTGCAGAGAGGGACCTGGGAGTCCTGGTGGACAACAGGATGACCATGAGTCAGCAATGTGCCCTTGTGGCCAAGGTGGCCAATGGTCTCCTGGGGTGCATTAAAAAGAGCGTGGCCAGCAGGTTGAGGGAGGTCATCCTCCTCCTCTACTCTGCCCTGGTGAGGCCACATCTGGAGTACTGTGTTCAGTTCTGGGCCCCCCGGTTCAAGAAGGACAGGGAACTACTGGAAAGAGTCCAGTGGAGGGCTACAGAGATGATCAAGGGAATGGAGCACCTCTCTTCTGAAGAAAGGCTGAGAGACCTGGGTCCATTTAGCCTGGAGAAAAGAAGACTGAGAAGGGATCTTATCAATGCTTATGAATATCTAAATTGCAGGTGTCAAGACGATGGAGTCAAACTCTTCTCAGTGATGCCCGGTGACAGGACAAGGGTCAATGGACACAAGCTGGAACACAGGCATTTCCATCTCAACATGAGGAAAAACTTCTTTACTTTGAGGGTGACAGAGCACTGGAACAGGCTGCCCAGAGAGGTTGTGGAGTCTCCTTCTCTGGAGATATTCAAAACCCATCTGGATGCATTCCTGTCCAGTCTGCTCTAGGTGAACGTGCTTTGGCAGGGGGGTTGGACTAGATGATCTCTAGAGGTCCTTTCCAACCTCTACCATTATGTGATTCTGTGATTCCGTGATTCCCCAGCTTAACTGGAATTAGAGGGTCAGCTGGGGAGACTTTAATATTTTCCCCCAGTCCCCTTGATTCATTATCCGAATTCTCTACCATAATAAGGTTAGCATTCCCTATATGATCTTGTTCCTCTGGCCCCTTTTGGTTCGGGCATTCATTCTTCCAGTGTCCTACCTGTTTACAGAAGGCACATTGATTTAAATTCAAAGGAGGGCCTCTTCGTACTCTGGATCCCAGTCCTGCCCCAGGACTCCCTCTATCTTTTCCCCGCTACCTCCTCCATCCGCAACTCCCCTCCTGTATCCTGAGACAACTGTCCCACAAACAACATGCCAAACATTCCTTCTGGGTTTTCTTGATAAGAGCTGACAGACTATTTCCAATTTAACAAGTCAGAAGTTGTAAAAGGGACATGCACAAACACTGGCATACTGTCTATCCTGACAGCCTGTTTCAGCGGTGCCTGTATCAATGCCCTCTAGTTCTACTTGAAATAGGACTAACATTCTCATTTCTCATTTGTCCTTTTTTTTTCAATCTTTTTCTGAATTAACTAGACTTACTTCCTCTTTGGCCCTAGGATTACATGAGGGAGGGGAAGAAGGCACAAGCAACTGTACATGTTCATCACCTGCACAATGTACAGATATATATTTCTTCTGCTTTTTCTTTTCACATTCTTTGTAACACCTCTTTCTCTTTGTTTTCTCATTAACACTTTCTACTAATACATACATGCTGTCAGCATCATTCATGCTTTTTACAAGTTTCATAATTGCACTTTAAAACAAAAAACAAATCAACATATGCAACCTCATCCCATTTATCAAATCAGCAACAATAGTATTAAATTTTAAAGTCTGATTTTTCAGTCATCACTCATCATCATCATCCAATTTATATTGTGCCCACCATTGATTACAATATCATTTTAGCTTATTTTTAGTTGTGGGATCCCCTCCAAATTTATTCCAATTTTTCATGATGCATCCTAGGGGAGAACAAGAGGGTATCTCCTGAGAAGCAGTAGTACCATATCGGTACCGAAAAAGAATTCCCCTATTCAGCAGTTACTAAAGACCCAAGGGGGACTCTAACCCCCAAAGGGGACTCTAACCCCTGTTTTAGAAACGTTATTCTATGAGGGACATCTCCCTTCATCTTCTGCGTATCTCCCTTGATACGTCTTATGCAGGCCAAAATGCTCACTGCTTCTCAGTGATTTTCCTCCCCCTCCCTTTTCCTTATTTCGAAATACCTCTTTTTAGTAGTGTTGCACTGTTGTGTTGCTTACTGCCCGACTGCAGGAGAGAAGCCAATGGAATCCCCGATTAAAAGGTCAGTGCGCGCTGGAGTCCAATTGGACCACTGCTCCCCATCAGGTGCATCAAGACGATCCGGGCAAGGCTGTCAGCGCAGTCCCTTGTCCCAAATCTGGGTTCTTTACCCGGTGTGCAAGCCAATAACACACAGAGCAGAGGTATTTCCAAGTTTATTCCATTAATGCACAGAAATGGGGTGCTCGTCCCAAGGGAGCACACCTTAGTTTCAAAATTTTCCCTTATTATACACAAATTATTTTATATTCTAACAGTTAATACATATTCTATGTTATTCTCTTTAATGATTGGTCAAGGTTTCTTGACTTCCTATGTAAATTAGTATGCAGACTCTGTTTTCTTCTTCCATTGTTCTCTTTTGAGTAGGTGGTATCATTTGGGTAGGTGGTCAATGAGTCGGTGGTCACAATCTCCCCCTACCGAAATTACCTTTTACCTACTTCTCCTCTAATCTTGCCAGTTCCAGGTGGTTTTCTTGGTTTGCTGACCAGTCCTGCAGTTCATCACTCTCTTGACAGGAATATCCTGCTTATCAACAAAGCTACACTGTCTAGTAGTTCTTAGATAAATCATGTCTAGTTACTACCTGTGATTTCTCTATAAATGATGTTGGGGCTGTATAGATGACTTAGCAGCAGCGGCAGGTTCCCTTGGTTGCTTCGATTACATGTTACATTTCATTTTTCTAGTTAATATCAATTTTACTACAACAACAAGGTCACAGGTCCTGCCAAAAAACCTACTCCCGTGTCAGTTCCTCTCCACAGGGCGCAGTTCCTGCCAGGAACCTGCTCCAGCGTGGGTTCTCCATGGGCTGCAGCTTCCTTCAGGGCATATCCACCTGCTCTGGTGTGGGTTCTTCATGGGCTGCAATGTGAATATCTGCTCCTCTGTGGATCTCCATGGGCTGCAGGGGTACAATCTGTGTCACCATGGTATTCACCCTGGGCTGTGCGGGAATCTCTGCTTCGGCACCTGGAGCACACTCTTCCCCTCCTTCTTCACTGACCTTGGTGTCTGCATAGTTGTTTCTTTCACATATTCTCACTAGTCTCTCCCAGCTGCTGTTGTGCAGCAGTTTTTTACCATTTCTTAAATATGTTATCACAGAGGTGATACAAATGTTACTGATTGTCTCAGCTTGGCCAGCAGCAGGTCCATCTTGACTTCTTTCTTTTTTAATAGTTTCTACTTTTTTTCTTACTAATTTGCTTACTTTTGTGTCCATTTAGTACCGAACAGGAAGTTTGGCATGTACCCCTATTCTTCCTATTTCTGATTTATCTTATTGATGACTATTGAATGTTTGCTGTTTTCAAATTTTAGTCAAAATTTCTTAAAACTTTTTGAGGAGTGGGAAGTTTCAGTTTAATTACAGTGTGCAGGATTAGACTATGGGAATCAATTAAGTTCTACTGTAAATTATCTTAATAATGAGAAAAGCACATAATTTTGCATTGGTTTTTGAATTAACTAACTTCATGTTTGCATTTCAGTGGTCTAGTTCCATTGGATTTCCACAGCTTTTCAAAACTTTAGAATGCTTGCTGTTAGCTGAAGACTTTCCAAACTTTTATTGTGCTTACATTTAGCTATATAAAATTAAAGTTCTGTTCTTCATGAGTAAAGCTAAGCATCTTTTGAAAGCTGTTATATTTATAAAAGGCTGTGTTTTTTTTTCAATGCCTCTTCTATTAGCAGTTAATTTAAAAAAATAATTGGAAAAATCAGAGTTGAAATAGGAAAAAGGGTCACATAATTTTGGAAAAGCTACATTCTTCCATTAAGTAGTTGTGTTAATCAGATGCAGTAGCACATTCCCCTGTCTGTAATTAAAAACACAAAGAGTAACCTGGGTAAAACAGAGGATTTTGCCAGGAATGCTGGAAGCCTCTCATTGCCTGAACTGCAAAAACATCACCCTCTGCTGTCCATAAAAGACAGGAAATTGTTAACGACTGTGCTCAAGTTTCATTTGAAACACCTGAAAAAGAATATTTTCTTTTTTTCATTCCTTGTTTGCATTTTGCAAGTTATTTTTTAATGCTGTTGAAACTGAGTCCTATAATGTCACCTGTAATAATGCCAGAATTAAGACTTTTTCCCAACATTTTTTACATAAAGCACATTGGAGCAAGTGATAAAATAATCCTGACTCCTAGCACCAGCAGATTAAGTTGGCTTTTCTTTTTAAAAGCTCTTCCTAAACCCTAGAAACTCAAAGGACTGTTACTTTTATGCATTCAAGGCACTTTGGATTCTACTCCAAGAGCTGAAAAGTTTGTGAAATAATGTATTTTGTAGAAACTAGTGGAACTATGTGAACATACTGATTTTGATTTGCAAATATTTATAGAAATTGATCTTCTGCCAGGTATTTTTAAGTATAATCAGAATAAAGTTTAAAATTCTTACAAAATTAGGTTTTTGGATTGTAAATAGACCTATCAAGTGATGAGAAGTTTATCCATAAGAGTTCAATGCTATCGTGATACTAGAGATTAAACTTTAGTCTTCTTACAGTTGATTACAGTTGTGCAGCTGATTTCAGCAGGCCTGGGATTTTATCGTGGGCCTTTACAATAACCAAACTTCATATAAGAGTCCTAGAGATTAAAATGATGACAGAAATTTTTGTTTCCAAGTATTAACATTCCTAAAGTTATCATACTTTATGTTAATCAGGCCAAAAGGCCTTCACTGGAAAAGTGTATTTCTTGTATATTCCATGTCCTATGTTATTGTATAGTTAAATATATGTCTGGAATGACCAGAATCTTGTGTGCTTGCTTCTTATGGGAGCTTTCTCATAAACTAAAATCTAAGTAGTTACATAGGGCATTCCTATTATCTGTTTAATAAGATCAAAATGAGAACATGCTCACAGATGACTCAACTGCTTATTAAGAGGAGCATTTTCAGAGTGGAATTTGTTGACATTTCAAAAGTTAATACAAAGCTTTGCATTCTGCACCAAGGTTTCTCTAGTTTTCTTCTGGATACAAGGCTATTTCAGAAGGACAAACCTTCTCAGTTCTTATCACTAAGAGCTGGAGCAGAATTAATTTTCAGTTGTGTTGGAGATGGCAGGCAGAATCTTCAGCCTGTCAGTGTGATGGTCTTAACAGCTGACCATCCAAACCAGGATTCCTATTTGTATCTTTGTCCTTTTTATCCTTTATAAAAGCTTTTGTGACTTGAGTGATGAAGGGCTTAGAATAGAATAGAATAGGTTTGATTTAGTTTAGTTTAGTTCAGTTGGATGGGACCTACAACGATCATCTAGTCCAACTGCCTGACCACTTCAGGACTGACCACAAGTTAAAGAGTATTATTAAGGGCATTGTCCAAATGCCTCTTAAACACTGACATGCATGGGGCATCGACCACCTCTGTAGGAAGCCTGTTCCAGTGTTTGACCACCCTCTCTGTAAAGAAATGCTTCCTAATATCAAGTCTGAACTTCCCCTGGTTCAGCTACTTAGTTTAAGTCTAAGTAACTTTCTCAGACCTTCTGAGCTCATGAGAAGTTTGTTACATTTTAAAATTATTTAAATTCCTTTGTCTCCAAACAGATACATGGACCTTCTTAAGGTGATTAAACCTTAGTTTTGAGCCACTTGATTCCTGTGAAAGCAAGTCCTTTGGAAAAGGAAAGATTGTGTTTCTGTTTAGTGTAAACTTTAGGTCTTAGTGGTATAGTTTTTAAACTAAATTCCACAAGAAATTGCTAGTTGTGCTGTGATACAAGCTTTATGAATTTTATTGCCAATGTTCTACCTTTCCTTACTACAATTGTTCTGATATTACTTTTTTCTTGTGTGTGAACTAGAAAAACTGTATATTGAGACTGAGAAATCAGACAGAACATAATGTGATATTGCACTTACAAAAAAGCGAACATAAACAATAATTTTGTATTTAATAATTTTGTAGGTACAAGCCTGTGCAGAAAGTGGATGGAGTTGCAGATGGTTTCACAGGAAGTGGTCAACAGACAGGCACATCTGCTGAACAAACTATAATTGCCCAAAGTCAACATCATCAACAGTTTTTAGGTATGAAAAAATGTGTTATACTGTTGTACAAATAAAATAAACCCTATTATCACCATGAACATCAAGTCATACAAATACAATAATTAGTTATGTCTGTTTGTCTCGCCGAGATAAACAGCTCCGGTGCTGGCACGTCCACAGCGGAGCTGGCCGATCGTGGCAAAAAGGGGCTTTTCCCGAGCTTTTCTGAGGCCGGGACAGGCCAGGGCAGCGGCAGGGACCCGCAGGGAGCCCGCTGACGAGGCAGGGGCGGAGCCTGCAGCAGCAGCAGCCAGCACACACACACACACCCCCCGCCCCCCCTGCAAAAGGCGGCCCTAGGGAGCAGGAGTGACCAGGACGGGCAAACAGGGCGTGGCAGTTCGCACGAGAAGGGTGTGGCAGTTCGCACAAGAAGGGTGGGGAAAGCTCAAGAGAGGGGTTCAGCCATGGTCTCTACCCAAAAGACTTAGCTTCCTGCGTCTTCTGCTCTTGCCAGAGCAGAAGTACCCATACAAACAGAGCTCCTGTGGAAGCATGCAGCCACCCAGGCCTCTGGCTGCTGGGAGTGCCTTAACCTCTCATGGCTGGTGGATGGTAGAAGAGAATCATAGAATCATAGAATGGTTTGAGTTGGAAGGGACCTTTAAAGGTCATCTAGTCCAACCCCCCTGCAGTAAGCAGGGACATCTTCAACTAGATCCGATTGCTCAGAGCCTCATCAAGCCTGGCCCTGAATGTCTCCAGGGATGGGGCCTCCACCACCTCTCTGGGCAACCTGTTCCAGTGTCTCACCACCCTCACTGTAAAGAACTTCTTCCTAATGTCCAATCTAAACCTACCCTGCTCTAGTTTAAAACCATTGCCCCTCGTCCTATCGCTGCATGCCCTTGCAAACAGCCCCTCCCCAGCTTTCTTGTAGGCCCCCTTCAGGTACTGGAAGGCCGCTATAAGGTCTCCCCGGAGCCTTCTCTTCTCCAGGCTGAACAACCCCAACTCTCTCAGCCTGTCCTCATAGCATAGGTGCTCCAGCCCTCGGATCATCCTCGTGGCCCTCCACTGGGCCCCCTCCAACAGGTCCATGTCCTTCTTGTGCTGAGGACTCCAGAGCTGGACGCAGTACTCCAGGTGGGGTCTCACGAGAGCAGAGTAGAGGGGGAGAATCACCTCTCTTGATCTGCTGGCCATGGTTCTTTTGATGCAGCCCAGGATGCGATTGGCCTTCTGGGCTGCAAGTTCACATTGTTGGCTCGTGTTGAGCTTCTCATCCACCAGTACCCCCAAGTCCTTTTCCGCAGGGCTGCTCTCTATCACATCATCCCCCAGCCTGTATTGATAACAAGGATTGTCCCAACCCAGGTGCAGGACCTTGCACTTGGCCTTGTTGAACTTCATGAGGTTTGCACGGGCCCACCTCTCTAGCTTGTCCAGGTCCCTCTGGATGACATCCTGTCCCTCTGGCCTGTCAACTGCACCACTCATCTTGGTGTCATCGGCAAACTTGCTGAGGGTGCACTTGATCCCACTGTCTATGTCATTGATGAAGACATTGAACAGCACCGGTCCCAGTACGGCTCCCTGAGGGACACCACTTGTCACCCCTCTCCATCTGGACGTCGAGCCATTGACCACTACCCTCTGGATGCAACCATCCAGCCAGTTCCTTATCCACCAAACAGTCCACCCATCAAATCCGTATCTCTCCAACTTAGAGAGAAGGATGTTGTGGGGGACCATGTCAACGGCCTTGCAGAAGTCCAGATAGATGATGTCTGTTCCTCTTCCCTTGTCCGCTGATGCAGTCACTCCATTGTAGAAGGCCACCAGGTTGGCCAGGCAGGACTTGCCCCTGGTGAAGCCATGCTGGCTGTCTCAAATCACCTCCCTGTCCTCCATGTGCTTTAGCATAGCTTCTAGGAGGATCTGTTCCATGATCTTCCCAGGCACAGAGGTGAGGCTGATTGGTCAGTA
The DNA here is from genome assembly GCA_947846985.1 of Fratercula arctica. Taxonomy (NCBI): domain Eukaryota; kingdom Metazoa; phylum Chordata; class Aves; order Charadriiformes; family Alcidae; genus Fratercula; species Fratercula arctica. The sequence continues at coordinate 10,883,327 of CANTUZ010000025.1, forward strand.
GTTCCCAGGGTCCTCCTTTCTACCCTTTTTAAAAATGTGTGCGATATTTCCCTTTTCCAGTCACCGGGGATTTCACCTGACTGCCATGACTTTTCAAATATCATGGAGAGTGGCTTGGCAACTACATCAGCCAATTCCCTCAGGACTCTGGGATGCATCTCATCAGGTCCCATAGACCTGTGTATATTCAGGTTCCTCAGGTGGTCATGAACCTTATCTTCCCTTACAGTGGGAGGGACTTTGTCCCCCAGGTCCCCGTCTTGCAGTCCTTCAACTTGGGAGGCATGAGGAGAGAGGCTGGCAGGGAAGACAGAGGCAAAAAAGTTGTTGAGAACCTCAGCCTTCTCCTCGTCTGTTGTTACCAGTTTGCCATTCTTGGTCATCAGGGAGGGTATGCTTTCTTTGACCTTCCTTTTCTGGTTGACATACTGTAGAAGCCCTTCTTGTTATTCTTAGCATCCCTTGCCAAGTTCAGCTCCAGCCATGCCTTGGCCTTCCTGACCTCATCCCTACATAACCGGGCAGCATCCCTATACTCTTCCCAGGACACCTGATGCTGCTTGAACTTCCTGTGCAGTTCCTTCTTGCCTTTTAGTTTGACCAGCAGGTCCCAGCTCAGCCATGCTGGTCTCCTCCCTTTCTTGCTTGATTTCTTACCCCTGGGGATCAAGAGCTCTTGTGCTCTATGGAAAGCATCCTTGAAGATCTGCCAGCTCTGTTCTGCCCCCTTGTCCCTGAGGACTGTTTCCCAGAGGGTCCTATTGACAAACTCCTTGAAGAGCCGGAGGTTTGCTTTCCTAAAATTCAGGGTCCTGACTAGGCTCCTCATCTGGCACATATCCCTGAGGACCGTGACCTCCACCAGTGTGAAGAGATGACAGCTGTGTGAGGTGCAACCAGGTGGATGGTCTACTCAGCCTGGTAGCCTGGGGGACTTCAACCACCCCGATATCTGTTGGAAGGACAACACAGTGGGGCACAAGAAATCCAGGAAGTTCTTGTGTCGAGGACAACTTTCTTTTCTGAATGGTAGAGATGCCAACGAGGAGAGGAACTATGCTGGACCTCGTCCTTACCAACAAGGAGGGGCTGGTGGGGAATGTGAAGCTCAAGGGTAGCCTTGGCTGCAGCAATCATGAAATGGCAGAATTCAAGATCCTTAGGGCAGCGAGGAGGGTACGCAGCAAGCTCACTACCCTGGACTTCAGGAGAGCAGACCTGCTTGGGACCTGCTTGGCAGGGTAACATGGGAAAAAGCACTGGAGGGAAGAGGGGCCCAAGAGAGCTGGTTAGTATTCAAGGATCACCTCCCCCAAGCTCAGGAGCGGTGCATCCCAAGAATGAAGAAGTCAGGCAAAAATGCCAGGAGGCCTGCATGGATGAACAAGGAGCTCCTGGACAAGCTCAAAAGCAAAAAGGAGGCCTACAGAGGGTGGAAGCAAGGACAGGTAGACTGGGTGGAATACAGAGAAACTGTCCGAGTGACCAGGAACCAGATTAGGCAAGCTAAAGCCCAGATAGAATTAAATCTGGCTAGGGACATCAAGGATAACAAGAAAAACTTCTATAAGCATGTCAGAGATAAAGGGAAGACTAGGGAAAATGTGGACCTTCTCAGGAAGGAAACAGGAGACCTGGTCACCCAGGATATGGAGAAGACTGAGGTGCTGAATGACTTTTTTGCCTCAGTCTTCACCGGCAAGGGCTCTAGCCATACCGCCCAAGTTGCAGAAGGCAAAGGCAGGGTCTATGAGAATGAAGAACCACCAACTACAGAAGAAGATCAGGTTTGAGACCATCTAAGGAACCTGAAGGGTACACAAGTCCATGGGACCTGATGAAATCCATCCACGGGTCCTGAGGGAGCTGGCGGATGAAGTTGCTAAGCCGCTTTCCATTATATTTGAAAAGTCATGGCAGTCTGGGGAAGTTCCCGCTGACTGGAAAAGGGGCAACATAACCCCCATTATCAAAAAGGGACAAAAGGAAGATCCGGGGAACTACAGACTGGTCAGTCTCACCTCTGTGCCTGGCAAGATGATGGAGCAGATCCTCCTGGAATCTCTGCTAAGGCACATGGAAAGTAAGGAGGTGATTGGTGATAGCCAACATGGCTTCAGCAAAGGCAAATCGTGCCTGACAAATTTGGTGACCTTCTAAGATGTTGCCACAGCATTGGTGGATAAGGGGAGAGCAACCAACGTCATCTACCTGGACTTATGCAAAGCATTTGACACTGTCCCGCACAACATCCTGGTCTCTAAATTGGAAAGGCATGGATTTGATGGATGGACCACTTGATGGATAAGGAATTGTCTGGATGGCCGCACTCAAAGGGTTGCGGTCAATGGCTCAATGTCCACATGGAAAACAGTGACAAGTGGTGTTCCTCATGGGTTAGTACTGGGACCGGTGCTGCTTAACATCTTTGTCGGAGACATGGACAGTGGGATTGAGTGCACCCTCAGCAAGTTTGCCAACAACACCAAGCTGTGTGGTGCAGTCGACACACTGGAGGGAAGGGATGCCATCCAGAGGGACCTGGACAGGCTTGAGAGGTGGGCCCAAGCAAACCTCATGAAGTTCAACCAGGTCAAGTGCAAGGTCCTGCACCTGGGTTGGGACAATCCTTGTTATCAATACAGGCTGGGGGATGATGTGATAGAGAGCAGCCCTGCGGAAAAGGACTTGGGGGTACTGGTGGACGAGAAGCTCAACATGAGCCAACAATGTGTGCTTGCAGCCAAGAAAGCCAACCGCATCCTGGGCTACATCAAAAGAAGTATGGCTGGCAGATCCAGAGAGGTGATTCTCCCCCTCTACTCTGCTCTCACGAGACCCCACCTGGAGTACTGCGTCCAGCTCTGGAGTCCTCAGCACAAGAAGGACATGGACCTGTTGGAGAGGGCCCAGTGGAGGGCCACGAGGATGATCCGAGGGCTGGAGCACCTATGCTATGAGGACAGGCTGAGAGAGTTGGGGTTGTTCAGCCTGGAGAAGAGAAGGCTCCGGGGAGACCTTATAGCGGCCTTCCAGTACCTGAAGGGGGTCTAGAGGAAAGATGGGGAGGGACTCTTTATCAGGGAGGGACTCTTTATCAGGGAGTGTAGTGATAGGACGAGCGGAGATTCAGATATTAGGAAGAAATTCTTTACTGTGAGGTTGGTGAGACACTGGAACAGATTGCCCAGGGAGGTTGTGGATGCCCCATCCCTGGAGACATTCAAGTCCAGGTTGGATGGGGCTTTGAGCAACCTAGTCTAGTGGAAGTTGGCCCTACCCATGGCAGGGGGGTTGGAACTAGATGTTTTTTAAGATCCCTTCCAACCCAAACCATTCTATGATTCTATGTTGCCCTGTTTAAAACTCTCACTGATATCAGAACAAAAAGATATTCATAGAAGCTATATGTTTTATATTTTAAGACTTATGCAATATTTAATATGCATCATGCAAATATAAAGGAAAAAATGTGCAAAATCTACTTGCATGTAGATTTGAAATATATTGCAATGCAATTGTAACGAAGCATTTTATACAAAAAATACAATCTTGCCCTAAAAACTCATTAATTTCCACTGGCTTCCCAATTTTTTGAATATGCACCTAAATTAGGATTATATTTTTGCACTGCAGTTGTGTTGACCATTGACAAGAAGGTGTATTGAGTTTGTGCTGCAACATTATAAATGGAAAGAGCCAAATAGTTAAAACCAGAAACCCAAGGTTCATGTTTAAAAATGTGTATTTTGTGTATTCATTGATGTAGCTAAGCATATCATTTTCTCAGTTGTGGAAGCAAATGGTTATTTAGTAATTTTCTAATGTAAAAAAGCTTATTAAATGTGTTATTGTAATAATTATACATTAGTTTTGAGTTCATATATTGGGATTTTGAAGCACCATATCCTTTGGCCTAACCTTGCTGTTACTAAAATCATTGGGAACCTTAGGCTAGAGTTTGTATGTTTTTGAATTTTCCCTTCCACTCTCTCCCCAGTTGACAGTGCATTTTTCCCCCTCTACCAGTGTATCTCATGGAAACATTTATGAGAAATAGTAAAAGCACGTTGGCTACAGTTGAGAGTCTTGTAAATTTCAAACAGTATATGCTGCTGAGTCTACTAAACCCTAACATGTATGACAATGCAAAAACTATTCAGTTGATCAAAACAGAAACTATTAAATTATATTAATCTCTTATGTACTGACATGGATATTCTGCTTCATCCTGTCCACTTCTGAAAATGTGTCTTAGCTTTTTTTATATACAGGTACAATATTTTTGTGAAATCATTTTTATCTGCTGTCTGTCAAGAATAATTTAATATCTCCATTTGCTTAAAAAAATAGCCATCTGGTTTGTTCACAATTTTATTGCAAATTTAAAATATATTGAATATGAAAGACATTCCTTTTTGGGCATTATGACCTTCTAGACTATTTCTTTACATCATCCTTAAATGCTTTCTAATCAAACAGTTGGAGGCCGTCTTGGGCATAGTGATCATGAAATGATAGAGTTTTTGATTCTCAGAGAAGCAAGGAGGGGGGTCAGCAGAACTGCCACCATGGACTTCTGGAGAGCAGACTTTGATCTTTTCAGGAACCTGCTTGACAGAGTCCCTTGGGAGGCAGTCCTGAAGGGCAAAGGAGTCCAGGAAGGCTGGACCTTTTTCAAGAAGGAAGTCTTAAAGGTGCAGGAGCAGGCCGTCCCCATGTGCTGTAAAACGAGCCGTTGGGGGAAAAGACTGGCCTCGCTGAAAAGAGAGATATAGTCACAACTCAGGGAAAAAAGGAGAGTTCTTCTTTGGAAGAAGGGGCAGGCCACTCAGGAAGGCAACAAAGATGTTGTAAGGCTATTTAGGGAGAAAATTAGAAAGGTCAAAGCCCAACTAGAACATAACCTGGCTTTGGATGTTAAGAACAATAAAAAGAGTTTCTATAAATATATTAGTAACAAAAGGAGGACTCGGGAGAATCTCCATCCATTATCAGAAGAAGGCAGTAACATGGTGACAAAGGATGAGGAGAAGGCTGAGGTACTTAATGCCTTCTTTGCCTCAGTCTTCAGTAGTAGGACCAGTTGTTCCCTGACTACCCAGACCCTGAGCTAGCAGATAGGGGCGGGGATCACACTGAAGCCCCCGTAATCCAGAGGGAGATGGTGAGGGACCTGCTCAAACACCTGGATGTACACAAGTCTATGGGGCTGGATGGAATCCACCCGAGGGCACTGAGGGAGCTGGCGGAAGTGCTCACCAAGCCACTTTCCGTCATTTATCAGTAGTCCTGGCTAATTGGGGAGGTCCCAGTTGACTGGCGGCTAGCAAATGAGACACCCATCCACAAGAAGGGCCAGAAGGAGGATCTGGGGAACTACAGGCCTGTCAGTCTGACCTCGGTGCCTGGGAAGGTCATGGAACAGATCATCCTGAGTGGCATTATGCGGCACATGCAGGACAACCAGGCGATCAGGCCCAGTCAGCATGGGTTCATGAAAGGCAGATCCTGCTTGACAAACCTGATCTCCTTCTATGACCTGCTTGGTGGATGAGGGAAAGGCTGTGGATGTCGTTTACCTGGACTTTAGTAAGGCCTTTGATACAGTTTCCCACAGTACCCTCCTGGAGAAACTGGCTGCCCATGGCTTGGATGGGAGTACTCTACGCTGGGTTAAAAACTGGCTGGAGGGCCGGGCCCAGAGAGTGGTGGTGAATGGGGTTAAATCCAGTTGGTGGCCGGTCACGAGTGGTGTTCCCCAGGGCTTGGTATTGGGGCCAGTTCTCTTTAATATCTTTATCAATGATTTGGATGAGGGGACTGAGTGCACCCTCAGTAAGCTTGCAGATGACACCGAGTTAGGTGGGTGTGTCGACCTGCTGGAGGGTAGAAAGGATCTGAAAGAGGGATCTGGACAGGCTGGATGGATGGGCCGGGGCCAATGGCATGAGGTTCAACAAGGCCAAGTGCCGGGTCCTGCACTTGGGTCACAACAACCCCATGCAGTGCTATAGGTTTGGGGAAGAGTGGCTAGAGAGCTGCCTGGCAGAAAAGGTCCTGGGGGTATTGATTGACTGACAGCTGAATATGAGCCAGCAGTATGCCCAGGTGGCCAAGAAGGCCAACAGCATCCTGGCCTGTATCAGGAGCAGTGTGTAGAGCAGGACTAGGGAAGTGATTGTCCCCCTGTACTCAGCACTGGTGAGACCCCCACCTCAAGTACTGTGTTCACTTTTGGGCCCCTCGTTACAAGAAAGACACTGAGGTGCTGGAGCGCGTCCAGAGAAGGGCAACGAAGCTGGTGAGGGGTCTGCAGAATAAGTCTTATGAGGAGCGGCTGAAGGAGCTGGGGATGTTTAGCCTAGAGAAAAGGAGGCTGAGGGGAGACCTTATCGCTCCCTACAACTACCTGAAAGGAGGTTGTAGCGAGGTGGGGGTCGGCCTCTTCTCCCAAGTTACAAGTGATAGGACAAGAGGAAATGGCCTCAAGTTGTGCCAAGGGAGGTTTAGACTGGATATTAGGAAAAATTTCTACCCTGAAAGGGTTAGGGTTATATCAAACATTGTAACAGGCTGCCCAGGGAAATGGTTGAGTCACCATCCCTGGAGATATTTAAAAGACGGGTAGACATAGTGCTTAGAGGTATGTTTTAGTGATGGGTTTTGTCAAGAATTAGACTGATGGTTGGACTAGATGATCTGAAAGGTCCCTTCCAACCTAGACAATTCTATCATTCTACGATTCTATGAGTACAGATGATCTGAGTAGAACTAGCATATTTCTGAGACAAAATCAAGCACCTTTGCTCAAACTAGCTGAAAGTAGTTTGTACTAATATCTTTGTTCCATAGCTTAGGAGGTCCTTAAAGCTTTCCAAGCTGTTGTGGTAGCTTAGTTAGAGGAACAAGAAAACAAATGGATGATGATGGGCATTTATTGAATTATAGAATTATATAGGTTGGAAGGGACATCTGGGATCCAACCCACCCCACTCCTCAGGCATGGCCCCTGCGTGTGTTTGACATTCTCATAGGGAAAAAAATTCCTAATATCTAAGTGTAATTTCCCATGTTTCAGCTTGTGTCCATTGCCTGTTGTCCTTCTTTCTCTTTTGAAAGCTAAACAATCCCAGCCTCAGCCTCTCCTTTTATGCCATATGCTCCATCCCCCTGCCCATCTTGGTGACCCTCTGCTGGGCTCACTCCAGTCTGTTAATGTCTTTCTTGTACTGGGGAGCCCAAAAGTGGACCCAGGACTCCAGTTGTAGTCTCATCAGTACTGAATAAAGGGTGAAAAAATTACTTCTCTTAACCTTCTGGCTACATTACTGCTACTACAGCCCAGGATGCAGTTGGCCTTGACCACAAAGGCACACTGCTGTCTCATATACTAGTTGTCTGCCAGAACCCCAGGTCCTTTTCTTCAAAGCTGTTCTCTAGCCAGTCAGCCCTCAGCCTGTACTGGTGTATGGAGTTGTTCCATCCCAGATCTGGGAAATTTCCCTGTGTTGAACTCAGTGAGGTTCCTGTCACCCCATTTCTCCAGCCTGTCGAGGTCCCTCTGAGTAACAGCCCTGCCCTCCAGTGTATCAACTGCTCCCTCCAATTTAGTATCATCCAGAAACTTTCAGAGTGTGCACTCTATCCCATCATCCAAGTCATTAATAAAGATGTTAAACAGTATCAGCCCCAGTATCAATCCTTGAGAGGCCACTGGTAATCAGTCAATGGTTGGACTTTGTACCACTGATCATAACAGTGAGCATGATGGTCCAGCCAAATTTCCACCCACCTTATTGTCCACTTATCCAGTCCATATTTCACAGATTTGGCTATAAGAATACTATGAAAGACCATGTCAAAGGCCTTGTTGAAGTCGAGGTGAACAACATCCAATGCTCTCCCCTAGTGCTGAGTTAGTCATCTCATCATAGAAGGCAATCAAGTTGGTCAGGCACAATTTACCATTGGTAACTCCATGCTGGCTGTTCCCAGTCACCTTCTTGTCCTTTCTGTGCTTGGGCATGGCTTCCAGGAGGGTTTGTTTCATAACTTTCCCAGGGATTGAGATGAGACTGACCAGCCTGTAGGTCCCGGGATCCTTCCCCTTGCCCTTCTTGAAGATGAGTGTAACATTTGCATTTTTCCAGTCATCAGGAAACTTCTTTGACCACCATGACCTTTTAATGTTGATAGAGCATGGCCTTACAATGGCATCAGCCAGCTCCTTCAATCCCATTTGCATCCTGTGTGATCCCATAGACTTCTATATGTCCAACTGGCTTAAGTGTTCTCTAACTATGTTTTTCTCTACTGTGGATAATGCTTCACTCCCACAGACTGCTAGGAGGCTCAGGGGACTGAGAGGTCTTAGGGCAGTAGTTACTGGTGAAAACTGAAGTAAAAAAAAGGCAATGAATACCTCATCCTTTTCCATGCCATTGGTCACTAGGTCTGCCCCACTGATTAACAGGCCCACATTTTCTTTAGCCTTCCTTTTACTGCCATCATACCTATAGAAGCTCTTCTTTTTGGCCTTCATATCCCTTGCTAGTTCCAACTCCAGTTGAGCTTTGGTTTTCCTAACTTCATCCCTGCACACTTGGGCAATGTTTCTATGTTTCTCCTTCAAAACCCATTCCTGCTTAGGCAACTCTATGATTCTATGATTCTGTGTAGCTAGCACCATTCACAACAGCTTTCTTCTGTTATGTTGTCATGGAACAGATGCATCTCGAGTACTTCCAGAGTTTGGAGAAGTTGAAATATCTTCTCTGCCAGATGGTACTACCCTTGAGGACATAAAAGCACTGCAAAGTCTTTATCGAGAACACTGTGAGGTAAGAGAAGATCATTCTTTGAAAATTCATGTCTTCTGGTGAGAATCAGTATAACAGGATGACTGACACAAAACACATTACAGCCAGCCTACTTGTATCTGATGTGCTCCTCAAATATTTTCCTTATTCCATCGGAAAGGACATTTGCGAAAAGACTTCTCTGGAATTTCTCTCTTTACAGGGAAAGAAAATAACATGTAATAGAATACCGATACTGGAATGTAATCATGTGTAGGTTTTGAGAATTTTACATAAATTGAACTTTAGATAATATATATACAGAGTTTTGCTTTTGGTTATAGGAGTTGAAATCAGATTATATTATTTCTAACGTTTATGTTATAAACAAACTCACTTTTTGCTTCAGAAGCAGGTTTTTGAAAAACTTAATGCCACATTTCATATTGGATAATGTGTTTTAAAATTATTGTTGAAGGTGCTTTAAAACATGTAATGAAGTAAAAAAATTAATGAAATAGTAGGTTTCCTTTGTTTTTGTAATAGCATTAAAATTTCTGTTTAGATGTATTCATATATGTGCTTAAGCTCTTGTCTGGAGGATTCCTTGTATTTGCACTTGGCCTGATCTGAGTCTCTGTCCACACTAGTATGGACAGTTGGAAAATTTGTTGCTAAAAAGTTATTAAAAAGGATATTATATGTTTATTTATAAACATACATTTTACTATTTTTTCTGCAAAAAGACCGAGGGGGGAGCTATACCCCTGGGAGGAGTTAGACCGGGGAGGGGGGATGAGGTAGAAGACTATCTGTGCTTGTTTTATATTTTTTTAGGCAATAGTGGATGTTGTTGTGAATCTTCAGTTTAGCCTGATAGAAAAATTGTGGCAAACTTTCTGGCGCTATTCTCCCTCTGCTCCAGCTGACGACACAGCTATTATTGAACTGAGGTCAGTAAATGTCTCTGTTTACTGTTCACCATCATAATATAACAGCGGGAGTCAAATCAAAGAAAGTCTTAATTTTACATATAGGCTAAGAACCTTTTCTGATATTAGTAGTTTTTCAGGTTAAATTTGTGTTGTCTGCTATTAGACATATAGGCTGTTGGTATATGTCAAACTGCAGCCTTGAAATGATTGTATACGTCTTCTATTTTTTCCTTTGTTTGGATGTCTAAAGTCAAAGTATCTTTTCACAATATACTGTCCAGTTCGTTTAAATTGCAAGGACCATTTTTATCATACCTCTACATAATTTATGGGCTGGAGCAGAACTTTGGAGGCTATTTTTCCCCAGTTTCATATGAAGAAGTTAGAGAGTTTCATTTGGATGTAAAACAGACACATTTATAAAGTTTTTATTAAATAATCAATTTCAAAGTCCATTGTATTTTTCTTATCTGTATGTGAATGCTTTTTCATTTGTTACATTTATTCACACCAGCAATCTGAGTGAAATAGAAAGTCGACTTCCAAAAGGAAAACTGATTACTCTGTGCAAAAATGAGTCTATTCTGAAATGGATGGGTAATTGTGACCATGTGATGTACCAGGCTTTGGTGGAGATTCTCATTCCTGATGTCCTTAGACCTATTCCTAGTAAGTTAAACACAGATAACATCTCATAAGAGTGTGTTGTATTTTGGTTTATGTGGTGATTTTTTTGTGCCTCACGTGAAACTTTTGGGAATGATTTCAAAGGATGTAAACGTAGTGTGTGTCATCTTTCCTTAATTCTGTTGAGTAGGAAGGTGTACTGGAGTTGATGTAAGCATTGTATTTAAAGAAAAGGAGAGTGGATATTTCACTGCATTTAGGAAAGTCTCTAGAAGTTTTAAGAATATATTTCCCTATGGAATATACTTTTGTCACTGCAAATTCTAAGTTTTTATTAATTTTAAGATAACAATGGGTTCCTTTACATACTGGCTTTAGTCTAGCTGACAGCTGTGAATGCACTATGGCCCTGAGCCTGAGTCCATTAATACCAGACAGTCTTTCCGCTGACTTCAGTAGGCTTTAGTTTAAGTTTTATATATAAAAGGTCTAGTTGTTAAAAAAGCAAAATGCATATGCTTTGTCATTTCATTTTTGGATAATTAAACATTTATGTATTATCAGTGGCTGCTAAAACCTTATCAGCTTTGATACCTATTAAACCAACATAACACTGTCAAACATTTTAAGTCTTGTTTATTATTCCAGTCTACTATACTTCCTGCTCTATTTCCATTATGAAGGACTCATCAATTGCTTCTAGTATTATAGCCAAATGACCATTATCAGTAACAGAGCTTTCTTTTCAAAGTTGATTTTATTGCTCAAGCATGGTATTTTTTTAAGGCTCTTTTTGGTAGTAAATGTTTTTAAATTGGTTTCCAGGAAGGATAAATTCCTTCCTAAATCATTTATTGTTTTGTATGTTGTGTGAAATATTAAAAAGAAATTATAATTACATATATATAACATAATATGATATATAATATTAAAAGAAATTTTAAAAGAAATATTAGGAACCAACAGGGAAACACCTTGAAGGAATTAGGCTGTGTTCCTCTAAAAAGGTGACAAGGATGATAGGCTCACGAAAGTGCTTCTATAGCAATGCAAGCAGCATGGGTAACAAACAGGAAAAGATGGAAGGTGCTGTACACCTGGAAAGCTATGATTTAATCACTATCCCTGAAACTTGGTGGGACGAATCACACGACTGGAGCGCTGCAATCGATGGCTATAAACTGTTCAGAAAGCACAGGCAAAGAAGGAAGGGTGGGGAGTTTGCCCTCTATGTAAAAAACTGTTTGACTGCACAGACCTGTCTTTGAAAAACAGTGACGAACAGGTTGAGAGCTTATGGGAAAAGCCAACAAAGGAAACCTCGTGGTTGGTGTTTACTACAGGCCACCGGATAAAGAGGAGGATGTTGATGAAGCATTCTTACTTCAACTACAGGAAGCATCACGCTCGCAGGCTCTAATCCTCCTGGGGGCCTTCATTCACCCTGACACTGTCAATGTCTCCTCCCACGTCTCTCAAGACCCTGAACCTCAAGGCAGGGACTGGGGAAATGAAGTTCCTCCCATCATAGGAGAAGATCAGGTTCAAGACCACCTGAGGAACCTGAGCATACACAAGTCCATGGGACCCGATGAGATGCACCCCAGGGTCCTGAGGGAATTGGCTGATGTAGTTGCCAAGCCACTCTCCATGATATTTGAAAAGTCACGGCAGTCAGACTACATCCCCGGTGACTGGAAAAAGGGGAAACGTTGCACCCATTTTTAAAAAGGAGGACCCTGGGAACAACCGACCAGTCAGCCTCACTTCTGTGCCCAGGAAGATCATGGAGCAGATCCTCCTGGAAGATACGTCGAAACATATGGAAGACAGGGAGGTGATTAGAGACAGCCAACATGGCTTCAGCAAGGGCAAATCATGCCTGACTAATCTAGTGGTGTTCTACAATGGAGTGACTGCATCGGTGGACAAGGGAAGAGCTACGGATGTCATCTACCTGGACTTGTGTAAGGCCTTTGATACGGTCCCCCACAACATTCTTGCCACTAAATTGGAGAGATATGGGTTTGATGGATGGATAAGGAACTGGCTGGATGGCCACGTCCAAAGAGTTACAGTCAACGGCTCAATGTCCAAGTGGAAACCAGTGACGAGTGGTGTCCCTCAGGGGTCCGTATTGGGACCAGTACTGTTTAGTATCTTCATCAACAATGTAGACAGTGGGACTGAGTGCACCCTCAGCAAGTTTGCGGATGACACCAAGCTGAGTGATGCAGCTGATTTGCTAGAGGGAAGGGATGGCATCCAGAGGGACCTTGAGAGGCTTGAGGAGTGGGCCCACGCGAACTTCATGAAGTTCAACAAGGCCAAGTCCAAGGTCCCGCACCTGGGTCGGGGCAATCTCCGGTATTAATACGGACTGGGGATGAATGGATTGAGAGCAGCCCTGAGGAGAAGACCTTGGGGATACTGGTGGACGAAAAATTGGACATGAGCTGGCAATGTGCGCTCGCAGCCCAGAAAGCCAATCGCATCCTGGGCTGCATACAAGGAAGCATGGCCAGCAGGTCAATTCTGACCCTCTATTCCACTCTCGTGAGACCCCACCTGGAATACTGCATCCAGTTCTGTTAGAGCGGATCCAGAGGAGGGCCACAACAATGATCAGAGGTCTGGAACACCTCTCCTATGAGGAAAGGCTGAGAGAGTTGGGGTTGTTCAGCCTGGAGAAGAGAAGGCTCCGGGGAGACCTTATTGCGGAGGGCGGAGAGAGACTTTTTACCAGGGCCTGTAGTGACAGGACAAGGGGCAACGGTTTTAAACTGAAAGAGGGTAGATTCAGATCTAGATTTAGGGCTCAGGAGCATATCTGAAATGCTTGTACACCAACGCACGCAGTATGAGAAACAAACAGGATGGACTGGAAGCACTGGTTAGTTCCCAGAACTATGATATCATTGGTAGTAGTCAGACATGGTGGAACGAGTCCCATGACTGGAGTGCTGGGATGGAGGGCTGGCTACAGGCTGTTCAGGAGGGATAGGCAGGACAGGTGAGGTGGACGCGTCGCACTATATGGAAGGGAGAGGTTTGATTGTACAGACCTTACAGTTAGCGATGATGTGGTGGAGAGCCTCTGGGTGAGGATTAGGGGGATGGAAAACAAAGGAGATGTTGTAGTGGGTGTCTACTACCGATCGCCCAGCCAGGATATAAGCACTGATGAGTTATTCTATAGGGAATTAGGAGAAATCTCTGGCTCGGTAGCCCCTTGTCCTTATGAGAGATTCCAACTTCCCAGACATCAACTGGGAATATCATACTGCTGTGATGAGCAGGTCTTGGAAATTCTTGAAGTTTGTGGGAGATAACTTCTTGTCACAGGCACTCAGTGAGCCAACTAGGAAAGATGCCCTACTAGACTTGCTGTTTGTGAATAGAGAGGGACTCGTGGGGGATGGGATGGTAGGTGGCTGTCTTGGCCACAGGGATCACGAAATGGTTGAGTTTGAAATTTTCAGTGTAATGAGAAAAAAGGTGAGCAGAGTTGCTACGCTGGACTTCAAGAGAGCAAACTTTAAGCTATTCAGGGAGCTACTCAGAAGACTTCCCAGGGAATCTGCTTTTGAGGGCTTAGGAGTCCATGAGTGCTGGTCAGTTTTTAAGAACCACCTTTTAGAAGCACAGGAGCAGGCAATTCCAGCGTGTCATAAGCCAAGCAAGCAGGGCAGAAGAGTACAGAACTGTGGTTTGTTTATGCAGGGAGAAGACACAAAAGGCCAAAGTTGAACTAGAGTTGAAACTGATCAGTGTTGTGTCAGACAGCAAGAAGGGCTTTTCTAAGTACATTAATAGCAAGAGGAGTTCTAAGGAAAACATTGGACCGATATTTGTTGAAGATGGTCACCTGACTAATAGGGATGAAGAAAAAGTGGAGGCATTCAATGCTTTTTTGGCCTCAGTCTTTAATAATACTGATAGACCTTGGGCTGCCCAGTCCCCTGAGTTGGAGGACCATGACTGCAGGAACAGTGGTTTTTCATAGAGGATGTTACGGCAGGACCCCTCTCGATCATCTACCAAAGGTCTTGGGAGTCTGGGGAGGTCCCTGCTGACTGGAAGCTAGCCAATGTTATTCCAATTTACAAGAAGGGCATGAGGGAAGACCCAGGGAACTACAGACCTGTTAGTCTAACCTCAGTTCCTGGAAAAATTGCGGAGAAGGTTATACTGGGTGCTATTGAAAGAATAATGCAATCCTCAGGCACAGCCAACGTGGGTTCACAAAGGGAAAGTCCTGTCTAACTAATTTAATATCCTTCTATGATAAGGTCACCCACCTAGTGGATGAAAGGAAGGCAGTGGATGTAGTCTTTCTGGATTTTAGTAAGGCTTTTGATACTGTCCCTCACAGCATCCTTCTGGACAAGTTGTCCAACTGTGGGATGAGCAGGTTCATGGTGCGCTGGGTGAAGAACTGCCTGAATGGCAGGGCTCAAAGGGTTATAGTGAACGGGGCTACATCTGGCTGGCGACCGGTCACCAGTGGTGTTCCTCAGAGTTCAATTCTAGGGCCAGTTCTGTTCATTATTTAAATCAACGATCTGGATGCAGGAGTTGAATGCACCATTAGCAACTTTGCTGACGATACCAAATTGGGAGGTGCTGTTGACTCTCTTGAGGGACAAGAGGCCTTGCAGAGGGATCTAGATAGATAGAGCATTGGGCAATCATCAATGGCATGAAATTTAACAAGTCCAAATGCTGGATTCTGCACCTGGGACAGAGTAACGCCGGGCACAAGTATGAATTGGGAGAGGAGTGGTTGGAGAGCAGCCCTGCAGAAAGGGATCTGGGGGTGCTGGTTGACAGCAGGCTCAATGTGAGTCAGCAGTGTGCCCTGGCAGCCAAGAGGGCAAACCGCATACTGGGGTGCATTAGGAGCAACCTGATCTAGTGAAAGGTGTCCCTGCCCATGGCAGGGGAGTTGGACCTTTAAAGGTCCCTTCCAACCCAAACCATATGATGATTCTATGATGATGATCCGGAGAGCTATGGCCCCTCCAACTACTGATGCTAGAACCCTCACTCACTCCCATAGCTGACACCACAGGCCCCAATGTGCCTACACCCCCCAGTCTGACTCCAGTAGCTGGGCACCACATTTCACTCACACAGAGGTCTCACCAGCAGCTGGCACCTGTTCCTTGCAGCACACACACACAGGGGACAGAGAGCGAGATTATGCAGAGCGATAGTTAAGAAAAGATTTTAAAAGAAAATATAAGAAAATAGGACAGGCTGTAGTGATCAGGCGCAGGGCTCAGCCAGACAAGCGTACTGACTGGCCCCGTTTTACCCGTGACTGACCTGTTTTATCCCCCTTTCTGTCTATCCCCCCTCTTTGTTTCTCCCTGCTTCCCCTTCCCCCTGCAAGTCCCTTCATCAGTTTGTATAGTTCTATCAATTCCTACATCCCTCCCAGTTTGGTGCCTGGGATCCCCCCTGGTTTAACATCTTATCAGTTGCAAAGTTCAGGTTGATCTTCCTGGAACTGGTGCCTGTAGTTTAAATTCCTTCCTAAAACATTTATTGCATGTTTTGCATGCTGTGTTAAATATTAAAAAGAAATTTCCTATTTACAATCCAGTATAATCCTTGTAAATGCTAAGTTTTATATCCTTTCTGTGGACCAAACAATAATCACTTTATAAAGTTGCCTTAATATTTTAAGACATAGAGCCTCAGCTATCCTTGTAGCTAGCAAAGCTATTTTTGATACTGTAAATGACACCTTCTGCCATGGTGACTTCAAGTGTAATCACAGAACCATAGAATAGTTGAGTAGTTGAGGCTGGAAGGGATCTCTGGAGACTGTCTAGTCCAAACCCCCTCCCAACCTCGGCTCAAAGCGGGATCAACCAGAGCAAGTTACTCAGGACATTGTCCAGTCAGGTTTTGAATATCTCCAAGGATGGAGACTCCCCAACCTCTCTGGGCAACCTGGTCCAGTGTTTGACCACCCTTAGAGTAAAAGAGATTTTTCTTAAGTTTAAACGGAATTTCCTATGTTTCAATTTGTGCCCATTCCCTCTTGTGCTGTCACCGGGCACCGCTGAGAAGAGTTTGGCTCCATCTTCAGTACACCCTCCCGTCAGGTATTTAGACACATTGATAAGATCCCTCCTGAACCTTCTCTTTTCCAGGATAAACAATCCCAGCTCTCTCCGCACCTCCTCCTATGGGAGATGCTCCGATCCCTTCATCACTGCAGTGGCTCTTCGCTGAACTTGCTACAGTATGTCCATGTCTTTCTTGTACCAGGGAGCCCAGAATGGGACACAGGACTCCAGGTGTGGCCTCACCAGTGCTGAGCAGAGAGAAAGGATCACCTCCCTCAACCTCCTGTCAACGCTGTTCCTAATGCAGCTCAGGATACCATTGTCCTCCTTTGCTGCAATGGCACGTTACTGGCTCACGTTCAGCTTGTTGTCCACCAGGACCCCCACGTCCTTCTCTGCAAAGCTGCTTTCCAGCCAGTCAGCCCCTAGCCTGTACTGGTGCATTGTGTTGATCCTCCCCAGGGGCAGGACTTGGCATTTCCCTTTGTTGGACTGCATGAGGTTCCTGTCTGCCCATTTCTCCAGCCTGTCGAGGTCCCTCCGAATGGCACAACAGCCATCTGGTCTATCAACCGCTCCTCCCAATTCTGGAACATCTGCAAACTTGCTGAGGGTGCGCTCTGTCACATCGTCCAGGTCATTAATGCAGTTGTTAAACAGTATTGGCCCGAGGATCAGCCCCGGGGGACACCACTAGAGGCTGGCCTCCAGCTAGACTTTATGCTTCTGATTACAACCGTCTGGGCCTGGCAGTTCAGCCAGTTTTCAGTTCACCTCACTGTCCACTTATCTAACCTGTACTTTGTCAGCTTGTCTATGAGGATATTATGGGAGACAGTGTCGAAAGCCTTGCTAAAGTCAAGATAAACAGCATCCGCTTCTCTCCCCTCGTCCACCAAGCTAGTTGACTCATTGTAGAAGGCTTATCAGGTTGGTCAGGCATAATTTCCCATTCCTAAATCCATGCTGATTCCTACCAAGCACCTTCTTTGGAAATGGCTTCCAGGATTATTTTATCCATCATCTTCCCGGGAATAGAGGTGAGGCTGACCAGCCTGTAGTTCCCCAGATCCTCCTTCTTGCCCTTCTTGAAGATTGGAGTGTCATTTGCTTTCTTCCAGTCCTCAGGAACCTCCCCTGATCACCATGACTGTTCAAAGATAATTGAGAGTAGCCTCAACACTCATGGGCGCATCCCATCAGGTCCCATGGACTTGTGCATCTCCAATTTGTTTACATGTTTCCCTAACTGGGTCCTCCTCTATTGAGGAAAATTCTTCCTTGCTGCAGACTACTTTTCCTCTGGTCTCAGAGGCCTGGGATTCCCAAAGGCAATCCTTATCAGTAAAGACTCAGGAGTAGAAGGCATTCGGTACCTCAGCCTTTCCCATGTCCTTTGTCATCAGGTTTCCTGCCCCATTCAGCAGCAGGCCCGCGTTTTCTCTGGTCTTCATTTTGCTGCTGATGCACCTGTAGAAACCCTTAATGTTGCCCTTCACATCCCTCGCCAGTTTCAACTCCAGGTGGGCTTTGGCTTTCCTAACCCCATCTCTGCACACTTGGACAGTGTCTCTGCATTCCTCCTGGGTCACTTGCCCCCTTTTCCAGCTCCTGTATGCTTCCTTTTCATGTCTGAGTTTAGTTGGGAGCTCCTTGTTTGTCCGTGCAGACCTGTCACCTTTTCTTGATTTCCTGCTCGTTGTGATGGACCATTCTTGAGCTTGGAGGAGGTGATCCTTGACTATCAAACAGGTCTCCTAGACCCCCTCTGCTCTCCAGGACTGTCTCCCATGGGATTCTTCCAAGCAGGTCCCTGCACAGGCCAAAGTCTGCTCTCCTGAAGTTTGGAGTTGTGATCCTGCCATTTGCCTTGTTTCCTCCTCTCAGGATTCTCAACTCCACCATCTCATGGTCAATGCAGCCCAGGCTGCCCCCCAACCTTCGCATCACCAACCAGTTCGTAAGAACTGTAAGAAAAGCTTCCTTGTTTGTAAGAATTGCGTCCAGCAGAGCGTCTCCCCTTCAGCCCTGTTTTGCTGATTACAAGCTTTTCCATAACACCCTGCACCCTTTGCTTGCCAACACATTCCACCACTCCCTCGCTTGATTGTGAGTTGTCATCTCCCTCCCCTGTCATTTCTAGTTTAAAGTTCTTCTCACCAGGTTGGCCAGCCTGTTGGTAAAGATGGTTTTGCCCCACTTGGTCAGGTGAATCCCATCTCTCTCTAGCAGTCTTCAATCCTTAAAAAAGGGTCCCCATGGTCATAAAATACATTGTCATCGTCAGCCAGGCAACCAACTGTTGACCCACAGGATCCTTCCATTCCTCCTCAAGCCCTTGCTTCTCACTGGAAAGATCAAAGAGAACATTACCTGGGCCCCCATGCCCTTGACCATTGCCTCCAGATGCATGTAGTCACACTTGATATGCTCCAGGTCTCCTCTGGCAGTATCGTTGGTGCCCACATGAAGATTTGCAAGGAGTAATAGTCCGAGGGCCGGACAAACCTTGGCGATATCTCCACAGCATCCCGGATCCAACCCCCAGCAAGCAGTAAACCTCCCAACACAGCAGGCCAGGTTGGCAGATGCGGGCCCCCATCCCTTACAGCATGGAGTCTCCCACTATTATCACTTGCCACTTCCTTCTGGTGCTGCTGCGTGGCTCAGGCTTAGCTAGCTTGGATGCTTCATTGGACAGAGTTCCCAGACCCTCATCTGCTTCGAGGGTACTGAGCCTGTTCTTTAGTTGGATATATGCAGGTGGAGCAAGAGCCTTCTTCCTGTTGCCTTCGCCATTTCCTAACCCAATAAGCACGGACCACCTGATCCTCCTTCAATACAGCTGAGGGTTCAGGCTGCAGGGTCCTAGCAGCAGCAGCAGCTCTAGCAAAAGACCAGAGCCACTGTGTATTACTGGCAATAGATCCTTTCCCCTGAGAATGGCCTTTTTATCTCTTCACAAATGACAGGACGGACAGTAACAAACTTGTTTGGGAGTTCCTATTCCAGGCAGAGAAGTTATGTTCAACATATTTTTCACATTGTATTTCTCAATTTCAGCAATTACAAGTACCGGAAAGACTGCAAAATCTTATTATTTGTGAGATTTGTGTAGGGGAGAGATTTCAGATGAGAACCCAAGCTTTTTGAATGCTTATCTAAAATAAATGTTCTCCTTGTAACTTTTTTTGCTACATCATTTAATGTGTGTTTAGTAACACTTTACAAACTATCAGAATGAACTTAGGCCATTTATTTTGCACCAGATTGTTCTTAAGATTCTCTGGAAGAGGTTTTTGGCAATTTTGATGATAGCCAGATCAACTTGAAGAATGTTTGGAGCATGTAGGTGCTTAGGCTTTTGGTAATGGCTGGGTATGTTAACCTCTATTTACAGGACAGAGGACAACAAATTTTTTTAATTTAATGTGTCATTTTCACAGCTCATTAGAAATTTGTGATCACTCTATACATCACTGTCCTCTAATAATATAGTGTTTAGCTAGAAAGAGGGAATATTCTTTCTTTAGAATTTAAGATTCCTCTTTCTTCATAGCTAAAGACTTTTTTTAAAATCAGGATGACACTGAGCTGCTTCTTTCCACACTTATTTTTTCAAACAGATCATCCTGTAATACAGTGGGGTGAAAAAGATCTTATGTTAGGTGTTTTACATAGCATTTGTCCAGAAAAAAAAAAATATTTTCCTTAAAGAACTAAATATCGTTGACACATTATTTACAGTATTCCTTATACTTTGACTTTTTCTTATTCTGCGAGTAATAAATTAACATGAGTGAATGCTTAGTTAATTAGTAAGTGCATACAAAAAATGTTTATGTAGAAGCATAAGTGGGTTAGATGATTGACAGTACAAAAGAACATTTGTTCTTCGCCTGGAAACCTCAAGACAGAAAAAGGACAAAAAAAAAAAAAAAAGGACAAAAAAAGCCTGTTCCATAGAGCTAATACAGAAATTTTATAAATCCAAATTAAATTGCAAATGAGCATCCACATTTGGGGGCAGTTACATAAACTAGTTATCACTATAAATTTGAAGAAAAGGATGCTGTGAAAAATAAAATATTTCATTCTTTTTAATCAGATTGGCTAACTTTGCTAGCAGAAGTTCTTAATTATAGGATTCATCGATTACTCAAGTTGAAAAAGGGCATTTCTCATATTAGGTGACTTCTATTAACCATTAATTCTTACTCTACCAAACATGGTGTTTTGCCTCATAAACAAAATCCAGTCTTTACTTGGACTGTTTCTTCTTAGAGGCAGTGAAAAAAAAATCACTTAAAGGTAATATGATTTCCCTTTTCTAATTTTTTCTTCTTCATTACTGTAGCAGCATTCATTCTCCACCACCCAGATTTCACAGCAGTAAGAGCAATCCTACCTTCTGTGAGTTAAACACATTCTTATATATTGCTTATTGATACTGCCTTTGAACACTGCACATATTGCATTTTGTTCTTCAGAACTAAAATAAACAGCACGTTGGCAACGGTTCAGGGTACTTCGAGCTTACTTGAGGAAACTGCAGTATTGCAATAATTGCCATTTCCTGTAGGGTTTTGCTCTTTAAAAGCAAAAGCACTTAGGCAAAAATTGAAGGCGGAAAATTTATGACGGAAGTTTTCAGGAGATAGGAAACAATTGTTGCAATTACTGATGAACCTGTAGGAATGCCAAAAAGAATTTTCACTGCTGATCATAAGTTTCTTGAAAGGGTCTTAGGTGAAGTGGTCAGTTCTGTTTGCTAAATCAGAAACTAAATAATTGTTACATAATACAGAATCAAAGAATAATTCAGGTTGGAAGGGACCTCAGGAGGTCTCTAGTCCAACCTCCTGCTCAAAGTATGGTCAGTGCTGAATTCAGACCAGTTTGCTCAGGGCTTTACCCAGTCAGGTCTTGAAAACATCTAAGGACGGAAACTACACAAACCTCTCTGGGCAACCAGTTGCACTGCTTAACTGTCCTCCTGGGTTGCTTGTGCCCTGCTTTGTTGTCCCTCTAGCAGATATTGGGGTTGTTCAAGTCTCTCATGAGCACCAGAGCCCGTGAACATGAGGCTTATTCCAGTTGCCTGAAGAAGACCTGTTTTGGCTTTACATGGCAAGGTTTTGGTAGAGGTGGGGGGGTGTAGGGATGGCTTCTATGAGAAGACACCAGAAGCTGTCCCCATGTTGGAAAGAGCCAGTTTCAGCCAGCTGCAAGATGGACCTGCCACTGGCCAAAGTCTGAGCCAAGCAGAGACACTGGTAGCACCTCTGTGACAACAAATTTAAGATGGGGGGAAAAAACCTGCTGCACAACAGCAGCTGGGAGAGAGGAGTGAGAATATGTGGTGAGAGAAACAACTATGCAGACACCAAGGTCAGTGAAGAAGGAGAGGGGGGAGGTGCTCCAGGTGCTGGAGCAGAGGTTCCCCTGCAGCCCAGGGTGAAGACCATGGTGAAGCACATTGTCACCCTGCAGCCCATGGAGGACCCCACACGAGAGCAGGTGGGTGTGCTCTGAAGGAAGATGCAGCCCATGGAGAGCCCATGCTAGAGCAGGCTTCTGGCAGGAACGGTGGCCCCATGGAGAGGAGCCCATGCTGGAGCAGGTTTTCTGGCAGGACCTGTGACCCAGTGGGGAGACTCACGCTGGAGCAGTCTGTTCTTGTAGGACTGCACCCTGTGGAAAGGACCCATGCTGGAGCAGTTTGTGAACTGCAGCCTATGGGAAGGACCCACGTTGGAGAAGGTTGTGAAGGACTGTCTCCCATGGGTGGGACCCCACAATGGAGCAGGGGAAGAGTGTGAGGAGGAAGGAGAGGCAGAGACAAAGCGTTATGAACTGACCGCAATCCCCATTCTCCGTCCCCCTGCACCGCTCAGGGGGAGGAGGTAGAAGAGTTGGGAGTGAAGCTGAGCCTGGGAAGAAGGGAGAGGTGGGAGGAAGGTGGTTTTAGATTTGTTCTTATTCCTCATTATCCTACTCTGTTTAATCGGCAATAAATTAAATTAATCTTCCCCAAGCTGAGTCTGTTTTGCCTGTGACAGTAATTGCTGAATGATCTCCCTGTCCTTATCTCGACCCATGAGCTTTTCATCCCATTTTTCTCCCCCGTTCTGTTGAGAAGGGGGAGCAATAGAGCAGCTTGGTGGGCACCTGGCGGTCAGCCAAGGTCAACCCACCTCAAGACTCCATCTACTTCTTCCTGATCAGGCAGTCTGTATCAGATACCCACAACATCACCCACATTGCTATGTCATCTAACCTGGACCCTTAAGCTCTCAACTGGCTTATTGTCCATTCCTAGGCAAAGCTCCATGCATTCCAGCTCCTCTTTCATATAGAGCACCTTCTTGGCTTGTTTTCCCTAAAGATTCTGTATCCATCCATTGCAGCACTCCAGTTGTATGAGCCATCCCACAATATCTCTGTGATCCCTGAGATCGTAGCCCTGCAAATGCTCACAGATGTCTAATTCCTCCTATTTTTCCCCATGTTGCATGCATAAGTGTGCAGGCACTTCAGAGAGGCACCCAGTTGTACCAATTTCCACAAAAGGGCACGAAAGCTTTCCCATAATGCTGATCTCCTGACACTTCCTTAGTTATGTGCATATGCTTGAAGCGGTCCACTTACAACCTGGTTTTGTTGATTATGAGGTCCCTCCTGTTTACCCCACATCCTTTGCTTGTCCATCCAGTCTATGACTTCCTCACTTGACTGTTGGTCATCCCTTACCCATCATTCCTGGTGTAAAGCTCTCCTTACCAGGTTGGCCAGCCTGTTGGCAAAGCTGTTTGTGCCCCACTTGGTCATGTGGATCCTGTCTCTGCCTAGCAGTCCTCCATCCTCAAAGAGGATTCCATGGTCATAGTGGCACAGTCTAGTTGGAGGTCAGTAAATAGCGGTGTACCCCAGGCATCAATACTGGGTCCAATACTGTTCAGCAGCTTCATTAGTGATCTGGATGATGGGGCAGAGCGTACCCTCAGCGAGTTGGCTGATGACACAAAACTGGGAAGAGTGGCTGATACATCACAGGGTTGTGCTGCCATCCAGAGGGATCTCGACAAGATGGAGAAATGGGCTGACAGGAACCTCGTGTACTTCAACAATGAGGAGTGCCAAGTCCTGCCCCTGGGGAGGAAGAACCCCATGCCAGGGGAGCCAGACAGCTGGAAAGCAGCTTTGCAGAAAAGGACCTGCGGGTCCTGGTGGACACCAAGCTGAACATGAGCCAGCAGTGTGCCCTTGCCGCAGAGGGCTAATGGTATCCTGGGCTGCATTAGGCAAAGCATTGCCAGTAGGTCCAGGTAGGTGATCCTTCCCCTTTATTCAGCACCAGTCGAGTACTGTGTACCTGGAGTCCTGTGTCCAGTTCTGGGCTCTCCAGTACAAGAGAGACATGAACATACTGGAGAGAGTCCAATGAAGGCCCATGAATTGGCACTGCTTAACTGTCCTCAAGGTGAAAAAAATTCTCCTATCAGGTTAAGACCTCTCTTTTTTCAATTTATGTTTGGTGTCTATCACCCTTCTGCCATGCATCATTGTGAAGAATCTGACTCCATCTTCTTGATACCTTTTAGGTATTGAAAGGCTTCTATTGGGTCCCCCCTAATCTTTCTCTTTTCCAGGCTGAACAAACCTAGTCCCCTCAGCCTCTCTTCATAAGGTATGTGCTCCAGCCCCCTGACCACATTAGTGGCCCTCTGCTGAACTTGCTCCAGTTTATCAACAGCCTTCTTGTATTGGGAGGGATCCAAACCCTAGACTGGATAAATCTCTGAGCCAATAAATGCAGCAGATCTCAATGTGGAATATTTAAATACTGAGAATGCAAAAGCTTTCAAAAGAGGCATTTTGCCATCTTTTTAATTTTATTTGTATTCTCTGATGTTTAGGTGCCTTGACCCAAGCCATTCGCAATTTTGCAAAAAGCCTTGAAGGTTGGCTTTCTAATGCCATGAACAATATTCCACAGAGAATGATACAAACCAAGGTAAACAACATTTACTGCAGTTTTAGTCACTTTATGCAATTGTACACTAGATGTCATTTAAGATTTAAAAGTAGCAACATTTTAGTTTTTATGCGAAATGTCATATTTAGGTTGAACTTCAAACATGAATCATGGGATTGGAAATAACTTTGTTTTGCCAAAAAAATTAATAGGAAAAGCTGCATTTGTTCCATTATGTGTGAATTGCAATATCTGAGGGCTCATAAATAAATACAGCAATTTTAATTTAAAATAGATGAAACAGAAGACCTGTTGATAACAAAATGTGTTAAGATAAATGGATTTCTTCATAGGTTGCCGCTGTAAGTGCCTTTGCCCAGACTTTGAGAAGATATACATCTCTCAATCACCTGGCTCAGGCAGCTCGGGCTGTGCTTCAGAACACTTCTCAGATCAACCAGATGCTCAATGATCTCAACCGTGTTGATTTTGCCAATGTACAGGTACCTGTGGCTCTAAAAAACAGACTTTAAAAAAAATTTTCCCCCCAAATTTTTAATTTTTATTGTTAGTTCTTATTATTCCATCAAGAAAGCCAAGTGGGAACATTTTGCTGATTTTTATATATGCAGTGATTCATTTGAAACTTTCCAGCTTACATTTTGGCCATAAGGAAAATAAAAACTCAGAACCATTATCTATTTCCATTTTCTCTGAAGTCTTCTTATCTTTCAGACCATGCATTCTGCCAATTTTTATTTAATGCAGATTAAAGTGTAGAGTACACGTGTTCTTAGAATGAGCAGCATGAACAATGCCTGAAGATGAAATCTTGGATAGTAGCATAGCTTCTGATCATCCATAAAAAAATATTGATCATACAGCACTATTTCTAGTACCAATTGTTTCATTACATTTATTTTTATTTCAAAGACGATATCATTACTATACTTTCTTTAATTGTTTGTGTTTACATTTCCTACCTTTCCTAAGTAACTGGTTAGAACTAGTTTCCAGTTAGCTGTAAAATATCAATTTATTATTTTTCATTAGGTTTAGAAAACGGTTTCCCTTTTACCTCTTTCTTCTCCTTAGAAGAAACAACATGTTATTCTCCAGTTGCTCAACTATCTGATGTGGTCCAGATTACTGGTAGTCATACATTTGTCTTCTTTCATAAACAAACATTTTAACACGTTTTATCTTAACAGAAGTTCAGAAGTTCACTAGCAACAGTTAAATTCTTTTTGCTTGTTGCAAAGACCTTTGAATAAATAAAATTTAACACAGATATAGTTATATTGCATAATGATGTGTAAACTACCTAAGATTTAGTATGTGACCAAATATATGGTATATTAAATATACCCGTGGTAAGATATAGGGTCTATGAATGTTGAGATGTTAACTTGGCATGTGATGGCTAGAGTTTAAGAATATGGCCTATATTAAATTGATATTGGTTTTCTCTAAGTTCCATTTAACAGAAGTGTCATATTGGTCTTATTTAGACTTAAAAATGTAATATAGTCACATTCCATGATAATACTGTGAATTGCTCATTATTGTACATAGACTGTGTTTGTCCAATTGTGTGCTATTTATATTACTCATTAAGCAATGTGTAATATATTGCAGACTGTGAATAAACACAACAATCTTTTTTGCCTATAAAACAAAGCTCTTTTTAAGTGAGGTGATTAAAAAATGTGACAGAAATTGTATTTGGTCTTAACTCCTTCAAAGCAATAGGAACCATGGTACTTAGGTTTCTTGGTTCCTCTTTATTTCTTACTCTCTCTACTTCCATTTGACTGCCTTTTTCACTCCTTGTTCTTGTAGTCCCAAGCCTGAAATTTTTACTAGAAAATTTATGAATGAGGGAAGCTGAAAATTAATATGGAACATTGCAATATATTTGTGGTTTTTACATTGTATTGGGGGGGGCTTTATTTGATGCCAATTTTTGTACTTTGGGTTAATTACTCCCATTTTCTTCCAACAAAATTGAAAGAGACATGAAAATAAAAATACTCATTAGTTTGCCTAATAAGTGTATTTCATCATTTTAATTTAATTGTTCAGTCTTTAAGAATAATTTACATTTTGTGTTTTGCTTTCATGTTTGCCATTTGTTGTAACAGGAACAGGCTTCCTGGGTGTGTCAGTGTGATGACAATATGGTTCAAAGACTAGAAACAGATTTCAAGATGACTCTTCAGCAGCAGAGCACTCTGGAGCAGTGGGCTGCCTGGCTTGATAATGTAATGATGCAAGCATTGAAACCATATGAAGGAAGACCCAGCTTTCCTAAAGCAGCACGGCAATTTCTTTTAAAATGGTCTTTCTACAGGTAGTTCTTAATAGTCTTCTAAATTATTTTAGCTATTTTATTATTTGCAGAACTGTATGCTGTAATAATGTTGACAAAATTAATATCAGACAATAGTTCCCAAGAAATTAAGAGTGTCGTTCCCCCCCTCCCCCGCAAGATTAGTGTTGTTAACTTTAAACACAGGGCTATGTGCAACTCAGCAGTGGATGAAATGATCCTGTATATTATTTTAAAGGCCTTGTGCAAGTGTACTGAGGTTAGAATTTTATCCGGATTTGGAAACATGCTATGAAACATTTTGGATTGAGTAGCTATACAATTTTAAAGCCAATGTTCTTAATACTATTTATTAAAATACCATGGCTTCTATTTTTATTATATAGGGAAAAAAAAATATTTTTTAATGCGTAAAAAGAACATCAAGACAAATATTCCATGTCATCTGCTATTGTATCAGTTATCATAGTAAAGCCAGGTTTTTTTTCAAAATGGTACATTGTAGCATTTACTTTCTGAGGGTATCATATGGATGTTTTCATCCACAATCCGCATTTTTCTATTATAGGGTATATACAAACATTTAAATTTTACAAGTTTAAAAACCATTACAATTAAAACCTTTGAACTAGGAATGTGAACACAACAGACACGATATTTTGATGGACTACTTTAAGTTTAAATAATCTTAATACAATTTTATTATTTAAAATTTTAACAAAGAACTTCCTTCCACTAAGGTCAGTTTTTACATGCGCTCACATATTGGTAATTGTGCATATAGCAAAACAAAACCCTTCCTGTTTTTTTGAAAATTTAGTTTCTAGTTGTGTAATATTGTCTCCAACCATACTTTCAGAAAAAGGGGAGACAAATAATTGTCTTTCACAGACATTTTTTTCTGAAGACACCATAAATCAGCTGTTTGTTGATAGCATTATTTTAAAAAATATTATTCCTGAAGTGCATATTCCATATGAATAAATTATTAAAGAATTGTGATTTATTTTATTTCATAAATTTTTTTTTCCCCCATATTTAAATAGCTCAATGGTGATTCGAGATTTAACCTTACGCAGTGCTGCTAGCTTTGGCTCTTTTCATCTGATCCGCTTGCTTTATGATGAGTACATGTTTTACTTAGTAGAACATCGTGTTGCTCAGGCAACAGGAGAGACACCTATCGCAGTTATGGGAGAGGTAAGATAATATGCAAGACAATAGACTGGTGAATTTAGTGATCAATTTGGATATGCATCTACAATTTTTTTTAACATTCACATGGAGCTATGGGATATTTTGTAATATAACTATTGTAGATTTAGTTGCAAATACATTAGCATCTTCAAAGTTGGGTTATATACCTTAATCCACGTTTCCTTGGCTGATTGTTTTTCAGAGTACTAAAACCACAATGACTTCTAATGCTTTGAGCTTGCTCCAAAAAAAAAAAGTCAGATCAACCTACTAGGTAGAAACCTACTTTTTTGAGTTCTGTAAAACGAAATAGTTTATATGAAAATAATAAAGAAACAGAATAATAGGAAATTTGCTTTCAGGGATCTGTTTACACATATTTACACATACTTAAAATTTCAATACAAATATTTACACAAATGAGTAGTCCCATTGACTTCAGAAGGGTTGCTTGCATGCAGAAGTTTGTTTTGCTTCAATTGTACTGTTCACGCGTATTGGTTGTATGTGGCAAGGCTTGGGGGGGCACACTGCAGGGCTAGGGCTGCAGGGGTGACCTCTGTGAGAAGAGGTAAGGGACTTCCCTGTGCCAAACAGAACCAGTTCTAGCCAGCTTGGCAATGGACCCACCGCAGGCCAAAGCTGAGCCAGTCAGCAAAGTTTTGGTTGCCTCTGTGAAAACATATTTAAGAAAGGGCAGAAAACACCAGACAGGAACAAGAGGAGGGAATAAGAGAGTGAGAAACAGCAGAGGGAACACCAAGGTCAGAGCAGTAGGAGATGCTCCATGATGGAGCAGATATTCCCTGCAGCCTGTGGAGAACCTCCAGAGCAGAGGGATATATCCAAAGGAACTGCAGCCTGCGGAGAACCCACAACAGACCAGAGGAAAAGTGCGAGAAGGAAGGAGCAGCAGAGAAAAACTGCTATGTACTGACCACAAGCCCCCCTGCACCACCCTGCACTCACTGAAGGGACTGAGTGTCACTTGCGACAATAACACAGGGGAAAGAGAGGTGCTTGGAGTGAAGTTGAGCCTGGGAAAGGGGGAGGAAAGATGTTTTCCTTAAGTGTTTAAACGCTTTGTTCTTTTTTGCTTTTGCTTCCCACTACTCAAATCAGTAATTAAATATTTATTTTAATTGGCAATAAATTAAATTAAATTCCCCAAGTCAAGTCTGTTTTGCCCGTGACAGTAATTGGTAAGTGATCTCCCCGTCTTTATCTTCGTATATGAGCTTTCTCACTCCAGTTCTTCCTATTTTCTCCCCCAGTCCTTTGGAAGGGGGGTGGGGAAGGCTGGATGAGTGCTTGGCTGTTAACTAGGGCCAACCAACAACAACATGCATGGAATGAAAGTAGCACAGAAGTACTTGCAGGATTGGGACATGGCATATTTTCATGTCTATATTTCAATGTATTTTGTTTAAAATAAACAGAGCAAAAGTCTCACTTCAGAACCACTGTGTCTTATGAGTCCATGGTATTTGCAAACTGAAGTTTACCTCAGACCTCTTATTTTCAGTAGCTCATCTAACCGTTAATTTTGTGTAAGTTGCTTAAGAATTCACATTATCTTAGGAGTTATTGTCAAGAAATTGTACTTTTAATGTGCTAAAAAATGGATAGATGTAGACATACAATAGAGGGTTCACCAGATTGAAGCTTAATGTTTTTATACTTGACAATCATTACATCATGTTTTATCTTACTGATAAATTGTAAGTTACCTTGCATGATTTGACATATCATTCTTCCCTCAGGATATATTAAATAGTATCATTAAATATTATGAAAAAATGTACTTTTTCATAGAGATGGGGAGTCTTGGCTTAACTTGTAGTTTCATTGATATGACATGCTTTAGAAAAAATAAATGAGAAATGAGTGTTTCCATTTAGATATTTGATTAAACTCTGCTGTTACATTTATAGCAAAGTATTGCAAAAGTGTAGTATTGGTATGTTCTTGTTTTCTTGACAGACATTGTATATGTTAAATATAATGTTTTTGGTGTACTGTGGGACTTCCTATAATGTTTTGGTAAACTTAAGATGGATACGATCTTTGAGAGAAAATATCTAATCTAAGTCTTTTAGAGGTGAGAGGGGATGTAAATATTCATTAAATGCATGGGTGCTTGTGTTTCTCTGCATTTACTGACTGTGGTTGAAATAAAACGGGAAAGACTAAGGCTAGTTTGACAAACACTGGAAGCCAGTATAAACTGGCTTTGCAGCTGAGAAAAACACTCTGTGTCCTCTTCTCCCATCCTCTTAGCTTTGGACACTGATGCTGGCACAAGTACTCAGGCAGTCCTGTGGTTAACTGGATCAGAGAATCCATCCTGTGCAAAATAACCCTGTTAAAATTGTGGGGTTTTTTTTCCTGGGTCAGTTCTGTCATGTGGTTCTTTGCACGGCCATGTGAACACTTAAGTTGAAAGGATGAGTATAGGGAGGTGAGGAGGGAGTATGCGTGAGGGAACCTGGAAGGGTATGGTTGGTGTTGCTTATGCTGGTTTAGTGTTCACTGAAGTTTTATCTTTCTGTATTTCTGAAAAGGACAATCAGGTATGGTTAGAAATATATTTATCTAATTATTTTACTCCTTTCATTTGAGATTCACTCACCAAATTATGCTCTGATGCTTCTCATTTAAGAGAAGGGTAGATGAAGGAGGAAGAAAGGTTGCATTTTTACTTGTGAGCAACTTTTCACGTTGCTTTTATATAAGTAAACTAGTTAGCAGAATACGCTGTAATAACCATAAATCCTATTTTCAGTGGTGCCATTTATTTACCTTACATATAGTTTTGCTACATTATAACTGCCTTTAGTGACACATCTTCTCAGGGGAACTTTTAAAAGAGCTTTTGGTTAAAATATTGCAGTTTAAAAATGGTCACCAGTCATATTTTCCAGCATTCTACAGCAGAAATATATCACTCAAAGCAACAAAGGCCTTGACACGTCACCATAAAAAAAACAAAAACATATGCTTAAGTTTATATTCCATTTTTTTAATTGCTGAGGATTTTTTATTTTAATGTTAATTTTCTTAATATGAACACATATATGATGGAATGGAAAAATGAACTGGTATACTATGGACATGACTGCAGTCACATGCATGCACTTTCATACTAGCCACAAGCCATTGGAGCATAGTACTGGCATCATCATAGATAATCTAAGGTCATGTTTGTGCAGGACTGTGTCCACACTTTTTATTGTTTGTTTTGCAGTTTGGTGATTTAAATGCTATATCCCCTGGAAATATGGATAAAGGTAAGCAGTCAAATCTCTCAAATGTATAATTTTATATAGAACTAATGTGTTTCTTGGAGCAAAACAAGTCCTTATTTTTTTTAAAATATAGTAAAGTGGAATCTAAAGCTGTATCATAATTTCAACTACGCGTATATTACTATCATATGGGTACAATATGCTATACAAGATATATAGTAAATAATAATTACTAGAATACTCTAGGTTCTTAATAGGAAAATATTTTTTAAAATATTTATTATTTACATGAAAAAAATTCAAAATTTCACCCAGAATTTAGCTGTATATCCTGGTTGGAGTTGAAGGGGATGGACAGTTGGAAAAGGAAGATATGAGCATGTACATATATCTACATTTGTAGTGAATGATGGGTTTGATAAGGGAAGATGGTGAAATTTAGTCCAAGCACTTGCCAAATAACTTGCTAATTGTTACTGAAGGATATAGTAAGAAATGAGTTTATGTCCTCTTTGTAGACTGAGGGCTTGCTTTGTTCTCCATTCTTACGCTGGTTGTATGATTTGGAGCAAGTCAATCTCTCTTCAGTTCAATTTCCTTATCAGTAAAATGAGATAACATTAGAGAGAGCTCATTACCCTATTTATCTGTAGTATTTATTGACTTTTCCCAATAAAATGTTGAGCTTTCACTTTCTACTTTGTCAGGTTACTACACTTTTCTATGTTTTCATATTTCATGTTATTTGCAAAATAAAGGCCCTTGTATTTAGATTATTTTTTTCCTCTTTGTGCTATTTTTTTCTTGGTTGTTTTTTTGTGCAGATGAGGGCAGCGAAGTTGAAAGTGAAATAGAAGAAGAGCTGGATGAAAATGGAGAGCCACAAGCCAAGAGGGAGAAAACAGAACTAAACCAGGCATTTCAGGTGGGCTGCATGCAGCAGCCAGCGCTTGAGAGTGGAGTAGAGCAGAGCCTCCTGAACCCACTTCATAATGAGCACATTGTTACAAATACTCAGACTATCAGACAATGCAGTGCTACTGGAAATACATATACTGCAGTCTAATATTGAAGCACTCCCCCAACTACATTAGCCCTGTTGATGCTGAACTTGGGGGGGGAGGGAGAATAGGTCTGAAAGTTGACTTATCAAATTTTAGCTGTGCTGAACATTACCTTTTACTGGAGTTGTGAAATGAAATGGGTGTATGCATTTTGCTAGATGTTTAAAAAAATTTGTAAGCAAAATCATTTTACATTGGTTACTTGATATTATGAGTTTTCCTAGTGTCAAGGAAAATTTTTGCTAAGCTTTTAATGTTAATGCTTTTGTCCTCTTAAAATAACTTATGTTTTTCATAGTTTAAAAATATTTTAATGTTAATTATTTGTCATAATGATTTCATATACATAGGTTTTTAATTAGATGCACTTCTGTGAAATATTAAAAGAAATACTGGAGGCGTACTCATTTGACAGCAGATGCATCAAATTTGTTATGAAAGGTGCTTTTCATTGAACAGAACTAGAAGACACTATTTTGATGAAATTGTGAGCATTAAGGGGGTATTTTTATCATAATGTTGGAGGGGTGGGAAGATCTACTGCTTTCTTTCTGTAAGGAAGAAGTGGTTTTGCTGCATTTACAAATGCAGAATGAGCGATAGAATTGTAACAATGTGGTAATGTGTACACTGTAGTCATACCTAGTTCTCTGATCACCATGTAAACAATACAAGTTTCCTTTAAAATCAACAGCTCCAGATTTTATTTGCATGCCAATTCCTGTGGCTTTGTAGACTACTGATTCTATATTTGAGACCACTGCACAGATGCTTTTGGTTGTTGAGTGATACCGTAGTTGATAGAAAATGAACCAGAAAAGAAGTTACTTGTTTTTTTTTAAGCGTACATGCTACTTATGCTGAACTGGACATACAGGAAAACATTCCTTTTGGATGTCTTTCTTCTATTCCAGGTCTTTTCCTACTACTAGTTCAATCTGCTGCTTTCATAAATTATAATTTATAGAATGTACGGAATGTAGCAACCTGCATAATTTTCTTTTCAAAATATATTTCCTGATTATTAAAGTGAATTTAAATTTTTACAAAAATTTAATAAGGTCGTGTAACTGGCACACCTCACTTGTACTTATTTCCAATTACATTGAATTTGAATAAGTGTCTAGATGGACCATTGCCATTTAATAATGTACATCAGGGATCATTGTACCTCGGCTATTACATGGTGCCTTAAACAGAACTGAAGCTAAGATTTAGTATTTTTTGTTAATCTTAACTCTTAAAATTTATTCAACATGGTGTGCCTGTCACTTTCAAATTTCCTAAGTATTAAGGGCAGGTTACATAGTCTTCAAAGAAATAAAAAGGGGGGTTTATTACTAAGTGATTTTAATATCCCTCTTAAAATTGATAATAAAACTATTTTTTCCTGTTTCTAGCTGAATTTCACTTTATTACAAATAAAATTTGCTTGGGAACTTGAAAAGCAAAACTAGCTTTAATACCAACTTCAAATGCTGTTAACAAAGTAAACGGACCCTAGTCATAAGCATGGTTTTATATTTTTAAATCCTTGTCAGATTTTAATTTTAAAAAGTCAGACTAAGTAAATGAGCAGGTACATAATGCAGCGCGTATTTTCAATTTGTATACGTGGTAGGGTGTCAGCCTGATGCTATGTTTTAATGATTACATCTTATAGTGATAGCTTATACAGTCCATATTAATTGACATTAAACATCTCCGTTTTTTTCCTGATTATTTTAAACATTTTCATTATTTTTAAAGCAGACACATGGACTCGCTAAGCTAAAATAATGAAAATAAATAAAAGCAAAAAAGTGAAGGAGAGAATAAAAAAATCAATTATGTAGAAAGGACTGTATAAAAAATTTAGTCTCATTTTATCTAGTGTGACTGCTGATTTTTTTTTTTTTTTTGAAGTCATATATACCAAATGGGTAAACATCATGTGACACGAACAGTGTATTTTTAGCAAAGAAATTTGTTACATATGCTCCAAGAATGGTTACAGATTAATTAAGATGTCCTAACATTTTTTGGGGTACAAAATTATTTGTAAATTGCTTAACAGAATTTGGAGGCCAACCCATCCTGCTCTATTCTATGTAGGCACAATTCCTACTGATGTCAGTAGATGTTTTTTGTCTCAGCAAAAAGTGCAAATGAGGTTTATGTTAATTTATCTCAAAATTCACCTGTGTACTGAATCCTCATAGATTTTGTTCTCCCAAATATCACTGCATCCTGTTTTTTTCCCCTTAGAAATCAGCACCCTTCACCAAAAATCCTAAGAACTAACCTATGATAAATACTTAACCCCTTTTATTTTGCATTATAAGATTTTTAACAAGTAAAATAAAATGAAATATTCAGCATTTTTCATTTTTAACTTAGGGTGTTCTATGCTGTACTGATTGTCTGTATTGCCTGGTTTCAAATTTAGTGTTGACGAACCTGAAATGTTTGCTTATCATTGTCCTTTATTGGTAGAATGTTAGATTTGTTGTTGCTGAGAGAAAAGTATGGTTGTAACATGTAAATCTAGGTTGCTAAGAAGATGTGGGACCTGAATATCTTTTGATTGATATTTTGAACAGTTGATCACTGTTCATGTAGCACAAAAAGAAAACAAAATATACACATACAGAGATAGAATGTATATCATGGATTCTAATAGTAGTTATCAAAACAAATTGGAACTATCCCTGATTCAGATAACTGAATGGAGTTTATATTTCTATGCTTATCAACTGATTATTCTCTCAGTTTTTTAAGTAATGTTTTCCCCACTTTAACAAATATTTAAAAGAATTAAGTTGCTGTAAGCTGCTGCGTATACTTACAGGTTTGAGATTTTTTTTGTGCTTTGCTTTTAAATTTACTGCAATTTTGATCAAATGTACACATATGAAACAATTTACACACTTTTGATATTTGTTAATAGATGGGTATTGTTAATAATTTAAGAACAGAAATATGGATACCTCAGTCCAAATTATGTAGTGTGTAGCATGTGGCTGAATTGCCACTCTGAAGCCTGCTTAACTCTAAAGAGCTGTAGCAAGCATCCACTGGCTAGACATTATAAGATAAGGGCTCGTATGATTTGTGGATTTTACGCAATCTTTATGTGAAATTAAAAATAATTATTTTAGAGACACTTCCCCTATTAGCACAAATAACTTAGCGAACACTGTGGCGGAATGGGTATTGTTGAATTACTTTTTCAAAACATGGGGCCCAATTTTCACAAGTTCTATATTTAGGAAAAGTTGTTAATACATTTTTGTATGTCTCATTTCTCATTGTAAATCATTTAAAAAAAAAAGCCCTCTTTTCAGTTATCTATTTCTGTGTTTTATTATTGTACTGTAGCATGCTTTGTGCACCTTTTTTTTTTACTGTTCCATTAAAAAATTTGGAGAATATTTTTTAAATTGTTTACTTACAAAATGATTATGTACAGCATTTCTGTCTTTAGTTCACAAACATGCAAAATGATGTGCTGGTGTACTGTCACTGAGGAATGTATAGATCTATAAAACATTTTAATTTAAACTGAAGCATTTTTAAACGTCTAAAACACTGCTTCTGTTCAAAATATTTTCCACAGGGGAAGACCTGACCTGATATATTTGTGGTTCTAACCAAATTATATCAGCATTGCTTAGAAAAACATTTGTATTAAAGCTACATTGCAATCTAACTTAATTTATAGAGTGGTTTTACAAAATAAAATAACCTTTTCTAGTCATGAAAAAAATCGGTGAAAAAATAGCTTTTTTAATAATGTAAGTATTTTTGGTACTTCATGTGACAGTGATTTCAGAATTTAAAACATTAATTTGAGAGATCAGTATAAGTTTTTCAAAATTGCATCCTTGTCTGTAGAACAGGAAAATTATCATGTCTGTGGTTTAAAAACAGGTCAATGAAGTGTATTCTAGTATCTTTGCTACTTCATTGATAAAAAGAAAAAAAAAAACAGGAACAGAAGCATAAATACAAAATACTTCGGTTCAGCCTTAGAAAATTAATTTAATGTAATGCCTTGCACTAACCCTTTGAGCATTGTAAGAATACGCTTTTAAGGTAATTTTATTAGACCACTGAAAATATTCTATACATTTAAGAAACTAATTGTCTTGTAGAAATTTTGGTTTTTTAATTTTTAAATTAAATATTTGCATACTAGACTGAAATGATTTCATTACAGAAGGCTCAATAGATTTAGGCTAAATTATTCACTGCCATCAACATGTGCTGTCTGGTGCAAAACTACTTCTGCTATTTTATTTTCATAATTGCATAAATATCTGGAGAAAACAAATATTTGACTCTACAGACATAAATTGTTTAAGATGCCTTTAAGAGATGGAGGTATAGAAAAAAAATATTTGTACTATTTTGAAAGTCTCTTTAGGGTAATATTAAAATATACCAATACTGTAAATGAAAACCTTAAATAAAACCAAAACCACTTAGTTAACAAAATAATGAATTTCACAGAACCCTTGATATGTTTGCAATCAAATTTTCTGCAGTTTGTCTGATAAATAGACAAAAGAGACACTGTTGTATTACTTTTAACGTTCAGTCACTGTGATATGAACTAATGGAAAGACAGAGATACTAGATTCAGCTTCCTCTACAGGGATGCAGTTTGGATAACTTATTGAATGTCAAAATTTAGAAAAAGAAAAAAAACTAAACACCTAGAAATTGCATCTGCTTTTTGCTGGGTTGAAAAAGTCCTTTGTTCTTACAAGTAGTACTTACCAGAACAAGGGAAGAAATTCAGAAGTGAGTAGAGCTGTTGAAAATTATAGATAGAAATACCACCTTGCTGAGCTTTTCTACTGGTTCCTTGCAGTAGCAATCAGCAACACCAGGTGCAGATGTATTTATTCGAGTCTAGCTGAGTGAAAGAAAAAGTTTCATTATGTTGCTTAGTGGAATTACATCAATAGTATAGTGCAAGTAAGTTATAAAGGTTTTTAGTCAGTTAATGCAAATTCATGCATAATTAAAATGCAATACTCAAAGGGTTTTAATTTAACAATAGTTGATTCATAATTTATTGTAAATGCTTCCCAGTTTGCATGCCTTGAACGTT
This sequence comes from Fratercula arctica, assembly GCA_947846985.1. NCBI lineage: Eukaryota > Metazoa > Chordata > Aves > Charadriiformes > Alcidae > Fratercula > Fratercula arctica. The sequence goes on from CANTUZ010000025.1 coordinate 10,920,693, forward strand.
GCTGCTAGTGATTTTCTATGCCAGCAGACCTGAGTTTACTCATTTTACTTAAGAAATAGTAAAAGCCACTTACAAAGTGACTGAATAGGGTTTTTTTGAGGCAAATATGCCTTAGTTTGACCATTTAAACTCTGTTGGTTTATTCTGATTTTTTTCTTTTAAAAAAAGAAACCCAGCAATTAAAATGTTGGGATTGGAAGCCCTGAGTAATTAAACATTTAGTAAAAATTGTTCTTGCAAATTGATCATTAAGATTGAAATTCATTGTAGAGAAGAAAGTCCATAACGAGACTATGAGCATCAAAATGACCCTCACTTATATCCAAATTGGGGAAATCCTCTTATGTTCTTAAGTTCTTCCTTGATTGTGGAGCAAATTTTTGCGAGAATTTTCAACACTGAGTGAACTCTACTCTAAAATAATAAATATTTTAAAAGAATTAAGACTGTGGGGGGACAACCTCACCTTGATTGGTGTTTACCAGGGACCTAATCCAGTATCTTTTGACTCGCTGATATCAACAAGAGGTTTTTTTTTCTTTTGGTTTGTTTTTTTTTTGCACAAAGAATACTAAAGGGTTCCCAAATACATTGTTAAAGTGATTGTTTTTTATTGAAACATTAAATATCATATTAAAGTAATCCAATAAAGCAATTTAAAACGTCACAAAAATATAATTTTGTACCAAAGCAAGTTTCTCATCTTCACTGGAAATTTGGATTTACAGTAATAACCAATGAGGCTATTGAATAAACTTTGAGTGCCTTTCAAACACTTGTGAAATTTTGCCTCAGGTGGTAAACTGTAATTAGGTTGATTCTAGAGCTTTCCAATCAGTAATTCTATCATCACTCAGGGCTTTCTTACCTTCTAGGAAACTTACTTGGTTCCATTTATTTTCTACTGTATTTTTTTAAAGTGCCATCATTTAAATTTCACTTAGTAAGTGGCAGATTACAATATTCAGTCCCACAGGCGCAGAAATGTAATAACACTAGGAGAAATTGAACTTTTGTTTTCCTATTTACTGCATACATTATGTAAATTAAGAAATCAACGTTTTTGTAGACTGTACATGTGACATAATGTAATGTTGTTTTTCAGTTTTTGAATTAGTTGAACACACTTTTTAATTATTTAAGGAAAACATCTTTACAGAATAATTTGATAGGGTTTTTTGTATAATGTATTTGATTTTGTAAATATGTATTTCCTGATGTGATTTTTTTTTGGTGAGAAATGCTAAATCTTTTAGTATCTCATGTCCTCTCAAAATTGAAAGGAGCTAAATAATAGTTTGTGGGCAATTCGTATTGTGTACTGTACAATAACTAGGAAACTTTTATAATTATAAAAATATATATTAACTTTTAGTGTGTTGTTTAAAAATAATGACTGGAACATACTAAAGACGGTAGGATTTTTCTGAATATTTCAGACATGAACTCAGGCTAGTTTTCTTGTGTTTTTCAAAACAAAATTGTGTATTGTCTTCTGAAATAAATAAATTTGTTTTCCTGTTACAAACATTTGACATTTGAATTGTTTTGGGGTTTATATAATTAATTATTTTAAATTGTAATACTATTGATTTTAAAAGAAAAATTATTTCAACTTATGCCTTTTAAATAAGACATTTAATATTTATGTAGCAGTATTAGGAGTAAAAAACTAACACCGAGCGTTTCTCAGACTGCAAAAGAGATTATTATTTGAGGTGTCAACTTGATTAAATAGCTGTTCATGCTTCAAATAACTGCAGAATATAATATGTTAATTTAAATATCAAGAATAATTTTCCATTCTAAATTTAGCTAGCTAAAATAGGGTTGTTAGGAGCAAGATGACTTTGGCATCTGGACTCCATTACTGTTAATGTATGACCACCAAAGCCTACTACCGCAAGTTTTGCTTTAGTAAAATTATGAAAATATTTGCAGCATTAACTTATTTCAGCGTACTTAATATGAAAACAAAGAATAAAGTCTCTATCGTATCAAGCCATGTTTCTCATGGATCTCTAATGTGTGTTCCTGACAGTGTGTTTTACATCTAAAAATGCAGAATGCTATTTTAATTGGGGAAAACCCACCAAGTAACAGAATGCTAGAACATTAAAGTGAGCTTGGAATACCTCAAGCTCATATAAAGCTTAGAAAAAAGATAGGAAAGCTACCTCATAGAGCTTGAATTTATTTTGTTTGGAAAGTTCAGTTTATGAGTATTATAATCCACAGTTGCCTATCTCATACGGTTTATTTCAACTAAGGTCCAAAAGCTTATTACAAATACAATACTGGATCCTGCGATGAATCCTACCAGACATGTCCCTAAGCACCACATCTACCCATCTTTTAAATAGCTCCAGGGATGGTGACTCAACCACTTCCCTGGGCAGCCTGTTACAATGTTTGATATAACCCTTTCAGTGAAGAAAATTTTCCTAATATCCAATCTAAACTTCCCCTGGCGCAACTTGAGGCCATTTCCTCTTGCCCTATCGCTTGTTACTTGGGAGAAGAGACCGACATCCACCTCTCTACAACCTCCTTTCAGGTAGTTGTAGAGAGTGATAAGGTCTCCCCTCAGCCTCCTTTTCTCCAGACTAAACAATCCTAGTTCCCTCAGCTGCTCCTCATAAGACTTATTCTGCAGACCCCTCACCAGCTTTGTTGCCCTTCTCTGGACGCACATTTATGTTTACAAAATCCTCCTAATTGGTTTGAAGGCTGAGACTTCCTGTCCTAGCTGGTGCTTTGGTTGAGACTGAGTGGGTCTAGTTCCAGCACACATCTGGTAGAGAAAGAGATGTAAAAGACATTATCTTTCATCCTGACTGCCAGTATTTGGTCATATTATTAAATTCTTTTTCAGCGACAGTGTTACCATAAAGAATGTTCAGGATTCACCCTCTGTTATTGTTAATATTAATTAAAATAGCTTAATCATTTAAATAATAAATGGAAGTTTAGTTCAACCTCCCCCCAGTGCTGTAATATAGATCCCATAGCATACAATATGGCAGAAATGGCGGAAATACAGGGGAAATGCAAGGTATTGTAAGAAGACATCAGAATAAGATGGGTTACACATCAAACTACCATTTTTATTACTTCTGCAAGGTGATTTTTCTGCACAATGTTGATATTATCCACTAAGTTACATTCTATATCGAGTTATTTTAAATGTATTTAATTTGCCTCACCTCAGGCAATCACTTCTAATGTGTAAAAAGTCATACACCCACAACAATCTGTGCCAAAAGCCATCACAAATACAAAACCAATTATTATTCCACAAAGGATCCAAGGCAGTCAAACCTTTATCCGTTTCTGGCACTGTTAATGGCATGCCAAATAGAGTTGTTTTATTGACTTGATGCTGTTATTCCTGATCTTATTCCAGATTTCACTAAATACTGTTGAATGTATTCCTCCCCAATAACTGGATTAGCCTAACAGTATTAAAAAAGAAAGCAAAGAAAATTCTTGATTACAATGTGGTGCTGTTGACAGTTTATTCTGAACAATTTAATGAACAGAACTGTTTTCCCAAGGAAATACTATGCACCCAAAATCATCTGGAGCTGTCTTCACTACTAAAGTTTAGGGCATAGTCAGACATACTTTCACAGATCTAACTGGAGTGGTGTTAAAAAAGATGTCCCAAGCTGTTCTCTCTTTCCAGCTGGAAGTTGCTGTTTCCCACAGTGGGTGGGATATGGTGGGATATGTTAAGAACAATAAAAAGAGTTTCTATAAATATATTAGTAACAAAAGGAGGACTTGGGAGAATCTCCATCCTTTATCATGGAACAGATCCTCCTAGAAGCTATGCTAAGGCACATGGAGGACAGGGAGGTGATTCGAGACAGCCAGCATGGCTTCACCAGAGGCAAGTCACCTGGCCAACCTGGTGGCCTTCTATGATGGAGTGACTGCATCAGTGGACAAGGGGAGAGCTACGGATGTTATCTATCTGGACTTCTGCAAGGCCTTTGACATGGTTCCCCACAACATCCTTCTCTCTAAGTTGGAGAGATACGGATTTGATGGGTGGACTGTTTGGTGGATAAGGAACTGGCTGGACGGTCGCATCCAGAGGGGAGTGGTTAATGGCTCGATGTCCAGATGGAGAGGGGTGACAAGTGGTGTCCCTCAGGGAGCCGTACTGGGACCGGTGCTGTTCAATATCTTCATCAATGACATAGACAGTGGGATCAAGTGCACTCTGAGCAATCTGATCTAGTTGAAGATGTCCCTGCTTACTGCAGGGGGATTGGACTAGATGACCTTTAAAGGTCCCTTACAACCTAACAGATTCTATGATTCTGTGATTCTATGATTATCAGATGAAGGCGGTAACATAGTGACAAAGGATGAGGAGAAGGCTGAGGTACTTAATGCCTTCTTTGCCTCAGTCTTTAGTAGTAGGACCAGTTGTTCCCTGACTACCCAGACCCTGAGCTAGCAGATAGGGGCGGGGATCAGACTGAAGCCCCCGTAATCCAGAGGGAGATGGTGAGGGACCTGCTCAAACACCTGGATGTACACAAGTCTATGGGGCTGGATGGAATCCACCCGAGGGCACTGAGGGAGCTGGCGGAAGTGCTCACCAAGCCACTTTCCGTCATTTATCAGTAGTCCTGGCTAATTGGGGAGGTCCCAGTTGACTGGCGGCTAGCAAATGAGACACCCATCCACAAGAAGGGCCAGAAGGAGGATCCGGGGAACTACAGGCCTGTCAGTCTGACCTCGGTGCCTGGGAAGGTCATGGAACAGATCATCCTGAGTGGCATTATGCGGCACATGCAGGACAACCAGGCGATCAGGCCCAGTCAGCATGGGTTCATGAAAGGCAGATCCTGCTTGACAAACCTGATCTCCTTCTATGACCTGCTTGGTGGATGAGGGAAAGGCTGTGGATGTCGTTTACCTGGACTTTAGTAAGGCCTTTGATACAGTTTCCCACAGTACCCTCCTGGAGAAACTGGCTGCCCATGGCTTGGATGGGAGTACTCTACGCTGGGTTAAAAACTGGCTGGAGGGCCGGGCCCAGAGAGTGGTGGTGAATGGGGTTAAATCCAGTTGGTGGCCGGTCACGAGTGGTGTTCCCCAGGGCTTGGTATTGGGGCCAGTTCTCTTTAATATCTTTATCAATGATTTGGATGAGGGGACTGAGTGCACCCTCAGTAAGCTTGCAGATGACACCGAGTTAGGTGGGTGTGTCGACCTGCTGGAGGGTAGAAAGGATCTGAAAGAGGGATCTGGACAGGCTGGATGGATGGGCCGGGGCCAATGGCATGAGGTTCAACAAGGCCAAGTGCCGGGTCCTGCACTTGGGTCACAACAACCCCATGCAGTGCTATAGGTTTGGGGAAGAGTGGCTAGAGAGCTGCCTGGCAGAAAAGGTCCTGGGGGTATTGATTGACTGACAGCTGAATATGAGCCAGCAGTATGCCCAGGTGGCCAAGAAGGCCAACAGCATCCTGGCCTGTATCAGGAGCAGTGTGTAGAGCAGGACTAGGGAAGTGATTGTCCCCCTGTACTCAGCACTGGTGAGACCCCCACCTCAAGTACTGTGTTCACTTTTGGGCCCCTCGTTACAAGAAAGACACTGAGGTGCTGGAGCGCATCCAGAGAAGGGCAACGAAGCTGGTGAGGGGTCTGCAGAATAAGTCTTATGAGGAGCGGCTGAAGGAGCTGGGGATGTTTAGCCTAGAGAAAAGGAGGCTGAGGGGAGACCTTATCGCTCCCTACAACTACCTGAAAGGTGGTTGTAGCGAGGTGGGGGTCGGCCTCTTCTCCCAAGTTACAAGTGATAGGACAAGAGGAAATGGCCTCAAGTTGTGCCAAGGGAGGTTTAGACTGGATATTAGGAAAAATTTCTACCCTGAAAGGGTTAGGGTTATATCAAACATTGTAACAGGCTGCCCAGGGAAATGGTTGAGTCACCATCCCTGGAGATATTTAAAAGATGGGTAGATGTGGTGCTTACCGATATGGTTTAGTGATGGTTTTTGTCAGAGTTAGGTTGATGGTTGGACTAGATGATCTGAAAGGTCCCTTCCAACCTAGACAATTCTATGATTCAATGATTCTATGACATGGGAGTCTATAAAAGACTCCACTGAACTATGATCTCAAGAGAAATAACTTGATGGGGAGAAAAATACTGAACTATAATGTGCATAAAAATAAAACACCCACTAAATTACTGTGATATTTCACAACATCTTTAAACTGTAATAATATAGTTTCAGTATAACAATGTTCAATATAACTATAACTTCATCACCCAGCACACCCAGAGCTCTGTAGTCATTCTTGATACACTATTAAAATTTTACCGTGTTTCACAAGTAGGTGATAGCCAATACCTTTCTAAATAGCAAGTTCCAGGCCTCAGAAAACCCTTTGCATTTATTGTTCAGGTTTGTTACTCTTGTGTGTGTAAGAACCCTTTTCTATGTACCTTACTATTTCTGGAAAAGGTAGTGCCCTTAAGTGTCTTAAGAGGAAAATCCTAAATTATTTTTGAACCACTGCTTTGTCTAATATTATTTGAAAGAAAAGATGAAAAAAATACCTGTAATTGTTATTTTAAGTTGCCTGTGATGGAGACAGGACTTTCAAAAGGCTTCAAAAGCCCATCCAGGAAGTTTGATATGTTTTGTCAATGAATGTATCAGCTAGTCAAGATTGTTTACTGTACAATGGAAGAGGAAAACATTTCTCATACACTCAGGATTATTGTCTTGGATCTGTACAATAATAATAACAGCAACTATGAAATTGTTGTTTCTCTTCAGGTTTATAGGTTGGCTTATCATAGTGTTTCAGAGATGTGCATTAATTTATCTTTACCAATAATCATTCCTGAAAATGTGATTATGTATAGCCTACTTTACAAGAACAGACCACTTTTTCAGCTGTGAAGAGCACTACAAAGACAAAAATAAAGCATAAATATACGGCAAGTTGTTAAAACCAGTATGATTTTTCTTCTCTGTCTTTCATCAATGATGAATGTGTTCCATTCACACAATACAGCTGTCCTGGTTTGAGGTAAAACAGAACCAACTTTCTGTTCAATAATTTTACCTCTTATAGCTAAGCCTCTTCTAACTCTTTGAAATTAACAGCATATTGTGCAGAAAACTGTTCATTCTCAGAGTGAGAAGACCTATGTTTACAGTTCATGCCAAGGAATGGTATGCAGAGAGGCTCTTGCTTATACTTATTGCTATAACAACCAAGGTCAGCTAACTTTGTTATTTGCCCCGCTGGAGAGTCGGAAACGGAAAAGCATAGAGGGGTCCCACCTGTGGGAAAGAGTAGACAGGACAGGTGACCTAAAACTAACCAACAGGGTATTCCATCCCCATGGTCAGTATAAAAGCTGAGGGATCAAAGGTTCAGCTCTCTTTCTTCAATGGCTGGCGCCCGAGGAGGACCCTGTCTGTTTGCCTGCCTTTGATCCCAATGTGTGCATTCCTGAATCCAGATCTGGAATCCAGTTCCCACCCATCGCTGAGTGCAGTCTGTGACTTTCCCAGTACCTGCCGGTGACGTCATCCTGGGAGCCTGATACGGTTTTGTATATATTGTGTCTATTTCATTATTTCCTTTTTATTTTATTATTAACATTTCATTAAAGTAGCTTAGTTCTTTCTAAACTTGTAAATCTCTTTATCTCTCCTCCTCCTCTCCTTGGAGTGAGAGGTGGGGGAAAGCATCTGTCATCTGTCACTGTTCAATTTGGCCAAAACCATGACAACAGCAAATGTAAAAAGGTATAAGGTCACTTAGTGATATTGTCTGAATTCCTCTGTTGTATTTGATTTCTTTCTTTTAAGCTATTTTCTTCTTAGATGTAGTCATCATAACCTCTTCCTCTTCGACAATTAGCACTGACCTGATAGTGCAAAATTAATTAATCTTAAAGGTGCATTATCGTCTTATTTTAAACCTACATATCTGGTCTTGAAAAAAGTGTTTTTATGATGTTGTAACAATGGGGGAAGACATTCGAGGGTTCAAGACTCAGTGGGAGGCTGCAGGCCATGATTTAACATCTGGATAAGTCTTTCATGTTAAGGAATTTGTAGGAGTCTTCTTTCCATGCCATTTCATTTATGTTATCTGGAAGTTGATGACTCTATTAACTTAAAGATATCTATTAAACTTTTTGTTGTACTGATAATAGAATTATACCTAGGATATTGGGAAATTGCCACAAGGCATTTATTTTTAATCTCAGTGTCAGTCTTGGAAGTAGACTGGATTTTCATTAAATGAGTGACTGGATAACTTGATCAGCTGAGAATGCTGGTGGCTGATTTTTATTAATTCCTATTCAGTTGGGATAAGATAGCATCCTTCCTTTTTTCCTCCATGTTAAGTAAAATTAAACAGAACTGGTGTTGAGGGGTCTTCAGCACCATTTTGATCTTTACCAGGTCCACCCCCATCTCTGGAACAGCCCAGGAGAGAGATACTACAAATATAGTTTAAAGGTTGATCCTGGCCAGCAGCCAAACACCCACCCTGCCTCTTGCTCACTCCACTCTCCCGCCGGATGGGGAGAAAACAGAAGGATGGCAAGAAGGGCTTTAAACTAGATTTGATGGGGGAAGGGGATGAAACCAGGCTCTTCAGAGGTAAGCTTGGAGGTGGTGTCCCAGTGTTTGTGGGACAGGATGCTAGTGAGGTCCCTTGGTATGCTGACTCAGTGAAGGTAGGGGATGGACATCCATGCACCAGCAGAGATGTGAGGGTCATCGATGGGTTAGAAACTACAGCTACACCTGAGAATGGTCAGGTAGGAATTAAGTCTTCTCCCAGCAAAAAAGTGGAGGGACCAATAGCCCAACTGAAGTGCTTCTACAGTAACATACACAACATGGGCAACAAACAGTAGCTGGAAGCCATTGTGCAGCAGAAAAACTATGACGTAGTTGCCATCATGGAAACGTGGTGGGTTGACTCACATGACCGGAGTGCTGCAATGGATGACTATAAACCCTTCATAAGAGATAGGCAAGGAAGGAGAGGTGGTAGGGTGGCCCTATATGTTAGGGAGTGTTATGAATGTCAAGAACTTAATGATGGTGACAAAAGGGTTGAGTGTTTATGGGATATGAATCAGGGGGAAGGCCAACAAGGCAGATATCATGGTGGGAGTCTGTTATAGACCACCCAACCAGGATGAAGAGGCAGATGAAATATTCTATAAACAACTAGAAGAAGTCTCACGATCACTAGACTTTCTCTTTGTGGAGAACTTCAACATACTAGATGTCTCCTGGGAATAAAATACATCTGAGAGGGAACAGTCTAGGAGGTTCCTGGAGTGTGTGGAAGATAACTTCCTGACACAGCTGGTGAGGGAACCAACTAGGGAAGGTGCCCTGCTGGACTTGTTCGTAAACAGAGAAGGACTTGTGGGGGAAGTGATGGTTGGAGGCAGTCTTGGGCAAAGCGATCGTGAAACAATAGAGTTTTTGATTCTTGGAGAAATAAGGAGGGGGGTCAGCAGAACTGCCACCTTGGACTTCAGGGGGCGGACTTTGGTGTTTTCAGGAGCCTGATCGACAGAGTCCCTTGGGAAGCAGTCCCGAAGGGCAAAGAAGTTGAGGAAGGCTGGACATTTTTCAAGAAGGAAGTCTTAAAGGCGCAGGAGCAGGCTGTCCCCATGTGCTGAAAAACATGTCGTCAGGGAAAAAGACCAGCCTGGCTGAACAGAGAGATAGGGTTGCAACTCGGGGATAAAAGGAGAGTTTATGGCCTTTGGAAGAAGGGGCAGGCCACTCATGAGGACTACAAAGATGTTGTGAGGCTATGTATGAGGTTCAACAAGGCCAAGTGCCAGGTCCTGCACTTGGGTCACAACAACCCCATGCAGCGCTACAGGCTTAGGGAAGAGTGGCTAGAGAGCTGCCTGGCAGAAAAGGGCCTGGGGGTGCTAGTCGACAGATGACTGAATATTAGCCAGCAGTGTGCCCAGGTGGCCAAGAAAGCCAACAGCATCCTTGCCTGTATCAGGAACAGTGTGGTGAGCAGGACTACGGAAGAAGCTGTAGCTGTAGAGAGCAATAATGTCTCCACTCAGCCTCGTTTTCTCCAGGCTAAACAACCCCAGCTCCCTCAGCCGCTCCTCATAAGACTTATTCTGCAGACCCCTCACCAGCTTCGTTGTCCTTCTCTGGACACACTCCAGCACCTCAATGTCTTTTTTGTGGTGAGGGGCCCAAAAGTGGACACAGTACTCAAGGTGAGGCCTCACCAGTGCTGAGTACAGGGGGACGATCACTTCCCTAGTCCTGCTCTACACACTGTTCCTGATACAGGCCAGGATGCTGTTGGCCTTCTTGGCCACCTGGGCACACTGCTGGATCATATTCAGCTGGCTGTCTACCAATACCCCCAGGCCCTTTTCTGCCAGGCAGCTCTCTAGCCACTCTTCCCTAAGCCTTTAGCATTGCATGGGGTTGTTGTGACCCAAGTGCAGGACCTGGCACTTGGCCTTGTTGAATGTCCTACCATTGGCCTTGGCCCATCGATCTAGCCTGTTGAGATCTCTCTCTAGAGCCTTCCTACCCTGAAGTAGATCAACACTCCTGCCTAACTTGGTGTCATCTGCAAACTTACTGAGGGTGCACTCAATCCCCTCGTCCAGATTATTGATAAAGATATTAAACAGAACTGGCCCCAGTACCGAGCCATGGGGAACACCATCTGTGACGAGCCACCATTTGTGGGGGACACCATTTATGACTCATCCACTAAGTGGGTCACCTTGTCATAGAAAGACATCAGGTTTGTCAAGCAGGACCTGCCTTTCATGAACCCATGCTGACTGGGCCTGATCGCCTGGTTGTCCTTCATGTGCTGCATACTGGCACTCAGGATGATCTCTTCCATGACCTTTCCAGGCACTGAGGTCAGACTGACAGGCCTGTAGTTCCCCGGATCCTCCTTCCGGCCCTTCTTGTAAATGAGCGTCGCATTTGCTAACCTCCAGTCAACTGAGACCTCCCTGGTTAGCCAGGCCTGCTGATAAATGACGGAAAGTGGCTTGGTGAGCACTTCCGCCAGCTCCCTCAGTACCCTCAGGTGGATCCCATCCGGCCCCATAGACTTGTGTGTGTCTAAGTGCTGTCACTCACCATTTCCCCTTGGACTATGGGAGCTTCATTCTGCTCCCCATCTATGTCTTCTAGCTCAGGGAAGAGCTTTTGACAACTCTCCCAGAACGCTGGGCTGAAAGCAGAAAGAAACCATGCTGATTCTGTGGTTTCCATGAGACCAAGGCTCCTTATTACATATTTCATGCAGCTGTGCTTTCTTGGACATCTCTCTCACTTCCCCAGCTAAAATCCAGGGGTTTTTATCTGTTAGCACATATGGATTTCTAAGATGATCAAGTCAGAGATTCATTGTACACACTTGTTAGAGGGAATCATTTTGGAGGTACTTGGCAGTGAAGTGGTCTGGTTCAGTTTGGGTATACTGGAATGCAGAATTACTTCTCTTGCTATTGGAAAGAATAGGTGCTTATATTTTATGCCTTCTTAAATATTGGTAGGCAGCTTTGCATGCTAAAATACACTAATTTATCAGTATCCAAATTGTATACATTACTATTAAATCACCTTTAAATATGTTCACTTTTAGTAAACCTGTACTTTCTTCTGGGCTCTGTCAAGGACATTATGGAAATATGGATTTAATCTGTGTGACTGTGCATATGTGTGTGGGTATATATTTTTTTTTGATACGCATGTATATACAGAGAAAATACTGATGCTTTCATATATCATGTTTAAAAAAATATAAAAGTAATTATGATGATTCACACCCAATCTTTGCAATATAAATTCCCAAAAGACCTTAAATCACTATTACAATATGTATCACCCTATTTGCACAAAGGAAATGCATGTTTAGATCCTCTTACTCTGCATTTGGAGGTGCACAGAGAGCCACAGAAATGTGTTAAAGGAGTCTGTAGCTCTGTGAATTCTCGAAGCTTGCTCCTGGTGCACCTCTGCAAATCTCATAGAAGTGAAGTTCTTTCTTTGTGATAATTATAAACATGTGCTTTAGAAATTAGAAGTCAGATCTCACCAAAATTTATGCATTGAGGAACTGTTAGTGTGACTTAGTGTCACAGGCTTTTATACAAAGAATGAAATAGCTCTCCCTGTCCAGATGGCTGCCCCCCACCCCCACTCCTTCCACCTCCTTTTGTATCAGTCCAATTACATTTCCTGATAGCTGTGTTTAGCTGTGTTTTCTAGATCACAGATTTTTCAGTGGATCCAGCGAAAATGGTAGGGAAGTAAACTCAGCATTTCCAATTATACACAAAGTTTGCATTACAGATGTAGGGAGACTACTTCGGCTCTGAATATTACTACGTTAAAAGAAACAGGGAAACAAAGAATAACAAAAAAAGAGTTTCTAACAGGGAACAGGTGGCATAGGTTCCTTCTGTACCATAGCGAATGCACTCTCCCTCATTCAACAGCAGTGGTTTCTACAGATTAGGGTACTTTAAGAAACTTCCATGCAGGAAGAAATAGGAACTGCCGCACTGCAGCTCCAATGTTTGGGGTTGTGCAATTTGAACAAACTTGCCGGGTTCATACCTTTTTTAGTCCCTGGGGTTGAGACATGCTGACAGAATTAACTAAGGGCTTTGCACAGCTAATCACTCATCCTGAATTTGTCTTGAAAGAATGGTAAAAGGATGTGGTTGAGTTGAAGATGTCGTGTCTAATTTGGCTGACCACTTCTCTCCCTGTTTCATTGACTAGTATGGTAGTTCACCTCATACCTTTTCCTAGCCTCTTTTATGGGTATGGATCTCACTGTATCACTGCCAGGTTTACATTTTTGTAAATGCTAAAATTCACTTCAGCATGTGTCTCATATTTCATCTTGAGGATGTGATATGGCACCATTCCAACAATGGAGAAAATCATAGAGCGAAATTGAAAAAAATCCTTGAGCACACAAATATTTACAGCAAAGCTGTGCATTCTTACTTAGTATAGTTTTTCCTGACACTTCGATACACCAGGGATGATACCCTTTTTCAAATTCAGGTTGCCATTTCTGTGAAACTGTGCTCTAATATGAATTTGTGGAAGGGTTATATAAACTGTGGATGAACTTTTCTTGGCTACCTCGCTGCTAAAAGTTTTCCTCCATCACAAAACTCCCAATTAAGATTTGGTTCATAAATGCCTCACTAGTATTGACTAAATGGCTACTGGATGCAGCTGCATGTGTTAATAACTTAAAAAGTATAATACTTTAATGATACATTTTTAATGGGTTAAAACATCATTACAGCAGCAAGGAAACCAGTATCTTACTTTCATTTATAGTATGATAGCCTACAAGAACTGGGAAGAAATTTTTCTTCCATCGTGTAATTATCTAGTTACATTAGATGGGTGAAAGGGGATTTGATTTCCACTGAAATCTCAGGTGCTAGCCTCTACGGGAAATATGATGATGACTAGATGAAGTAGCAGTATATCCTAGGATGGAGACACTGATTTAAGGTAATACTTTGAATCCTCCTGAAAGCTGTTTTTTCCATAAAATGAAGTAAGGTCAAGGGACCTGCACAGGAGATCCAGTTCTTTTAGGAATAAAATGGCAAAATGGATGCCGTCAGATCCCAATGGATGTGATCAACAAAATAGCAGCTATGTCTCCACCAACTAGTAAAAGGAAACACAAGCTTTCTTAGGCATTGTGGGTTTTTGGAGGATGCATATCCCAGATTACAGTCTGATTGTAAGCCCTCTGTATCAAGTAACCCGGAAGAAGAATGACTTTAAATGGGGTCCTGAGCAACGACAAGCTTTTGAACAAATCAAACAGGAAATAGTCCATGCAGTGGCCCTGGGGCCAGTCCGGGCAGGACAAGATGTTAAAAATGTGCTCTACACCGCAGCCGGGGAGAATGGCCCTACCTGGAGCCTCTGGCAGAAAGCACCAGGGGAGACCCGAGGTCAACCCCTAGGGTTTTGGAGTCGGGGATACAGAGGATCTGAAGCCTGCTACACTCCAACAGAAAAGGAGATATTGGCAGCATATGAAGGGGTTTGAGCTGCTTCGGAAAGTGGTTGGTAGAGAAGTGCAGCTCCTCTTAGCACCTCGACTGCCGGTGCTGGGTTGGATGTTCAAAGAAAGGGTCCCCACCACACATCATGCAACTGATGCTACATGGAGTAAGTGGATTGCACTGATCACACAGCGAACTCGAATGGGAAACCCCAGTCGCCCAGGAATTCTGGAAGTGATCATGGACTGGCCAGAAGGCAAGGATTTTGGAATGTCACCAGAGGAGGAGGTGACGCGTGCGGAAGAGGCCCCACCATATAATAAACTGCCAGAAAATGAGAAGCAATATGCCCTGTTCACTGCTGGGTCCTGCCGGATTGTGGGAAAGCATCGAAAGTGGAAGGCTGCTGTGTGGAGTCCTACAGGACAAGTTGCAGAAGCCAGTGAAGGACAAGGTGAATCGAGCCAGTTTGCAGAGGTGAAAGCCATTCAGCTGGCTTTGGACATTGCCGAGCGAGAAAAATGGCCAGTACTTCATCTCTACACTGACTCATGGATGGTGGCAAATGCTCTGTGGGGGTGGTTACAGCAGTGGAAGCAGGGCAACTGGCAGCGCAGAGGCAAACCCATCTGGGCTGCTGAACTATGGCAAGATATTGCTGCCCAGATAGAGAATCTGGTTGTGAAAGTACACCACGTAGATGCCCACGTACCGAAGAATCGGGCCACGGAGGAACATCAGAACAACCAGCAGGTGGATCGGGCTGCCAGGATTGAAGTGGCTCAGGTGGATCTGGATTGGCAACATAAGGGTGAACTATTCATAGCTCGGTGGGCCCATGACACCTCAGGCCATCAAGGAAGAGATGCGACATATAGATGGGCTCGTGACCGAGGGGTGGACTTGACCATGGACACTATTGCACAGGTCATCCCTGAATGTGAGACATGCGCTGCAATCAAGCAAGCCAAGCGTTTGAAGCCTCTTTGGTATGGAGGACGATGGTTGAAATATAAATATGGGGAGGCCTGGCAGATTGATTATATCACACTGCCACGAACCCGTCAAGGCAAGCGCCATGTCCTCCCAATGGTGGAAGCAACCACTGGATGGCTGGAAACATACCCTGTGCCCCATGCCACTGCCCGGAACACTATCCTGGGCCTTGAAAAGCAAGTCCTGTGGCGACATGGCACCCCAGAGAGAATTGAGTCGGACAATGGGACTCATTTCCGAAACAGCCTCATAGGCACCTGGGCCAAAGAGCATGGTATTGAGTGGGTATATCACATCCCCTATCACGCACCAGCCTCTGGGAAGATAGAACGGTACAATGGACTGTTAAAAACTACACTGAGAGCAATGGGTGGTGGGACCTTAAAACATTGGGATGCACATTTAGCAAAGGCTACCTGGCTAGTTAATACCAGGGGATCTACCAATCAGGCTGGCCCTGCCCAGTCAAAACTTCCACGTACTGTAGAAGGGGATAAGGTCCCCGTAGTGCACATGAAGAATATGTTAGGGAAGACAGTCTGGGTTAGTCCTGCCTCAGGCAAAGGCAAACCCATCCGTGGGATTGCTTTTGCCCAAGGACCTGGGTGCACTTGGTGGGTAATGCGGAAGGATGGGGAAGTCCGATGTGTACCTCATGGGGATCTGATTTTGGGTGAGAATAGCCAATGTATCAAATTGAATGATGTTAACTGCTATGTAACACTGTCACTGTATGTCCTCATTACTACAATTGCTATTGGCTGTACTGCAGTAAGAATCACCCAAATTAATGACAGATCGACTTTGATGAAAAAACGAGTAAAGTGCAGCGGTGATGGGATCACATCTGACCTCAGCAGCTGGCGCCCAGCAACTTCCTCGAGATTGACATCTTCAACCCGTGGACTGTGTGCATGAGCCACACCGGGTACACCAGCTGCAAGCTCCAAAAATACAGCATGCAACAGTCCAGCACCACACAGCATCTCACCTGCCCTGAGAGACTGTTCTAACAGATGGAGCCCAAAGCCGTGGATTAAATGAACTCAACAGACAGTTTAGAGGGATGACCCACAGACTAAGTGTGACCCAAAAGGGACCATTATAATAATTTAGTCTGACCTCTTGTATAACATACGCCTTATAATTTCATTCTTGCTCTGAGCTCCTAATACATTCATGTGCATTAGTAGAACAGTTTTAATAAACCAAATTTTGAAGTCTTACTGTGGCACAGAACAGAAAGTCAGTAAGAGGGAAGAATATCTCAGTCTTTTCTCTGTTCCACTGAAATAAATGACAGCTTCACCTGAGTACATGGTAAAGTACAGTCAGTAAAGGATTTCAGAGCACAGGCCCATATTAATATCCTGAAATCCTGAAGAGTGTAGAAGGTATTAAGCCAATTTTAAATATTGTAATTGTTTTTAAAATACTGAAGAGCATTATAGAACATTATAGCTTAAACTACTTGTAAATGGTTCATTAACATTTCTGAATTTTATTTCTGTATCATCTTTAGCACCATGGGGACAGTTAGAACACACCTACTACTGTAGGTGTTGATAACACTACCGTTAGCGTGCTCCTTCTGCTCTAAGCATGTGCTTCTATTTTGACTTTGTTTTTCTGAGCCAGATGAGATCTTTTAATGCACACAGTGTCACCAACCTGTAGTGCTGAGAGCTGCTTCAGCTTATCTGCAGGGTAATGTTACTCTTCCTGAGCCTGAAGTTCTCTGTGTTTTTTCTCGACTTCTGTCACTCACTCATTTTTCAGCTCAGTTAACTGACTTGTGTTCATGCAGCTGAGCCCAAACACACAGGTGGATTTTTCCTGTGTTTTCCCTGTTTTCATTATCTCAGTTCTTTCATCTTTATTCTGGTACAGGGAGATGGGGGAAGAGAAAACTTGCAATACTGTCTTGCAATGCAGGTAGGCAAACAGCTTTATACTGTAGTACTTTTTTGCTGATGAGTGGTGGATACATGTGTCTTAGCTACTCCTGGGACAGCTTAATCAACGGGAAAGATAATTTAGGCAGTTTTAGAGGGAGTGTTGTTTGTATTCCTCCTCTCTTTTACTTTCTATGCTTGTAACACAGTCATATCTTTCCTTCAGTACAGCTAAGTTCCTCAAAGGTATTATCGAGTATGTTCAATATGCTATTTTGTTTTTAAATCTTTTTAGAAGGTGTCAAGACTGAACACATGGAAGATTGTTGTGGCAAAAGGAAATTAGATTGTAAATTTTGATGGGAGAAGCTGTACATGTCTGTACCGGGCAGAATCAACTGGTGTGATTCTGACAGAGGCTTGTGATGAAACAGTAGTAGAATTGATCATAGAATTGCCTAGGTTGGAAGGGACCTTTCAGATCATCTAGTCCAACCATCAACCTAACTCTGACCAAAACCATCACTAAACCATATCACTCAGCACTATGTCTACCCATCTTTTAAATACCTCCAGGGATGGTGAGTCAACCACTTCCCTGGGCAGCCTGTTCCAATGCTTAATAACCCTTTCAGTGAAGAAATTTTCCCTAATATCCAGTCTAAACCTCTCCTGGTGCAACTTGAGGCCATTTCCTCTTGCCCTATCACTTGTAACTTGGGAGAAGAGGCCAACCCCCACCTCGCTACAACCTCCTTTCAGGTAGCTGTAGAGAGCGATAAGGTCTCCCCTCAGCCTCCTTTTCTCTAGGCTAAACAACCCCAGCTCCCTCAGCCGCTCCTCATAAGACTTATTCTGCAGACCCCTCACCAGCTTCGTTGTCCTTCTCTGGACACACTCCAGCACCTCAATGTCTTTTTTGTGGTGAGGGGCCCAAAACTGGACACAGTACTCGAGGTGGGGCCTCACCAGTGCTGAGTACAGGGGGACGATCACTTCCCTAGTCCTGCTCTACACACTGTTCCTGATACAGGCCAGGATGCTGTTGGCCTTCTTGGCCACCTGGGCACACTGCTGGCTCATATTCAGCTGTCAGTCAATCAACACCCCCAGGTCCTTTTCTGCCAGGCAGCTTTCCAGCCACTCTTCCCTAAGCCTGTAGCGTTGCATGGGGTTGTTGTGACCCAAGTGCGGGACCCGGCACTTGGCCTTGTTGAATGTCATGCCATTGGCCTCGGCCCATCCAGCCTGTCCAGATCCCTCTGTAGAGCCATCCTACCCTCAAGCATATCAACAGTCCCGCCTAACTTGGTGTCGTCTGCAAGCTTACTGAGGGTGCACTCAGTCCCCTCATCCAAATCATTGATAAAGATATTAAAGAGAACTGGACCCAATACCGAGCCCTGGGGAACACCGCTCATGACCAACCGCCAACTGGATTTATCTCCATTCACCACCACCCTCTGGGCCCGGACATACAGCCAGTTTTTTACCCAGTGAAGAGTAGTCCTGTCCAAGCCATGGGTAGTCAGTTTCTCCAGGTGGATGAATGTATATGTACATATATCTCAAAGATGGGGAAAGTGGTGGCAATTAATTGGAAACTGTAAGATTTGGGCATGACATAGATGGTATAGAATAATGGGTGGATAATGTCCTGGTGCCGGCGGGGGTAGGGTTAATTTTCCCAAGGATCTGGCAGGGACACAGGTATTCCATACCACGTGAGCCGTGCCCAGTCTGTCGCTGGGAGCTTGCCGGGGGAGGGGGCAGGATGTCACCGCTTGGGAGCGGGCTGGGGCGTCTCGGGTCTGGCCGGTTAGCGATGGTACAGTAATCGTGTTTGTACATTCCTCTATTGGTATTATTGTTGTTGTTTTTTCTTGTTCCCTTTGCTGTTCTGTTAAACTGCCTTTGTCTCAACCCACGAGTTTTGCCTTTTTCTTACGATTCTCCCCACGGCTGTGGCGGGGCGGGGGGGGGGGGGGGGGGGGGGGGGCGGGTTGAGAGAGCGGCCGCGTGGTTCTTTGTTGCCGTCTGAGGCTAAACCATGACACAAGGACATTCCTTTTTTTGCACTGATTTATTTTTATTTTAGCAGTTTGGAAAACATAACAGTGTATTCACAGTGACCATTTCCTTCAAAATATGTACATCATTGCATTAAAGTATCTTTTGACCAATCTACTCGGATAAAGAGATCACAAAAATATCCTGACTATATGACCTGAGTTGCTAATGCCACAATAAAAATGCAAGTGGAAAAATGGAGCATATATGGGTTTTTCCTGCTTCTTGGATGGCCATTATATAAACTACACAAACTAACCTGAGGGAAGAGGTAGGATTTAATCTACTGCATCAGTAGTTTCTAACATCCTCCCTTTCTTCTGCTGATACAGAGATATCTGTCAAATGTACCAGGACAGTCTGTATCTGAACTTTATCCAAACATGAGCAAAATTAAAAAGATTTAGCAGATTGACACATAGGCCCAACACTGATACTTCTCTAGCATAAAAATTTGTAGGTGTAGATAAGCTCCCCTGTGTGTTGACTAGGCTGTAAGCAGGCCTGCAGATAGGATAGTAGACAAGTAGCTATATTTGTAGATGATGTAAAATTTCAGGAACTTTGAATGTATGTTGTTTTAGAAATGGGACTACTCTTTGAAGCAGTGATTCTCGGCTTACAGTCTGAGTTCCTCAGGCAACTTGCCAAGAGAAATCATGTGATCTATCATCTACTTACAAAAGTCTTTTTCCTGGGAAATTCTGAGCTCTGATATAGGCCATGCAGGAGATAGCAGTGATATTAGCTGTCTCTTGATTGCTGTCTTTCCTGGATCATCTCTTCATCCCTTTGTATTGCTATACAAGCACAGAGCAAATAAAATGCATATGAACTGTGCCATCCGTCACTGAATAGACTAAATTTTTTCATTAGCTAGACTAAATCTGCACAGGCAGGCACAGAACTGGACACCTGTGTGATATCATGAGAAAAGGACTTGGGAATAAGTCCCAGAAGGACAAGTGTGTTCCACTGATTCCCATTACCATGTAATTACACTGTGAGTTCAGAATTTTTTCTGAATTATTATTTTTATATATTTTCATTATCATTAATTCACATAAGCATAATGATAAAAGAAACCCTAACTGTAATTACTCTTTCCAACTAACAATTAATATACAGATATTCTGACGTTCTGGTACCTTAGCTTCATGATAATGTAGCTATTTTCTGTGAGTTTCTATTTCTGATATCATAGAATCATAGAATGCTTAGAGTTGAAAGGGACCTTAAAGATCATCTAGTTCCAACTCCCCTGCCATGGGCAGGAACGCCTTCCACTAGACCAGGCTGCTCAAAGGCCCATCCGAGCTGGCCTTGAACACTTCCAGGGATAGGGCATCCACAACTTCTCTGGACAACCTGTTCCATTGTCTCACCACCCTCACAGTGAAAAATTTCTTCCTAATATCTAATCTAAACCTACCCTCTTTCAGTTTAAAACCATTGCCCCTTGTCCTGTCACTACAGGCCCTGATAAAGAGTCCCTTCCCATCTCTCCTGTAGGCTCCCTTTAGGTACTGGAAGTCCACTATAAGGTCTCCCCGGAGCCTCCTCTTCTCCAGGCCAAGCAATACCAATTCTCTCAGCCTGTCCTCATAGCATAGGTGCTCCAGCCCTCTGATGATCTTCGTAGCCCTCCACTGGACCTGTTCCAACAGGTCCATGTCCATCTTGTGTTGAGGACTCCAGAGCTGGATGCAGTACTCCAGGTGGGGGTCTCACGAGAATCATTCATTCTTGAATGATGAGAAAGGTATCTTTATTTTTCTTATTTTTTTCATATGTCCCTCTCTAACATCATCTGTGTGCCCGAATTGTTCACGTATCTGGGGTTTACCTTAGGGTAGCAGATGGCTGGGGACCTTAAACTGCATGGTATGAGTTTTATGAAAGGCCAGTGTGGGACAGAACACCAAAGGATAAATGTAATCACATTATAAAGCATGACAGTACTGGAAAACAAAGAAGAGTGATACATTGGATTCATTGAAACTGGTTAGTGCAACAATAAGGGAAAATTGGGGGAGTGTTCATCCTTCAAAGATCAAAAAAATCATAAGTTACCAAAAAGTGTAGCTTATTTTTAGAGGGTTTTTTTTTTTATCCTTTATGTTGATTTAATATTTTTTTAAAAGTGGGAAGAAAAGGAAAGCAAAAGATGCACAAGGTTTTAAAATGATTTTTTCAGCATTTTACTCATAGGCAGTTTCCTCACTTTAATTACACTTTGAAATCTAAAACTTTGCTAGTAATATAACATCCACATTCAGGCTATATGGTTCACCTTGTGGTGGGAAAAGGTGACTTTTAAATCATGTAGCGTATTGTAAAATATCGTCATTTGTTTAATGTGCTTTTATCTCTTATGATCGTATCATCCCTGATTCATTTAGCTCAGTGGTGACTCCTGTGTTTTCTTCAGATTTACTGGAATACGTGATATGCAGAGGAGTTACCTCCTGTCATTTCATTCAGAGACAGATGGAAATGCTAATTTTCTAGGGACGAAATCTTTGTCTGCAGTTTTATTAGTAATATGACTTCAAATTATCTTACAGGTGTTTTTCATTGGCGAGGTTGGACTCCATCTCAATTTGATAAGGAATTCCTAATAAAGGGAAATTAGGCCAGTACTCACAGAAAGAATAGTGTGCCATATGTCCTGACTTTTCATAGTGATCATTAAATCCCAGGAGGGTATGTACAAAGTGTATTCAATTCTGAGGAAAACAAAGAAAGTCTTCATGGTGGTGAGACACTGTAACAGGTTGCCCAGAGAAGTTGTGGAGGTCCCATCCCTGGAAGTGTTCAAGGCCAGGTTGGATGGGGCTCTGAGCAACCTGGTCTAGTGGAAGGTGTCCTTGCCTGTAGCAGGGGCATTGGAACCAGATGATCTTTAAGGTCCCTTCCAACTCAAACCATTCTATGATTCTATGAAGCAGTTACAGTTTTCTAAAAACCAGCTAATTAGGATCAAGACATTAGGTACTCTGGTTAATATAAGAAGAGAAAAGATATGCCTGTAAGCAGAGAACTCTGCAAATTGATCTCTTTTTTCCATCTTGATAGTTTATTTTTATGTATGAGCATATCCAAACATGATCTGAGTTTATATATTCAGAAATATAATTTGTTGAAAACATGGAATTATACTTCCATGCCATTTATTCACATCCCTCTGTTTATCAACATTTTATAAGGACTTCCTTTTTTTGTTTTGTCTTTTTTTTGTGTGTGGATTAAAGCCTTCCAAGTCTCACAGACTTTATTTATAAGCGATATGACACAAGCAGTTCAGAGACTGTAAGCCATCCATTATTACTTATAATATAAATCTGAAGAATGAAATATTACAAGTATATCTTATACTTTCATATTTATGAAATTATAAACCATGAAGGCATTGACACTGTAGTTAAAGACGTGAAATTTTCTACCAGGTTTTAATGATACGTGTATTTGCGATCAGATACTGCCGCCCCTTAGTGGGCTATCTATGAAACAGAGAATCACCATTATCAAATGACTCCCTTACCACAGCCAGCATTCAGCCAGTGTGTTTTATATAACATTTTTTACATGTTACAGTTTAATTTTAAAAGAACGATTAGAACTCTGTGCTTTGAAATGCAATTTGGTTTTACTCATTATATTGACTACTACAAAATGGCACTACATTTCAACCTAGTAACAATATATAAAGGAGTAGACAGCATATTGAAATATATATGTTTTAGGGAAGTTCTATTTCATTGAATTCTCCAAAGCAGCACAAACTGGTGCATTTTGGAATTTTTTTAAATACAAGTAAATGTAAAAATCATACAAACACTAGGAATATTTGTTCTTCTCAGATTGCAGTGAAACACAGACTCCAAATGTGCTAAAAATATAACTTAAGAAAAAGGTAAATGCAAACTGCAAAAGTCAATTACTTTAGTTTTTAGCAGGGGTAAAATTTACTAACACAAGATTTAAAAAAACCAAATGTGCTATGGAAAATATACAGTAAGCTCTGTATAACACACCTTTTGGAAGGCTGAGGGCTAATGCAGATACTTAAATTCAAAGCAAATTACTCAGAAGCATGGGAAAACATAATAGTTTTCTGAAAGAAAGGGCTTCCTTTCTTTTCAGAAGATGTATTTTCCTTCTTGGAAAATAAAACATAGATTTAAAAGAAGTATGATGCTGCTATTTAACTTTGAGTTATTTTATTGCAAAAACATTATTCAGAGAGAGATTTGTTAACAAAAATAATTGAATTTTCTCCCCCCTAATTAGCTCTAGGGAGAAATTAAAGCTTCAGTTTATAGCTTTTGGGAAAGTGCAGTGTATATGAGAGTCAGTATGATCCAGTGGTGCCATTATTATTTCTATTTAGATCATGACTTGTTGCAGAATGGCTTGAGGAGCAAGGTCATGGGACAATAGAGGAGTTATGCGAGATGAGAATAGTGTAGAAGCAAGTTACAGCTCGGCGATGGGAAAGTACTAAGTAAACAAGCCATGAGAATGCAGAAGCAAGAATAAGGAGCTGATAAGAATAGGGAACTAAGGCTGAACCCTGTCGTGTGGACAGAGAGCCAATCGCAGTGAGCAGATGACTTTTATAATTAGCCAATATTCAAGCGATGATGTAACCAGTAGCTATATAATGAAGCGTATTCGGGCAATAAACTGAAGCTTGCTTTATCACTCACATTGAGTCGGCTGCTTGTCTTCCCTCGCTCGTCGCAAGTGGCGCCCGAACAGGGACCCCCAGCCTTGTTCCCACTGGACAGCGAGCTCGGAAAAGCACTGGTAGCAGCGACCAGGGGGTAAAAGACAGTACATGATATGGCTGGTACATGATATGTCTGTCCGTACCTGATCTTCGGATAATTAAGAGGAGGATCGCCGTCCGAGGAAAGCTACCTACAGGGAAAGGAAAAAGGCTGCAAACAAAGTAATCAAGGGATCAAAGTAATCAAGGGATCATAAAGAGGAAGTCGACGCGTCGCAAAAGGATAGAGAGGTAGCTTTACAATTTTTATAATGCTTTTTAGAAAAGCGGGGAGTAGGCCCTATAAAAGATCTGGCCGGGTTAATTGCATTAGGCAAAGCTCCAGGATACTTTAAGGACCCAGACGATATGTTTGAAGTAGAAGAGTGGTGAACGTTTGGAGATTGCCTATGGGATAAAGTTATAGATGACGATAAAACTACAAAAAAGTTGATGAAATCCTGACGAGACGTTATTAACTGTATGAAAAAGTATAAGGCGAAAAGGCAGCGGTACAAAGTTTGCTGCAGCTGGCAAAAAGTGCCAGGGAAAACCTTAGTGAGAGTGCTTTACTGGAACTATTATCTTGATGCCGACAATGAGGATTGCTCAGAGATCCGACTCAGTTTTTTGACCTTTCAACATGGACTAGAATTGGAGTGGAAATGTGGGAAGCGGTGCAGTCAGAGAATAAGGAAGCCCAGAACCTGGCAGGCACTTATCGACAGGTGAAGGGACTGACTGCAGGCATGCATGGATCAGCTGTTATTGCCGCCACAGCCCAGAGGGTGTTAGATGCAGCTGGGGAAGAGGGAAACAGTTCGTCCTCCAATGTATTTCCTGTAATAAAGCAGTCAGAAAAGGAGTTCTGGGGTGCGTCTGACAAATGGACATTTTCGCCTCCGCAACTGACCGCTCCACCGTACTTTGGTCTACCGGAGTCATCCATGCAGGTTCCCCCCGACTCTCCTCAGCCTATGGAAACATCATCATCCTTTCGAGGATGTTCGTCTGAAAACCGTCTATCCACCTAAAGATACTGCGGAGCTCCGTGACGCTCTCCGTGATCAACAGAACACTATGCAGCAACTGCTCGCGGAAATGCAGAGACTTGATAAGGGTTTGAAAGCGGGCGCGATACGGGCTGCTTATAAAAAGGTTCATGAGGTTATCAAGGAGGGTTTGCAGGCGGTTGAGGAGAGGGTGTATGGGAGTCCGGGAACGGGTGATCCGTCTGAAACAGCAGCGGACGAGTCTGGGGATACGCAATAGTGTAATGTATCAGAAAAGGGAGATAGTGTTAAAGAATAGAAAGTGAGGAGATGGATTTGTACTATGCTGGAAAACAGCAGAGATGGGTTCATAGGATGCGAATGAGTATTTGACTCGGAAATTTTTTGCTTGTATGGATACATGATTATTGCTTATGGTTCCCTGAAGGGTGGTCTTACGATTTGGCTCAGTGGCTAAAAGTGGGGGAGGAATTGCAAACGCGGGAGACGCTGCACTTGTCCTTGCCAGAGCCCTGCAAGGGGTTGCTGGAGGGGCACCACAAGCTCCCCCAAAGGAACCTCAGTCTTTTGAAATGACACCCCCAGTTGCAGACCCTTAGCCTAAATATGCTCAAATTCCCAATTCTGAAAAACATTACCAAAAACAGAATTCAGGAGGCAAAGAGCCAGAAGATCCCTTTGATCCTGGCCTAATAAATCCAGAGACTGAACCTGATTTATGTCCACCTTTAACCCTGATTAAAGCTATGGCTGCCTCTGCTACAACTGCGGAGGAGATTTTACAGCAACAGAGACGAAAGTTGTTATCGCGTTCCTCCATTATTAAGCCTCCTCCATTTGCGCCAGGTATCGCGTTTGTTCCTCCTTTTCAACTGCTTATGTGTGCGCAGCCAGAATCAGGGTATAGCAGTGTATTGTCAGAATGTCAGGGGAGAAGGACAGAGCCAGAGCGGACGCAAGAATAAAAGAGCTGTCTAATCGGTGGCTCTTTGAGCTGCTGAGAGCGCTACAGGCAGCGATTAAGCAACGTACTGCTCCATTTTGTGTCATCCACATTCGGAGTCACATGTGGGACCAAGGGTTAGGAGAAGGTAACGCCCGAGCAGACAGATTGGTGACAGTGGCAGCCCCCCTGAGTGAATTCATCAAAGCCAGGGAATCACATGGCATGTTCCATCAAAATGCTAAGGGATTGCATCAACAGTTCAATGTCACTATGGATGAAGCCAGAGGAATCGTGCGTGCTTGTCCCACCTGTAGTCACCACGGCCCTGGGCTCGGTTTAGGCGTTAACCTGCGAGGATTGGGTCCTTGTGAGCTCTGGCAGATGGATGTCACACACGTTCCCGAGTTTGGATGACTGAAATATGTACATGTTACTATTGATACTTATAGTGACTTTCTTTGGGCCACAGCTCAGGCTGGCGAGGGGGCCTTACATGTAATTAGGCATCTTACAAGTTGCTTTGCAGTCATGGGACTACCATGAGAAATTAAGACCGATAATGGACCTGCTTATACAAGTGAAAACAGCCGCCCCCCCCCCCCCCCCGCCCCGCCCCAGCCATTTCCCTGAGACAGAAGTGGTGTTTTTTGTATGTCTGCTGTGTAAGTGTGTGTGTGTGCCAATTTATATCTGCTGATCAGCATCTGTGCTACTGTTTGTTTGTTGCTGTGTGCAGTGTCGTTTGGTGACTCCACTTGAGCAGGTGTGCTGCCCGGTGTGGTACTGTTCTCGTACGTGACTAGGGCTGACACTCTGTCAAGCGAAGAAGTTTGTACATACACAATGTTTAGATGTAAGGCGAGTGCACCCCAGGTAGATAGACCATGATGGGCCGTAGAACTGATGGAAGTCCTGAAATATTGGGGGCGTTTTCACCAGCCGACATGCTTACAGTCTCGGGAACAGCTTACCCATGCAGGGCGTATGACTGGTTGTTTGTTGTTTGCCTATAAGATCATGGTTGATTGGGAAAAGGAGTTAAGCTAAAATCTATAGGATCCTCTGTAGGAAAATGAGAAACTTAAGGGTGAGCTCTTGTTGCAAAGGCAGACTTTTATGTCAGCTGTAAGTGATGAGAAAAAAAAAAAAAAAAAAAAAAAAGAGAGACAAAAAGAGAAAAAAGAAAAAAGAGAAAAAAAAAAAAGGGAACAATTAGAAGGGAAATGTGCCGTCTTAGCACAAAAGTATGCCATAAATGCTACAAGACAGCAGCAGAAAAAGAGAAATAAGACACCTGATTCAAGCAGTATTATAGAGATATGTTTTGGGTTTTTTTCCTATATGTATATATGTTATTGCACGCCTTTGTAAATTACTCTGTGTTATACCCTGTGAGACTAAATGAACCCCAGCAGAAGCAGTCTCTTGAGCAGGGGGGTGGAATATGGGAAAGCAACGGAAGATCAGCAAGGAGGATTGTAAATATGCTCAAGGGACTCGCACCTGGGTGCTGGAAAACACATCTATCACACTAATTGTTATTCAGTTTTGGGTGCTTGCAAGAAAAACACTTAGATGACATAAGTCTGTAATGGACTCAGGGACACCTTATCTAGCTGCCTGAGAATCTTGGCCTGTTGTGGAAGAAGATCAAAGCACAGTACCAGCAAGAACAGGGAGTCCGCATGCGCTCTTGCTAACAAGGACTCTTTCGATGCCAAGGATTCTTGATAACAAGGACTCTCTCACTGCCAGGGATAAATTTAGTAATGCTACTAGTACAGCTGTTTCTGAGTTATTGCTAGATGTAGATAGTATTCAACATGCAATGCTGCAAAACAGAGCTGCTATTGATTTTTTGCTTTTAGCTCACGGACACAGTTGTCAAGATTTTAAAGGACTGTGTTGTATGAGTCTAAGTGACCACTCCAAATCCATCCATGCCCAGTTGCAAGAACTGCACCGACCGAGCCAGCAACTTGTGGAGACCGCTGTGTGAAATCTCTTTGCTGGATGGACTTGGGGGTGGGGTTGGTTGAAGGAAATTATACTCATTATCTGTGTGGAAGGAATCTGTCTGTTATGTTTAGTATGCTGTTTGCTATGTTTAATAAGCATTATACGATCAGTTGCAGATGTTGCTTTGCATCATACCCTTGTACGAGTTATAGAATACTGTTGTGTCCCAACTATGGGCCACGGGGTGGCATGTGTAAGGGATAATAGAGGATGGTTCGAGTGAGACACGACGGAGAATTACTAGTTGAACGAAACCCAGTATGCATGTTGGGAAAAAGGGACTCAGTACTGTTGCTGAAAAACTATATGTGTATCCATGAGACCCTAACTTTCAAAGAAGATAACAAGGAGGGAGTACAAGGTAGTCAGGTATCAGACATCCGCAGTTAGCAAAGCTGGATCATGAGTCTGGTGAGGCTCGCTGCATGTGCTGGCCACGCATGCAGCGACCCTAGCCTGTACTTTTCCATTCAATCCGGGACAGGATATAAGGGGGCTGTCTCGGATCGGAGAGAGGGGGTCAGACATGAGCGCACTTTGAAGATACAGGGGACGCCCTGAAGTGCTGTGTCTGCCCACCCCCCCTCCCTGGTAGGTTCCACGTTCATTAACCCCAACAGCTCAGAAAGCATTACAGCACATTGCAGATTTGTTTATGATACATCAAAAATTTCAACCTTACACCCTGATAGGACAGTGGGATGATACACTCGCAAAGAGCCTGACTGCATTAGAGTGAGTATTTTTTCCACATAACTTTTCAAAAAACAGTAATTACGATGATTGAATTGTTAGCACGATTGATTTCACGGGGTCGTTTGCACTATCAGCAGCTGGCTCCTCTGCCATCATTTGTGGGAATTACCCTGCGAATGCTTACACCTGATGAACTTTGGCAATTTGATGTTATACACATTATGGAATTGGGACGTTTGCGCTATCTACATGTTTTAGTTGATTTGTTTTCTCACCTTGTTGTAGCTAGTGCTCATATAGGAGAGAAGGCTTGTGATGTTATTCGACATTAGTTGCAATGCCTTGCAGTCATGGGAGTACCGAAAACTGTAAAAACTAACAGACCAGCTTATGTGTTCACTAAAATACAGGTCTCTTTACAGACATGGGGTATCAAACATGTCATCTTTGTCATCCAATGCTTGTCATGCCCTGTAGTTTAGGTTGCTTACAGAAAATAGTGCAAAAAATGATTAATCAAGCTTTTTGTTGCATAAAAAATAGAAAAAAAAAAAAAAGGGAAATTGTGGAGATGATAGAGAGCAGCGTAGGGAATCTGTTTGGCCTTGATCAGACAAAGCTGTACCCGTGAGAGGCGCCTTGAGAAGCAAGTGCCAGGAGATATCAGCAAGGAAAGGAATGTGAAAAGCAAAGCTGCTGCTCCGTGTGAACAGTCAGAGACGATCAGTTAAAAGACACTGAGAAGTGCGTGGCAATCGACCCTCAATCTATCAGCAGGATGCTGCCCGCGCGTGGACAGCTCGTGAAAATAGCATGCAGCCAATCAGTAAGAGTTAGAGCGCGCGAACAGATAGCATAATACTATAAATGTAACGATAGCCAATGTCACCACAGAAATAATTGAAAGTTTGTTAGAAGATCAGAATAGCCTGCGCCATGCGATTTTGCAAAATAAAGCAGCAATTGACTTTTTGTTATTAGCTCAAGGACATGGTTGCGAAGATTTTGAGGGTATGTGTTGTATGAATTTGTCCGATCACAGTGAATCAATTCACAAACAGTTGCAGTGGTTAAAAGAACGTGGGTTTTTTGATGAGTGGCTAACTAGCTTGTTTGGAAGTATTAGAATTGCTTGTTGAAGGCTTGCATATTATAATAATTCTTGTAATCATAAGTTTGTGCTTATGTGTAGTCCTTTCTTGTATTAAGAGAGCTATGTTAAAAGTAATAAACCAAGCCTGGATTGTTCAAAAAAAAAAAAAAAAAAAAAAAGGAAAAAAGAAAGAAAAAAAAGGAAAAAAAAAGAAAAAAAAAAGGGGGAATTGTTGCAGAATGGCTTGAGGAGCAAGGTCATGGGACAATAGAGGAGTTATGCGAGATGAGAATAGTGTAGAAGCAAGTTACAGCTCGGCGATGGGAAAGTACTAAGTAAACAAGCCATGAGAATGCAGAAGCAAGAATAAGGAGCTGATAAGAATAGGGAACTAAGGCTGAACCCTGTCATGTGGACAGAGAGCCAATCGCAGTGAGCAGATGACTTTTATAATTAGCCAATATTCAAGCGGTGATGTAACCAGTAGCTATATAATGAAGCGTATTCGGGCAATAAACTGAAGCTTGCTTTATCACTCACATTGAGTCGGCTGCTTGTCTTCCCTCGCTCGTCGCAATGACTTACATGTCATGTCTCTAGTTAAGGTCCAAACTTTGAAAGCTTTCTGGTTAGAATCAGGTGGGACACAGGTCAATTTTCAGAGGCTTTATATTCTCAGCACTTTTTGAAAAATTAGGCAGTTTACTGAGGTCTTCAGCATTGAAGTGCCTAATTTTAAATTTGAAGAAATAGGGGTTGTATTTACACTGGTCGTGAGCCCCTGGAAGAGAATTTAGATATAGATGTCAGTCAAAAAAAAGGAATAAATCAACTGAGAACTTTGGTTTTGAGTATGGAGCTCTGGCTGTAGTTCATTCCCAGCACTGTCTTTTGAGGACTTCATCAATTGCATTAGGAAGAGGCTTAAAGACAAACTGACATTTCATGTGCTCAATTAGATGAGCTTGTATTGCAAAAAAGAATATTTTCAGTACTGCAGGAACCTGCAGATTCTTGAGGAAAACTAGGTAAAAACCCGCAGTTCTCTTAAACTTCACAAGCTTCCAGCTTGTGGAGAACTATGCAGTTATCTCTTTCTAAATAAAGACATAAAGACTTTTTTCACGCTATCTAAAACCAGCAGTGCTGTAAAAGCATGGCTTATTCATGTACTGGAGAACTGAAGCCTGATAATTACAGTACATAACCTAGCCAAAGAGCTAAAAAGATGTGGCAGGAGATTTACTGCTTTAAACAACCATCGCACTGTATGGGTGAAAATTTTATCAATGCTGACAGATTTACTAAATTCCAAAAGTTGCTCAAGAGAACAGCAGTAGCACCAAGGCCATCGCACTGAATTCAGTGTGTTGTGCTCTGTCCCTGTGGCACATTATTGGATGAACTTTCTCTGCCTGTGAGCAATCTTTGCACTTTGGAACATAATGATGTGATCCTCAGCTTCTGTCATTGATTTGAACTTAATCTGCATATTGCATCTTTATGGTATTGCCATGATTCATTTAAAAGGAAATGCTTTTGAGCATGGCTGGCTGGCTTTCACGATAGGGTGGGCAGCCAGAAAATGAAAACACTTCAGTGCTGGGGTTTTTTGGCTTATGTCTGGAAGGGAAAATGGCTAAAAACATTAGTCTTCCTGCTATTCTGAGCTTTGACTGCTTTAGCTAAGGAGGCTGGATTCACGAACCATTTACTGTTTCCTGTCCAGCATCTAGTTGGTGCATTATGTTACATCTCTCTTTCCATTAGCTGAGCCCTATATGATGTCAACTGAGAAAAGCAGTAATGGTATGAAAATGGCAGTGTATAGTGGCCTTTTACTTAGTTCCAATGTACATTTTACCACTATATTTCGTGCCTTCATCTCAGATGCAGTGATGGAAAAAGGTTCAGTTATAGCCCAGCTGGAGTTCTAAGTTTTTTCCCTGAAACATTACATTTGGGAGCACTTGATAGATGGAAAACTATGATATTCCTTTCAGTTTAGCAAATGTAGGACAGTAATCTCAGTGACAGGCCTGAAAACATCATAGATACTTCCCTTTCAAAAAAAAAAATAATAAAGCAAAATAGAAAATATCTTAGTAAAGTATAAATTATATATTGTCAGAATATGTTTTTCCTGTGTAAAAATTTTTCCTAATATCCATCCCAATCCTCCTCTGGCACAATTTGAGGCCATTTCCTCTTGTCCTATTACTTGCTACTTGGGAGAAGAGACCAGCCCCCACCTCGCTACAACCTCCTTTCAGGTAGTTGTAGGGAGCAATAAGGTCTCCCCTCAGCCTCCTTTTCTCCAGGCTAAACAATCCCAGCTCCCTCAGCCGCTCCTCATAAGACTTGTTCTCTAGACCCTTCCCCAGCTTTGTTGCCCTTCTCTGGACACGCTCCAGCACCTTAGTGTCTTTCTTGTAGAGAGGGGCCCAAAAGTGAACACAATACTCGAGGTGCAGCCTAACCAGTGCTGAGTACAGGGGGACGATCACTTCCCTAGTCCTGCTCTATACACTGTTCCTGATACAGGCCAGGATGCTGTTGGCCTTCTTGGCCACCTGGGCACACTGCTGGATCATATTCAGCTGGCTGTCTACCAATACCCCCAGGCCCTTTTCTGCCGGGCAACTTTCCAGACACTCCTCCCCAAGCCTTTAGCATTGCATGGGGTTGTTGTGACCCAAGTGTAGGACCTAGCACTTGGCCTTGTTGAACCTCATACCATTGGCCTCAGCCCATAGATCCAGCCTGTCCAGATCCCTCTGTAGAGCCATCCTATCCTCAAGCAGATCAACACTTCCACCCAACTTGGTGTTTTTCTGCAAACTTACTGAGGGTGCACTCGATCCCCTCATCCAAATCATTGATAAAGATATTAAACAGAACTGGCCCCAGTACCAAGCCCTAGGGAACACCACTTGTGACAGGCCAACTGGATTTAATTCCATTCACCACTACTCTTTGGCCTGGACATTCAGCCATTTTTTTAACCAGCGAGGAGCATGCCCGTCCAAGCCATGAACAGCCAGTTTCTCCAGAAGAATGCTGTGGGAAACAGTGTCCAGGTAAACAACATCCACAGCCTTTCCCTCATCCACTAAGCAGGTCACCTTGTCATAGAAGGAGATCAGGTTAGTCAAGCAGGACCTGCCTTTCATGAACCCGTGCTGGCTGGGCCTGATGATCTGGTTGTCCTGTATATGCCGTGTGCTGGTGCTCAAGATCATCTGTTCCATAACCTTTCCTGGCACTGATATCAGACTGGCAGGCCTGTAGTTCCCCAGATCATCCTTCTGGACCTTCTTGTGGATGGTCATCACATTTGCTAAGCTCCAGTCAACTGGGACCTCCCTGGTTAGCCAGGCCTGCTGATAAATGATGGAAAGTGGCTTGGTGAGCACATCTGCCAGCTCCCTCAGTACCCTCAGGTGGATCCCATCCAGTCCCATAGACTTGTGTGTGTCTAAGTGCTGTAGCAGTTCACTCACCACTTCCCCTTGGATTATGGGGGCTTTATTCTGCTCCCTGTCCCTGTCTACTAGCTGGGTATACTCAGGAAACAACTGTTCCTACTACTAAAGACTGAGGCAAAGAAGGCATTAAGTACCTCAGCCTTTTTCCTCATCCTTGGTCACTATGTTCCCCCCCCCCCCCCCCCCGTTTTATAAATGATGGAGATTATCCTTAGTCCTCCTTTTGCTGTTAACGTATTTATAGAAACATTTTTTATTGTCCTTAAAAGTAGAAGCCATTTTAAGTTCTTGTTGGGCTTTGGCCCTTGTAATTTTCTCCCTACATAGCCTCACAACATCTTTGTAGTCTTCATGAGTGGCCTGCCCTTTCTTGCAAAGGCCATAAACTCTCTTTTTTTCCCTGAGTTGCGACCATAGATCTTGGAGACGACAGCCTCCAACCATCACATCTCCCGCAAGTCCTTCTCTGTTTACAAACAACAGGTCCAACAGAGCTCCTTCCCTAGTCGGCTCCCTCACCAGCTGTGTCAGGAAGTTATCCTCAACACACTCCAGGAACCTCCTAGAGTGTTTCCTCTCTGCTGTATTGTATTCCCAGCAGACATCTGGTAAGTTGAAGTCTCCCACAAGGACAAGGGCTAGCAATTGCGAGACTTCTCCCAGATGCTTATAGAATATTTTTTCTGCCTCTTCATCCTGGTTGGTCGGTCTATAACAGACTCCCACCATATCAGCCTTGTTGGCCTTTCCCCTGATTCTTATTCATAAACACTCAACACCATCATTAAGTTCTAGACAGTCAGAACACCCCTTAACATACAGGGACACCCCACCGCCTCTCCTTCCTTGCCTATGCCTTCTGAAGAGTTTATAGCCATCTAATGCAGCACTCCAGTCATGCGAGTCATCCCACCACGTCTCCGTGATGGTGACTACATCATAGTTTTCCTGCTGCACAATGGCTTCCAGCTCCTCCTGTTTGTTGCCTATGCTGCATGCGTTGGTGTAGGAGCACTTCAGTTGGGCTATTGGTCCAGTCCCCTTTTTGCTGGGAGAAGCCCTAATTCCTACCTGACCATTCCCAGGTGCAGCCATAGTTTCTAACCCATGAGTAACCCTGACATCTCTGCCGCTGCATGGATCTCCATCCCCTGCCTTCACTGAGTCTGCAGACCGAGGGACCTCACTTGCATCCCGTCCCACAGACACTGGCATGCCAACCTCAGGCTTATCTCTAGCGAGCCTGATTTCATCCCCTTCCCCCTTCAAATCTAGTTTAAAGCCCTTTTGATGAGCCCTGCCAACTCCTGCACCAAGAACCTTTTCCCCCTTTGAGACAGGTGTATCCTGTCAGTCGCCAGTAGGCCTGGTGTCATGTAAACTGACTCATGATCAAAAATCCCAAAGTTCTGCCACTGACACCAGGCTTGGAGCTAGGTATTGGTCTGCTGGCTCTTCCTTTTTGTTCCCTCGTCCTTCCCTGTAACTGAAGGGATAGAGGAGAACACTACTTGTGCTCCTGACCCCTTAACCAATTGTCCCAAGCCCCGGAAGTCTCTCTTGATTGCCCTTGGGTTTCTTGTTGCTACTTCATCACTGCCTACCTGAAAAATCAGTAATGGATAATAATCTGAGGGCTGTACCAGGGAAGGAAGCTTTCTCTTTATATCTTAAACCCGGGCCCCTGGGAGGCAGCAGACTTCCCTAAGTGGGTCTGCATATTGGGCCTTTCGCTCCCTTCAGGAGGGAGTCACCTACAACAGTGACCTGTCTTTTTTTCCTTACTGAAGAGGTTTTGATGCGGGATGTAGTTTGGCTTAACCTCGGCGGCACCTCCGTGCCAATTGAATCATCTTCCTTGTCATGGTTCAGTTCTACATGCAGAGCCTCATACCTATTTTGCAAGGGTACCTGGGAAGGTGGGGGAGTTACTGGGGAGACACGCCTGTTGCACCAGGCAGGAACTTGTTGCCATTTCCCCCCATCCTCTTAAGTTACCAAGGACTTAGTTACCTCTAAATCCCAAGGAGAATAAATGTTTATTGTACAGAACATATTCCCATCACATTATTAGTTAAAAGAGGTTATGCATTTCCCCTTTCCAGCTTTTTCCTGTGTCTTTAGTAAGAAAGCATTCTTAACTGTACAGTATTTTCTAAAAGTAGTGGACAAATGAAGATTTGAGTACAGTTAGCTGTCTTGCTGCCATGATTACCAAGAGTAATCAACACAGATTGCTGAATACAGTAAAACAGAAACAGAATGTACCATTTTAAAGAGGGTACATCTAGAGTACTTAAAAGTAAATTAACACTCAAGAAAAGAAAAACAAAACAATTTATTTTTGACTGACTTCCCTGCTCAATATAGTTCTGTGCACAAAGCATATTTTATAGATGGCAGGGTGATAAAAAAATCTTCCATCATTTGGAAGTGGTTTTAAGTAAAGTATCTTTTCAGTTCTGTAGCTGGAAGCGTGTGTGTGTGTGAATGTGCAGACATGAATATCTGTTGTAGGGAGACAGACAAATAGCATCCTTTATTCCAGATACTGATAATAGCATGCAATTTCATCTATAATGTGTGTGGTAAAATGGTTATTATTCTAGATTACAGACAATTTATTAAGTCAGGTTATCTGTTTTCCAAAGTTCTGCTCCATGCCATCATTTCAGATGAAACTCTTAAATATCTTACTTAAATATAATAGAAACAAACAAATGGGGAGTTGTATATCTCCATACAGAATGAATTGGAATATCAAAAGCAACACGTTTTTGGTTTTGAGCAACTAGAACACAGAATATCTCTGAATTTTCATAAAACCAGTATTAGTTGGGCTGTTTTATTATTGCTTTTCTTCAACATTTAGAAAGCTTGGACAGAGAACTAAGTTTTTTTATATGTTTTATCCTTGAATATATGCTTAGCCCTTAGGATTTATGCAAAATGAACTAAGTTAGAGTTGATCTTGCTTTAAGGCTGGGAGATGGACAGGTATGATGAACTTACACATCATTTCTCTATGATTTTCTTCCATTAGAAAAAGTTTTCTAAAAGGCAATTATCCCCTAAGGCAGAATGTAGGAAACAATGAGATTGTCTTTGTTCTTGGTTAGTGCAGAAAGTGGATTTCTATAGCACTGTAGTTTTTTATTGACTGTTAATTTCCATGCAACACTTAAAGGCTACACAGAAATAATATTAGGTCCAGTGACTTCCACTAAGGAAACTGAGGTAGATTTTTCTAGTTCTACCTCTAGAGCCAATGAGGAGAGGTGCCATGCTGGACCTAGTTCTCACCAACAAGGAGGGGCTGGTGGGGAATGTGAAGCTCAAGGGCAGCCTTGGCTGCAGTGACCATAAGATGGTGGAGTTCAAGATCCTTAGGGCAGCAAGGAGGGGGCACAGTAAGCTCACTACCCTGGACTTCAGGAGAGCAGACTTTGGCCTTTTCAGGGATCTGCTTGGTAGAGTGCCATGGGATAAAGCCCTGGAGGCAAGAGGGGCCCAAGAAACCTAGTTAATATTCAAGGATCACCTCCTCTAAGCTCAAGAGTGATGCATCCTGACAAAGAGAAAGTCAGGCAAAAACACCAGGAGGCCTGTATGGATGAACAAAGAGCTCTTGGACAAACTCAGACATAAAAAGGAAGCCTACAGAGGTGGAAGCAAGGACAGGTAGTCCGGGAGAAATACAGAGAAATTATCTGAACAGCCGGGGATCGGGTTAGGAAAGCTAAAGCCAGATAGAGTTAAATCTGGCCAGGGACATGAAGGGCAACAAGAAAAGCTTCTACAGGTATGTCGATGATAAAAGGAAGACTAAGGAAAATGTGGGCCCTCTCCAGAAGGAAACAAGAGACCTTGAAACACAGGATATAGAGAAGGCTGAGGTACTCAATGACTTTTTTGCCATGGTCTTCACCTGCAAGTGCTCTAGCCACACCGCCCAAGTCACAGAAGGCAAAGGCAGAGACTGGGAGAATGAAGAACTGCCCACTATAGGAAAAGATCAGGTTCAAGATCATCTAAAGAACGTGAAGGTGCACAAATCCATGGGACCTGATGAGTTTAATCCTTGGATCATGAGGGAACTGGAGGATGAAGTTGCTAAGCCGCTTTCCATTATATTTGAGAAGTCATGGCAGTCCGGTGAAGTTCCTGCTGACTGGAAAAGGGAAAACATAAACCCCATTTTTAAAAAAGGGGAAAAGGAAGACCTGGAGAACTAAAGGCCAGTGGTCAATCTGTGCCCAGCAATATCATGGAGCAGATCCTCCTGGAAACTATGCTAAGGCACATGGAAAATAAAAAATAAGGAGGTGATCGGTGACAGCATATATGACTTCACAAAGGGCAAATTGTGCCTGACAAATTTGGTGACCTTCTACAATGGGGCAACTGAGATCATCTACCTGGACTTCTGCAAAGCATTTGACACTGTCCCGCATGATATCCTTGTCTCTAAATTGGAGAGACATGGATTTGACAGATGGACCATTCAGTGGATAAGGAATCGGCTGCATGGTCACACTCAAAGAGTTGCAATCAATGGCTCGATGTCCAAGTGGCGACTAGTGATGACTGATGTTCCTCAGGGGTTGGTACTGGGACCGGTGACATTTAACATCTTTGTTGGCGACATGGACAGTGGGATTGAGTGCATCCTAAGCAAGTTTGCCGACAACTCCAAGCTGTGTGGAGTGGTTGACACACTGGAGGGAAGGGATGTCATCCAGAGGGACCTGGACAGGCTTGAGAGGTGGGCCCGTGCAAACATCATGAAGTTCAACCAGGTCAAGTGCAAGGTCCTGCACCTGGGTCGGGGCAATCCCAGGCACAAATACAAGCTGGGTGGAGAATGGATTGAGAGCAGCCCTGAGGAGAAGGACTTGGGGGTGCCGGTGGACGAGAAGCTCAACATGACCCGGCAATGTGCGCTCGGAGCCCAGAAGGCCAACCGTATCCTGGGCTGCATCAAAAGAACTGTGGCCAGCAGGTCGAGGGAGGTGATTCTACCCCTCTACTCTACTCTCGTGAGACCCCACCTGGAGTACTGCGTCCAGCTCTGGGGCCCCCAACATAAGAAGGACATGGACCTGTTGGAGCGAGTCCAGAGGAGGGCCACGAAGATCATCAGAGGGCTGGAGCACCTATGCTATGAAGACAGGCTGAGAGAGTTGGGGTTGTTCAGCCTGGAGAAGAGAAGGCTCCGAGGAGACCTTATAGTGGCATTCCAGTACCTAAAGGGGGCTTACAGGAAGGATGGGGAGGGACTCTTTATCAGGGAGTATAATGACAGGACGAGGGGCAACGGCCTCAAACTGAAAGAGGGGAGATTTAGATTGGATATCAGGAGGAAATTCTTCACTGTGAGGGTAGTGAGGCAATGGAACAGGTTGCCCAGGGAAGCTGTCAATGCCCCATCCCTGGAAGTGTTCAAGGCCAGGCTTGATGAGGCTTTGAGCAGCCTGGTCTAGTGGGAGGTGTCCCTGCCCATGGCAGGGGGGTTGGAACTAGATGATCTTTAAGGTCCCTTCCAACTCTAACCATTCTATGATTCTATGATGACTCTATGAGTCTAAGTATGTGTGCCTGTGTTTAGACACTGAATGCCATCATTTTCCAAAAAAAACCTCAACTACCTGTAATAGAAAAAGTTGAATTTTTAAAAGCTCACTGGTTATTGGACACTTTTGAAAATCTGGTTTCTTACTTAGGTACCCAAAATTGGGCTACATCATTAGCAGATATAAAAGCTAAATGCTCAGGATCCTATTAAAAAAAAATAATCTGGTTTCATATTGAACTGCACCATTTTCTCATGGTAACTCATGTACGTAGTTTAGTTGGCACAAAGGTAAAAATGTAGCCTTGGCAAAATATTTGCGAAGAAGAGAATAGCACAAGAAATCATCACCAATGCACCTAGAAAAGAGAAATGAAGAATGGTCAGTGAAAAACAGCCATTCAAAGCTGAAACCTGGATGCAGCTTAATGTTAGTAAAAAGGAAAGATTTCACCAAGAACAGGTACTCTCACACGAGACTCCAGTGAAACAATTATGAAGAATTAAAACTATGAATTACCGTGTCAGTGAATAAGAAATTACTATCATTAAGGCACCTCTATGGTAACAGTCTTGACTTATGCTAGAAAGAATTTCCCAACATCTTCAGCAGGGCTGAATCAGGACTCTCTACAGCCAGACTGTTGTGATCATACAGCTTTCCCAAACTTTGGGACTGAAAGTCTTTGCTTTGTCTCTTTTGGCTTTCTGTAGACCTCCAATAGTTCTCACAACTCAGATAGACCCTACTCACATATTTGTTTCTGCAACAGTACTAAGCAGGAGCCATCACTGTGATGTATATTGACCCCTTTTAGATGGGGATCAAAAGAACAGCTTTGAAAGTTAGGGGAAGGGATGGCCAGACTAGTTTTGACTGTAAACCAGCCTAGTGACACACTGGGTTTCAGAGCATGGAAAGCACCTCTCACCTGATTCTTGTGATTTACTTAGGTATGTAAATGCAAGTTCCCAAGGTGCTTCTTACAGCACCTTGCTCTAGGCAAGTGGTACTTGAATAATAAGGATAAGGAGATGAGAGTGAGTTCTCTGGGAAAACTAGAAGGGGATTTCTAGACTTGTTTTTTGCAAGGGGAGACTACTTTAGTTGCTAGGGTTCAAAAATGAAGGTCATAATCCTATATTTTCTCCTTCATCCCAGTTTGGCTTGATGCTTTCTTTGTCAATGTACCATTCCTCCTGTCATCCAGGGTTGGTTGCAGAACAGATTTCCTTTCTGTGGGCATGAAGTTTACTCCTGACTATAATAATATCAGGGTAGCTATTGATACTTCACCACCATAAAGACTGACAATGAGTTACCCTGAAGTGAGGTGAGCTGGCTTGAGGTGCTAGGCACTAATGTAGAGTGACTGGAGACTTTGCTGCTCTGGAGTGGGAAGCTGTGTGAGAAACCTTCCTCATTCAGCCGTTACCGCATTCCACCGACCTCCTTGGGGAATAGAATAGAATAGGACTAGACTATTTCAGTTGGAAGGGACCTACAACGACCATCTAGTCCAACTGCCTGCTCAGTTCAGGGCTGAGAAAAAGTTAAGAGCATTGTCAAAATGCATCTTAAGCACTGACAAGCTTGGGGCATCAACCACTTCTCTAGGAAGCCTGTTCCAGTGTTTGACCACCCTCTCGGTAAAGAAAAAATAGAATCACAGAATCATAGAACAGTTTAGGTTGGAAGGGACCTTTAAAGGTCATCTAGTCCAATCCCCCTGTCTACCCTTCTGATAAAGTTTACCACTCCACTAGAGAGCCTGTAAAAGTGTTACCACCTCAGCATTGTCCTTTTTTCCACAGAACGGCACTGAAAGCAGAGAATAAACCCAAGCATAGCCTAAGCTGCTGCTGACTTGTCTCCTTCAGCACTCATGTGAGGCTTTTGTTTTTTAAGGTGCTCCACCTCCTTCGTCCTTATTTCTCTGCACAGGGAAAACTGTAGGAGGACAAGACTTCACAGACCTGAGTACTGTACACCCACACTGGCTTCAGTTAAACCAGATGTGCAAAGCAATCCAACATCAGAGAAAGTCAGGACTTGGAGTAAATATGATGTAGATTGAGTGCACACATGCTGTACCTAAAATCTCCCAGTTAAGTTTGCTCTAGCAACTATAATTAAGCATTTGTGTATCTATTCATGTCTAACAGTTCACGAGAATTTGTAGGCACTTAATGCTAACAGGCAGTGGATGTCATCCTTTAAATAGGAACATTATTTTAACAGCAGGAGTTCCTCTAAAAGATTGGAGATAACAGAGATCATTCAAATTATTTTCAGTATGCTACAACAGCATATTACCAGAAGTACTTTAAAACATTTGTACAGCCAGGAAGAAGTAGTATCACTTTATCATATGCTACTATCTAAAAGAGTAATTAAATTGTCAAGCATTCATGCCCATCCAATCTTATGATTCATTTATCATTAAAAAGATACAATGATCCAAACCCCGTTTAATAGACTTGCTCCTCCTTAGATTTGTGGACTTACATTATGTCTTATATGTTCATAGGCATTAAACAACAAGGATTTCATTCACAGGCATTAGATAACATTATTGTTTTTCCATAAAAGATATTGTCCTACATGGCTTCCTCAAGCACAGGAAAAGTCTGATTCTGGTCTTGCAATTATTACATCCTGTAGTTTTTCCCATAATCTGAGTCAAATAGACAAGGAAAGAGTTGCGTGATTTTGTGAACAACCTTACAGCATGAATCTTAAATCTCTTTGCATGTTTTATGGCATATATAAAACAAGTAAAAACCTACAGGCCTAATACAGCCTTGATCCTGTGCTCAAGAAATCTGTGAGCATTATTTAATAGTGCCAAATCAAGCTCTACTTTTCAAAGTATCTGTGTCCAAGCAGTTACATATATGTAAAAATTCATCACAATCGTGGCCAATTCAGGGACCGTACATATACTGAGGAAAGCAGTAAATGCATTGTTCAATTCAACTGTCTCCACTCACTGGGGCTGACATTTATTTATCTTGCAGATCTCTGGTATATGTGCCCTCATCTGATTCTTATAAAAATGCTTAAGTCTCTTGAGCTTGTGAAATATCATTTAGATCAATTCGATGAAGTACATTTAAAAGAAGTGTTTAATGGCTAAGACAAGATACATGGAATAAACGTACCAGTAGATTGCACAATAATAAAATGAAAAAATAGACTATTTAATTTTAGACATTAAATCCTTGCTGCTCACCTGGATCCTCAATTTTGGTCCTTAACTCAGAAGCTGATTAGGAGAATATGATAATTCAGGAAATTAAGTAACACATGCAGGCATTTTTTCCAATGCAGCAACTGACACAGCTGATCTCCAAGTGCACAGCACTAGGTCCTCCACTTCAAAACCACTCTCCAGTACATCAGGCATTTCATGCACTCCAGTCTTGAAAAAAACCTAAAAATTATTGCACACTGGGTTTTTTTTCAGTTGTCTATTCAAGCCTATGAAAAAATTGCTGAAAAAGATGGCTGTTTACAATAATGCCTTTTTACAAGTTGTTCCTCTTATTACTAAAAAGATTTAGGTACAATTTATTCTGTTCAAGCTGACCTCCAGTTTGAACCTTGAATACTTAAAAGTTGTTCAAACATACAAGTTATAAAACATGTGAGGATAAACAAACAGGTTAATATAGAAGAGTGGCTGTATTGGTGTTTATACTAAGCTTGAGTTCATGCCAAGTGTGAAGTAGATGTCTAGTTCAAAAGACTCTTTGTGTAACTAATAAAAGCGTGTGTCTTCTCCCAAAGAAACAGCCCTCTTCAAATGTTATTAAACATTCCTCAACTTACATAATGTCCTGTCCAACCCCAGAGAATGGAGAATGTGATGAATAATTCTGTACAGAAATGTTTATATAAACTTCGCAGTGGTGTACAGATGAAGGTTATGACAAGTTTTACTACTGTAGAAATAAAACTTGTGTACCTGAAACCTCTCACAGAACTAAATGCACCAATTTGTTGTATCCCTTTGCTAATGGCATCAGAATAGCCAATAACATTACGGGATGCTGAAGTTAGATGGAAAGTCCAATGTCTTCTGACAGGGAAGATCAAATTTTGTATATTGGTCTGGTTTTCTCTAAGAGGCTGATCCTGATCCTTTGGAGTGATACATGAACAGTGCACAACTTTTGTGTTGGGTTTTCTCCTAGAATTACCACACATTTTAAATTAATCTTATTTGAATGATTTATATTAATCATACTGTGTCTGGAATATCAGCATACCCTTATGAAAATTAGAAAAGGGACAAAATCTATCATCTGCTTAATTTCCCCTGTTTTCCCAGGCATTGGACTAGCAAAATTTATGAACATTGTGTTGGAACTCCTTCACTTCAGAATGCCCCTTTCTTTTTGAGTTGTATTATTTTGTTTAGCAATCTGTCCTGTTCTAAGACTGGAGTCCAGAAAGCAGCATTTCTTTTCCTACAAAATATTTCTGAGATGCTTGGGACAAACCATTTACATTCCTGCATGTATGCTACTATGTTATTATATATAATAACTATGCATAGCAATAAATGAACACTCAAAGTTTAACTCTTTATGTTGCTGTTGTATATAAATGAAAAACAATATGACTGGAAAAGATGTTTGTTTTTCTCCAAATGCAAAGTATGCTTTGGAGGACAGGATATGGGAAGAGTTCAGTACTCTCAGCATGTACTGAGCTGAGCTGTATGAACTGAGCTTGCTTAGTTCTTCCCAGGAAAAACTGAAGGTAGTGTAGGTACAGGCCTGTAGCTCTGACACAGGTCCTTGCTCTCTAGGGGCAGCTAATGAAATTAGGTATCCACAGGCTTTAGCAAGAGAAACGAGAGCATTTTGAGTACTTAGTTTAGGTGCAGCAACTCTTCAGTTCCATCTTTACTTAGATCAAATCCTGAGAGGAGAGTGTTGCATTACAGCCTCTGAAAAACAGGCAGCAGAGATTGTCCAAGTTTTCCTCCCAAGACAGCATAGTTTACAAGGGTCTTCCCTTGACCGTAGCTCCAACTAAACACAATATAAACCTCATTGTTAAATGTGGTACTTGGACTTCCTAGACACTATCCATGTTTCACTATCTGGCCCTAAGGAAAAACAGATTTTAAACCTAGAGTAGAGTAAGATTTAGACTTTTTTATTATTACTACATACAAATACATAGAGGTTAAGGAAAACTGAAGATTTTCAGCATTAGGATCTTACGGAAAGCAATTGTGAGTAGCGGATGAAGGTTGCAAACTTGATACCACTGAATCAATGACAATCTTTCTAGAGACTTCAGTGGAAAGAGGATAATACTCCTACACTCGCTTTAATAGTTGTTGCATAAGATTAAAGACTGAAGAGCTATTTCCGGCCTTAATCATGATACTTATCTATACTCTTCATAAGACCCCTTTAAAACGTCCTACTTAGCAAGCCTAAAATCATTCCTTGAAATTATATGAATAGACTTAATTTATGCTTTCTCCCTTCTCTTTCTTACATAGGGATATCCAGGTTCTGACTATCTGGAACTAATTCTTAGTGATTGTTATCATTATCTTTACCAAACATTGATTGCAACAGAGATTTATGAATGGAAAGTAGGGTTTTTTCTTTGACTAAAATATCTTCATGAGTATGTGTGTGGGAGGTCAGGAAGTGACCATGCACTCATTCCTTCCTTGCCTTTAAGAAGTGTGACTAGAAAACAATAAGATTCATAGAAAGTGGTCCCTGCTATTATACAAAGTTAATAT
This sequence comes from Fratercula arctica, assembly GCA_947846985.1. NCBI lineage: Eukaryota > Metazoa > Chordata > Aves > Charadriiformes > Alcidae > Fratercula > Fratercula arctica. The sequence continues at coordinate 10,965,124 of CANTUZ010000025.1, forward strand.
AGCCAGATTATTTGCAACATTAGGATTTGGCATATAATATCATCTATCCACAAAAGGCTTACCACAGAACCGGGAATTCAGTCTCAGTACCAATTTTCATGCTTTTTCAAGATTTTATATGTAAAGGAAGAAGCTCACCAGAACAATCACAGAATCATAGAATAGTTTCAGTTGGAAAGGACCTTTAAAGGTCATCTAGTCCAACACCCCCTGCAATGAGCAGGGATATCTTCAAATAGATCAGGTTGCTCAGAGCCCCATCCAACCTGACCTTGAATGTTTCCAGGGATGGGGCATCTACCACCTCTCTGGGCAATTTGTTGCAGTGTTTCATCACCCTCATCGTAAAAAAATTCTTCCTTATATCTATTCTAAATCTACTCTCTTTCAGTTTAAAGCCATCACCCCTTGCCCTATCACAACAGGCCCTGCTAAAAAGTTTGTCTCCATCTTTCATATAAGTACTGAAAGGCCACACTAAGATCTCCTTGGAGCCTTCTCATCTCCAGGCTGAATAACTCCCAGCCTCTCAGCCTGTCTTCCTAGCAGAGGTGCTCCAGCCTTCTGATCATCTTCGTGGCCCTCCTCTGGACCCTCTCCAACAGGTCCATGTCTTTCCTGTGCTGAGGACTCCAGAGCTGGATGCAGTATTCCAGGTGGGGTCTCACCAGAGTGGAGTAGAGGGGTAGAATCACCTCCCTCGACCTCCTGGCCATGCTTCTTTTGATGCAGCCCAGGATATGGTTGGCCTTCTGGGCTCTGAGTGCACATTGTCGGGTCATGTTGAGCTTCTCATCCACCAACACCCCCAAGTCCTTCTCCTCAAGGCTGCTCTCAGTCCCTTCATCCCCCAGCCTGTATTGATGCCGGAGGTTGCCCCGACCCAGGTGCAGGACCTTGCACTTGGCCTTGTTGAACCTCATGAGGTTCACACAGGCCCACTTCTGGAGCTCGTCCAGGTCCCTCTGGATGGCATCCTGTCCCTCTGGCCTGTCGACCGCACCACTCAGCTTGGTGTCATCTGCAAACTTGCTGAGGGTGCACTTGATCCCACTGTCAATGTCATTGAGGAAGATATTAAACAGTACTGGTCCCAATACGGACCCCTGAGGGACATCACTCATCACCCCTCTCCATCTGGACATCGAGCCATTGACCACCACCCTCTGGATGCGACGATCCAATCAATTCGTCATACACCAAACAGTCCACCCATCAAATCCGTATCTCTCCAACTTAGAGAGAAGGATGTTATGGGGGCCTGTGTCAAAGGCCTTGCAGAAGTCCAGATAGATGACATCCATAGCTCTTCCCTTGTCCACTGATGCAGTCACTCCATCATAGAAGGCCACAAGGTTGGCCAGGCAGGACTTGCCCCTGGTGAAGCCATGCTGGCTGTCTCGAATCACCTCCCTGTCCTCCATGTGCCTTAGCATAGCTTCTAGGAGGATCTGTTCCATGATCTTCCCAGGCACAGAGGTGAGGCTGACAGGGCAGTAGTTCCCGGGGTCCTCCTTTCTACCCTTTTTAAAAATGGGTGCAATGTTTCCCTTTTTCCAGTCACCGGGGACTTCACCTGACTGCCACGACTTTTCAAATATCATGGAGAGTGGCTTGGCAACTACATCAGCCAATTCCCTCAGGACTCTGGGGTGCATCTCATCAGGTCCCATAGACTTCTGTATGTTCAGGTTCCTCAGGTGGTCTCAAACCTGATCTTCTCTTTCAGTGGGATGGGACTTTGTTCCCCCAGTCCCTGTCTTGAGGTCCATCCACTTGAGAGGTGTGGGACGAGAGGTTGCCAGTGAAGACTAAAGCAAAAATGTTGTTGAGTACCTCAGCCTTCTCCTCGTCTGTTGTTACCAGTTTGCCAGTCTTTCTCATCAGCGGGGCTACACTTTCACCTTCATTTTCTGGCTGACATACCTGTAGAAGCCCTTCTTATTCTTTGCGTCCCTTCCCAAATTCAGCTCCAGTTGCTCCTTATTTAAATTGCAAATTTCTGAATAAAAAGTAACAGATTTCTCTTGCTCTTTAACCAGTTCCAGTTTACAAGAATACGCAAAAGCATTGTGAAGGTCTGATATGCCTTTGCTGTACACTATATAGTGAAAGATAATCCCTTTCTCAAAGAGCTGATTTAAGAAAAAGCTCACTTTGTAGTGCACAGAATAGACAAGGAGCAGTTGAATGGGCTGGTAAAGGAAGAAAAAGAATAATTCTTATAAATATCATGAGAAACAGCAAATTCACTTGTTACCTGAAGGATAATATGGAGCAAAGGGGAAGATGTCAGCAAAGATAAACAGTGGTGTCAACCTCAAGCATTTGGAGAAGAGAAAAGGAAGAGTTTTCCCAAGCTGCATTTCTTCAAACTGAGCAAAGACAATAGAACCAGTGCTCCTGCTCCTGTGCTGCTCAGGGGATGACTGACCATGACCAGTTAATAGACTGGCCACGCACAGTCTATTGCCATGTAGAATGAGCTGAGCTTCCTGAAAAGGAGCTTGTCAGGGCATAAGGCACCATCCGGCTAACCTTGTAGCCCATCTAATATACGCTTAGCAGGTTGACCCTTAACAGATAACTGGGTATTTACTCCCTGCTGCAGTCTTCTACAGACATAGACTTTGAATCTGCTTTATGACATAACAAACCGAAGAACTCCAGCTTAAGAAATGCAGCCTTAGTCACATTTTGTCTGAAGCATGCAGGTGTGATGGAGAAGTCAAGAGAGACCTGGAGAGAGGTGAGGAGCAAAAACAATAGGAGCCGTGAAGCGAGAGAATATAATCAGAAATTTTTTTTAACTCTGCTGAAAGGTTCTCTTTAGAAGGAAAAGAACTGTTATTGCTATATAATGGAATAGACTATTTTTCTTTAAATAGACTTTCCAATAAGGGCTTTAAAAGACTCCTGGGTTTCAGGCATCGTACCTATGTTGTATCACACTAATATATTGGTACATTTGAAAATGCACTGAAATGTGCTCTGCCCCTTCAGTTAGACCTAAAATAGCATAGTAATTAGTGTGATTCTCTTACATGTGCCATTGTTTAGGCAGTTGGCACTTGGAATTTTGTAGAATGTTTTATCTGGCTTAGTTGTTAATATAAAGCACAAAGACTCCATAAAGCACAACTTCTCTTCTAAGCTGATGAGAAAAAAAGATATATTTCAGTTTTTAATCAGGCAATATCAGGGCAAGTAAAGTGCAGTTTTAGTCCATCTCACTTGACAGCCTTTGAATTCAGAAGCTTTGTATTTAGATAATGAGGCATTTCAGCACAAGAAGGACATGGACCTGTTGGAATCAGTCCAGCGGAGGGCCACGAAGATCATCAGAGGGCTGGAGCACCTATGCTATGAGGACAGGCTGAAAGAGTTGGGGTTGTTCAGCCTGGAGAAGAGAAGGCTCTGAGGAGACCTTATAACGGCATTTCAGTATCTAAAGGGGGCCTACAAGAAAGGTGGGGAGGGACTCTTTATCAGGGAGTATAATGACAGGACAAGGGGTAACAGCCTTAAACTGAAAGAGGGGAGATTTAGATTGGATATCAGGAAGAAATTCTTTACGGTAAGGGTGGTGAGGCAATGGAACAGGTTGCCCAGGGAAGCTGTCAATGCCCCATCCCTGGAAGTGTTCAAGGCCAGGCTGGATGAGGCTTTGAGCAGCCTGGTCTAGTGGGAGGTGTCCCTGCCCAGGGCAGGGGGTTGGAACTAGATAGTCTTTAAGGTCCCTTCCAGCCCAAACCATTCTGTGATTCTGTGATCATCGGTTGTGACCAAGCCTTGCTCACTAGAACTTCATATAGATATAACTGTGCCTCAAACGTATGCTCTAATTATGCTAATCATGATGCCTTCACTCAGAGAAGTTGCTCTGTATTCATCAGCAGCAAGAAAAGTGTCTAACAGCATGCTGCTACTTAACTACTTGCTTAATAGCCTGCCAGCTTCTGTCAAAGGCTGAGTGTCCTGTTCCCATGCAGTTAGTTCAATTTTACAAGTCCTAGAATTATTTTGTCATTGTGATGGCTGAAGGGTGGTCTGCAAAGAGCCTGGTGTTTTGCTAGTTCTACCTGGTAATTCTAATTCTACCATTCTGTGATTCTGTAATGGGTTTGCCTTTGCCTGAGGCAGGAAAAACCCAAACAGTTTTCCCTAGTATATTCCTCTCATGCACCACAGGGACTTTATCCCCTTCTACTGATGTAAAAGGTCTGACTGAGCAGGACCAGCTCGATTAATGGATCCCCTGGTGTTAACTAGCCAGGTAGCTTATGCTAAATACTTGTCCCAATTTTTAAAAGATCCACCAGCCATTGATTTCAGGGTAGTTTTTCCACAGTCCATTGTATCACTCAATATTCCAAGAAGCTGGTGCATGACAGAGGATACGATATACCCACTCAATACCATGTTCTTTGGTCCAAGTACTTATAAGACTGTTTTTGAAATGAGTCCCATTGTCTGATTCAATTCTTTCTGGAGTACCATGTCACCACAAGACTTGCCTTTCAAGGCCCAGGATGGTATTCTGGGCAGTAACATGGGGTACGGCATAGGTTTCCACCCATCCGGTGCTTCTTTCCACCATTGTAAGCATGTAACGCTTACCCTGACGTGTTTGAGGGAGTGTGACATAGTCAATTTGCCAGGCCTCCCCATACTTATACTTCAGCCATCGTCCCCCATACCACAAAGGTTTTAACCGTTTAGCTTGTTTGATTTTGGCACATGTTTCACAGTCGTGGATAACCTGCGCAGTAGCGTCCATGGTTAAATCCACCCCTCGGTCACGAGTTCATTTGTATGTTGCATCTCTTCCTTGATGACCTGAAGTGTCATGGGCCCACCGACCTAAAAATAGTTCACCTTTATGTTCCCAGTCCAAATCTGTCTGGAAAATCTTAGCAGCCTTATCCACGTGCTGATTGTTTCCACGTTCCCCAGTGGCCCGACTCATGGGTACATGGGCATCTACATGGCGTACCTTTACGACTAGTTTCCCTAGCCCATCAGCAACATCTCGCCACAATTCAGCAGCCCAGATGGGTTTACCTCTGCGCTGCCAGTTGCTCCGCTTCCACTGCTTTAACCACCCCCACAGAGCATTGACCACCATCCATGAGTCAGTATAGAGATAGAGTATTGGCCACTTTTCTCGTTCAGCAATGTCTAAGGCCAGCTGGATGGCTTTCACCTCTGCAAATTGACTCGATTCACCTTCTCCTTCAGTTGCTTCTGCAACTCGTCGTGTAGGACTCCATACAGCAGCTTTCCACCTTCAATGCTTTCCTACAATACGACAAGACCCATCAGTGAACAAAGCATACTGTTTCTCATTATCTGAGAGTTCGTTATATGGTGGGGCACGAGTCACCACCTCCTCAGGTGGCATTGTGAAGTCTTTGCCTTCAGCCCAGTTTGTGATCACTTCTACGATTCCTGGACGATTTGGGTTTCCTATTTGAGCTCGCTGCGTGATTAAGGCAACCCATTTACTCCAGGTAGCATCAGTGGCATGATGAGTAGAAGGAACTTTACCCTTGAACATCCAGCCCGGCCCTGGTAATCAGGGCGCCAGGAGGAGCTGTGTTTTAGTACCAATTACCTCTGAAGCAGCTCTAACTCCTTCATATGCTGCCAAGATTTCTTTCTTAGTTGGGGTATAGTTGGCCTCAGAGCCTTTGTATCCTCGACTCCAGAATCCTAGGGGTCGACCTCGAGTCTCCCCTGGTGCTGTCTGCCAGAGGCTCCAGGTAGGGCCATTGTCCCCAGCTGCAGCATAGAGCACATTTTTAATGTCCCGTCCTGTTCGGACTGGTCCAAGGCCTACTGCATGCACAATCTCTTGTGTAATTTGCTCAAAGGCTTGTCGTTGCTCAGGACCCCATGTAAACTCATTTTTCTTTTGAGTCACTTCATAGAGAGGATTCACAATCTGACTATAACCTGGAATATACATTCTCCAGAAACCCATAACACCTAAGACGGCTTATGAATCATTTTTGTTAGTAGGTGGGGACATAGCTGTTATTTTCTTAATCACATCCATTGGGATCTGGCGACCGCCATCTTGCCATTTAATTCACAAGAACTGGATCTCTCGTGCAGGGCCCTTGACCTTACCTCTTTTTATAGCAAAACCTGCTTTCAGAAGAATCTTGATTATTTTCTTACCTTTCTTGAAAACTTCTTGTGCTGTTGAGGGGAAGAGTGGGATTCTTTCTCTATCCCAGACAGTTTATCAAACAGTTTATCAATTTTTTTCAGCTATTGTCTTGGTCATTTCCTCTGTTTTCTCATTCATTTTTTCTACAGCTGCCACAGTGATGGGACAAGAGAGACTGTCTTCATGTTGTCGTACCGTGTTAGCCACTTAATTTACAGATGGTGCATCAGCATCGGATCCCCCCCAAACCATTGTTGATGATGTATGGGAATACATTGATGATGCACTCTGCACAAACTTCCTCAAAGATCATTTGCATGGCATTTCATCAGGGTCTACATTCACTTGCCAGTCACCATAAATCACCTCTTGCAAGCCAGTTCCCTCAGGTACTTGATACTACTTTCCATGCTGGTCCACTTACTTGGACTACATTCAATATCATCCTTAAAGGGATACCTGCCCTTTACAGCTGATAGTCACCTCCAGAGACAGAGAGTGTTTGTCTTTCTCCCAATTGCTTTATCAATAACTCCATCTTTGGCCAGGTTTCCCAACTGCTTAGCCTCGCTGCCTTCTAAGTCTATGGCATCAGCCCCATTGTCCCAGCACCATGTCTCATGTCATCTTCATCTCTTCAACTCTGTCCCATGCTACCTGGCTTCTGCTGGTCTTTGTTGTAAGGGGCAGGGGAACGAATTGATCTTGTTTTCTGCTTCCTGGTCACCAGAGCAACTTGTACCAGTTCTGTTGGAGTTTAAGTAGCACCGGTTTTTGTTGTCGAGGCTGGAGCTACTGGTATCAGTACAGGCAGCAGAGTAACTTTTACCACACGCTGCTGAGTCACTGGTACCAGGATGGTCTGGAGCACAGTCTGCACTGGTGGGGGGGTAGCTGACATAACCGATGCCGCACCTTTCCCCAGTACAGGTTGGGGGGGGTAGCTTGGGGAGTGGTTTGTGTTTGTTCTGGCTGTAAACTGGCCTGTAGGATTTGAGTAGCAGCAACACATGTCACACAATAACCACTCCTGCACCCATGTTTAACACAAAACCACCCCTGCAACACATTCAGGAAAACCAGCAACAAAATCACAGTCTTTAATAAGTAATATTCATTTTCTAAGCAGCCTAAGAGGTTTCCATCCCCTTATTTGACATAAGCATTAAAGGTCAAGATAAACCTTTCCCAGGTAAAACCAGGTAACTAGTAATAGAATCCATTATATAATGCCCGAGATATGCAGGTACAGTCATTATCCAAGTAATCTGAATGCCAAACCATACAAAAATAGCACATTTAAACCACCACATACAAATACAAAGAGCAAGTAAACCAAACAACGATTCAGCAAGTTCAGCAGCATTGTATCTATTAACTTCAAAGCTCTCTAAAGGCACAATATAACATTTTGCTTAGGAACAACATTCCCTGAGCAAGCTGGAAGCTCGGGCCCCACATTGGGAACCAATTAATGTGTCATGGTTTTGGCCAGGTTGGCCAATGACAAGACAATAGATACTCTCCCCCACCTCTCGCTCCAAAGAGAGGAAGAAGAGAGATAAAGAGATTTGTGAGTTTAGAAAAAACTAAACCACCTTAATGAAATATTAATAATAAAATAAAAAAGGAAATAATGAAATAAATACAATATATACAAAAATATACAAAACCATATCAAACTCCCAGGGAGATGTCACTGGGGAACTTCCAGGCTGAACTCAATGACAAATGGGAACGGGAACACACTGACCAGGATCAAAAGGCAGATGAGCTGACAAAGCCCTCCTCAAATAACAATCATTGAAGAAAGAGAGCCATCAAAGAAGAATCAACCACCTCCCTTTGCTCCTTCAGCTCTTTTCACTGAGCATGGCAGATGGGATAGAATACCCTATTGGTCAGTTTTGGGTCAACTGACCTGTCCACTCCTCCCCACAGGTGCAACCCCTCCACAGGGTAAACAACCAAGTCAGCTGACCCTGGTTGCCACAGCAAGAAATATAAGCAAGAGCCTCTCTTACTGAATAGAAAGTTGGCCCTGCTTCACCCCAAACCAGGATACACCTGAAATAAATATTTAGTGATCAGATATCTTTTGAAAAAATATTATGAACATTTGTGGGTACAGAAATGCTTGTTTTTTCTCTGGTTGAAAATGCATCACCACTTGAAAGGAAAAAACCCAAACCAATTCAACGTGTATTAGTAATTTGAAACTGCCATACCGCTAATATCCCACATTTCAAGTTCCTGACAGTAACTCTGTTGTTCTCAGAAATTCCAGTTTAGATCCTGGTTCCCACAACCTCTATGTGTGAATCAGAACATACACTATAAACTGAATTTATTGAAAACCAATTTTAAAGAGAATTTTCCTGTCCAAAAATTCAGACAGGGTTATGCTGGGTGTAGTTCAATATAATTCAGTTTAACTAAACTGAAAGCAATTTTTAGTAAGTTTAGTTCTGTGCTGTCTCTTGTAGATGCTTGTCGCAGCAAGCAGCTCTTACTGCCCCCTCCTCAGTTTGGAACTGGAAGTCACAGCTCAAAGTGGAAGTTTCACATCCCTCTTGGCTCTCTATGCAAACTCATTTAGAAGACTTTCTCTGAGGTATGGGTGAAATTCCCCTTCTCTTTGAACAATCTAAAACACTTACTGACTTTAACAAATGCAGATATATTTTTAACTGCAGATATTCAAACTTTAGCACTTAAAACTTTCAAAATATAACGACTTTTCTTTGCTTTTACCACCACATTAAAAAGAAGAATGTATTATAATTATGATTACAGGATAACAGACAGGCAAAGCTCCTGAAGTCCTATGATGCTTTCAGGGTTCACTGGATTGTGAAAAAATCTTGTCTCCGTAGTCAAAGAATCTTGAATTCTTTGACTATCCTTTTGACTTTGCTCCATCACAGCTGGAGCACCCACGACCAGACTGGCTGTGTTCATACCATGCATTATGGTGACTGAGTGCTCCCTGGCCTATCTCCCTACTCTTCACAGCTATCCATTCACACATCATGCAATCCAATGTAGCAACTTTTCATCCTGTACTCAAGAGACCTTTATATAACCTAAGGTCCACTTCAGACCAGTGCCATCTTTTGCTAGGAAGAGGAGAGTCCATCTGTGTAGTCAGATTTCATAATCATGAGAACTATTGCTATAGGACTTCAAAGTTACAGTGCAGATGTCTGCTCCTGACTTGTACTAGCAATACTGATCAGGTGAACACAGCTGCAACCACAACTCATGGCAATTTATCCCTCACTGAGAAAAGATTTTGGGCTTGGGAAACCAGTGTCATGATGGGATCACTTAGATGACCAGCAATGAGTCCACAGCTTTTCACAAGAGCCCAATATTCAAAGCCCTCCAATGAGAACCTGTTCCAGCTTTGCTTCAGTACTGATTACTTCTGAAGCAGCTCTAACTCCTTCATATGCTGCCAAGATTTCTTTCTCAGTTGGGGTATAGTTAGCCTCGGAGCCTTTATAGCCTCAACTCCAGAATCATAGAATGGTTCGGGTTGGAAGGGACCTTAAAGATCATCTAGTTCCAACCCCTCTGCCATGGGCAGGGACACCTCCCACTAGACCAGGCTGCTCAAAGCCTCAGCCAGCCTGGCCTTGAACACTTCCAGGGATGGGGTATTGACAACTTCCCTGGGCAACCTGTTCCATTGCCTCACCACCCTCACAGTGAAGAATTTCTTCCTAATATCTAATCTAAATCTCCCCTCTTTCAGTTTGAAGCCATTACCCCTCGTCCTGTCATTATACTCCTTGATAAAGAGTCCCTCCCCACCTTTCTTGTAGGCCCCCTTTAGGTACTGGAAGGCCGCTATAAGGTCTCCTCGGAGCCTTCTCTTCTCCAGGCTGAACAGCCCCAACTCTCTCAGCCTGTCCTCATAGCATAGGTGCTCCAGCCCTCTGATCGTCTTTGTGGCCCTCCGCTGGACCCATTCCAACAGGTCCATGTCCTTCTTGTACTGAGGACTCCAGTGCTGCACGCAGTACTCCAGGTGGGGTCTCACCAGAGCGGAGTAGAGGGGTAGAATCCTGGTATCCTCTTGCGGTCCATATATTGTCAGGAGTGATCAATTATAGCTATTTTTTTCAAATGGTAGGAGTCATGGGAGCCAGGTACGCTAAGGGGTTGCCATAGTGTTCTGGTCTATTACCCTCCACCTTTTCTTTCCTTCATGTTAGATCATTATGTAACATTCTGATCCACTGTAGTATTATGTGGACCAGCTGGGGAGGAAATAGTGCCAAGTACCAAGTGACCAAAAGGGGCGGGGGGATTACACCACCACAATGCGTCCCATGACTAAAGTCAATTTATCTTGTCCATAGAGTGTCAGTGTGGTTGCCTCTTGCCTCTATGCCTATAAACAGGGATTGCCACAATCCAATTATAATTTGAAGGACATTTTGTGTTTGGCTAGTCTCTCAGAGTTTCATTAAATGTGGTTAAGTGACATTATATAAGTGGGGAAAATTTCCCAAAATGTTGTTTAGCCATACTCCAAACTCTAATGTATAAAACAATGTTTGACAACAAGCATAATATAACAGCAATCAGTAAGATCATGATAAGGTGCAACACCAGGTTTAGTGTTCCGGTTGCCGTTGGAGACAATCCAAACAGAGCTTCCCACCATCAGTGTTCTCCATTTCCATTGACTGTTTTTAACACTTGATGTATTTCTTCAACATCTCAGTGGACTTTTGTCTGGTTTCTTGTGCTTGTTGTAGGAGGTTGATTAAATCAGGGTGGTGAAGGAGTGTTTTGATTATAGTTAGATTCATTCTGATAGCTGTATGTTGTAGCTCGTGATATAACATGTAATCAAAAGACAAATCATCATGAGTAGTTCTTGGAACAGAGAAATTAAAATCACAACCAGTAATCATAGAAAAGTTGCATACACATAAGCCGATTGGTTATGTTATAAGCAAGATCATCTATCAATAAAGAGTCACACAATGTTGCATGCAGACACATCCTTTTCCAACATATGGTCTCGAACCTGATCTTTTCCTACAGTGGGCAGTTCTTCATTCTCCCAGTCTCTGCCTTTGCCTTTTGTGACTTGGGAGGTGTGGCTAGAGCCCTTGACGGTGAAGACCAAGGCAAAAAAACTGTTGAGTAACTCAGCCTTCTCTATATCCTGGGTAACCAGGTCTCCTGTTTCCTTCTGGAGAGGGCCCACATTTTCCCTAGTCTTCCTTTTATCATCGACATACCTGTAGAAGCTTTTCTTGTTGCCCTTCATGTCCCTGGCCAGATTTAACTCTATCTGGCTTTAGCTTTCATAACCTGATCCCTGGCTGTTCAGATAATTTCTCTGTATTCCTACCAGGCTACCTGTCCTTGCTTCCACCCTCTGTAGGCTTCCTTTTTCTGTTTGAGATTGTCCGGGAGCTCCTCGTTCATCCATGCAGGCCTCCTGTCTTTTTTTGCCTGACTTCCCCTTTGCTGGGATGCATTGCTCCTGAGCTTGGAGGAGATGATCTTTGAATATTAGCTAGCTTTCTTTGGCCCCTCCTCTGTCCAGGGCTTTATTCCATGGCACTCTACCAAGCAGATTCCTGAAGAGGCCAAAGTCTGCTCTCCTGATGTCCAAGGTAGTGAGCTCGCTGTGCATCCTCCTCACTGCCCTAAGGATCTTGAACTCCACCATTTTATGGTCACTGCAGCCAAGTCTGCCCTTGAGCTTCACGTTCCTCAGCAGCCCCTCCTTGTTGGTGAGAACAAGGTCCAGCATAGCACCTCTCCTCGTTGGCTCCTCCATCACTTGGAGAAGGAAGTTATCAACACATTCTGGAAACCTCCTGGATTGCTTATGCCCTGCTGTGTTGTCCCTCCAACAGATATCAAGGTAGTTGAAGTTGCCCATGAGGACCAGGGCTTGTGAACATGAGGCTGTGTAAGAGATAATAGAGGATGGTCCGAGTGAGACACGATGAAAAATTACTAGTTGAACCAAACCCAGTATACGTGCTGAGAAAAAGGACCTCAGTACTGTTGCTGCAAAAACTATGTGTGTATCCATGAGAACCTGACCTTCAAAGAAGAAAACAACAAGAAGGGAGTGCAACAATGTGGTTGCGTATCAGACAGACGCTGCTAGCAAAGCCAGATCATGAGCCTGGTGGGACTCGCTGCATGCGCTGGCCATGCGTGCAGCGACTCTAGCCTGTACTTTTCCACTCAATCCAGTGCAGGATATATGGAGGTTGTCTCGGGGCGCAGAGAGAGAGAGACATGAGCGCACTTTGAAGATACAGGGGATGCCCTGAAGGCACTGTACCTACCTCCTTCTGCCGTACTGATGCAGCTCCTCATTATCCTGCTGCTCGTCGGTGCTACTACGATCTATGGGTTGGTAAGACTCTCTTAAGTAACTTTTGGGACATTTGGGAACTGCTTAGCAAGGCTTCACAATAAAGCTGAGTTAATTTTTTTTCCTTTATGTGAGCTCTGGTTTGTATGTTGGAATCTTTCAAAAAGAACCGGTTACAGAGACTGCTCCTATCTGTCTATAGAGGGCCTCATCCGCTCGGTTTTCTTGGTCAGGTGGCCTGTAGCAGACCCCCACTGTAACGTCACCTGTCCCTGCCCTCCCTTTAATCCTGACCCATAAACTCTCCTCATCCTTGGCTCCTCATCCATCCCCAGGCAGAGCTCCATGCATTCCAGCTGGTCACTGACATAGAGGGCAACACCTCTTCCTCATCTCCCCTGCCTGTCCTTCCTAAAGAGCCTCTGTCCTTCCATTCCAACACTCCAGTTATAGGAGTGTCCTGGGTTGAGCGACACAAGACTAATTTCTCTTGTAATGCTGGGAAAACTCCACTTTTGGAAGACTCTAGTGTCTGAATTTGTCAAAATATTTGCTTTATAGCCAGCTAGGCTATGTGGGATTCAAGGTCTCAGTGTTTTCAAGCCTTGCTAGGGGCAGGGATGAGGAGGAGCGAGGCCTGGGCACTTGACCCAGGCTGACCAACAGGATTATTTCATATCATGAATGTCACATTCGATATAAATTAGGAAGTTAGCTGCGTAGTCTCTCTCTCCCTTGATGGTGGCAGTCCAGAGAAACTCCTTGCCCCGGTGCCTGACCCCTGAGGCCTTCCCTTCCTCCTGAAGCCGTTGCGCTCGCAGTGTCCGACGTTTGTTGCCCACTGCTGGGAGTGCACAGCTTCCTACTGATATAACTGGCTGAGTATAATTCTTGTATATCTTATATTAGTATTGGGATTAATACTGGTTCTTTAGTATTATTGTTAATTATTTAGTCTTATCCTATTAAATCTATTTATATTTCAACCCTTGTGTTTCCTTGCTTTCCCCGATTCCCCTTTCCAGGTGGGAAGGGGTCATCAGGTGATACAATAATTATCTAAACGACAATAAATTGTTCTGGATTTTCTCAAAGGGTAACAAGGAGCCTTCCCACCATGTCTCTGTGATGCCAATAAGATCATCACCTTGCAGGTGTGCACACTTCTCTAACTCCTCTTGTTTATTCCCCATGCTACATGCATTTGCATAGAGGCATTTAAGTTGGGCCCCTGATGAAGCTGACTTACTGGCTGGAGTGGCTGGAATTCCTTTGTGCTGCACTCCAGGTGCTCTCATGCTCACCTGTGATCCTTCTCCAGGCTCTGGGCATCTATCACTGGCACTGGCATCAAACTGGTAGGAGTGGGATGGATTGAGGTTCCCCTCCCCCAGCAACTTTAGTTTAAAGCCCTCTTCACTAGCTTGGCAAGCCTCTGACCAAAGAGGTGACAGGTGGACCCCATCAGCCCCCAGTAGACCTGGTTTCTCAAAGCGAGTTCCATGGTCTAATTAGCCATCCCCTGGCTGTGGCACCAGTCCTGTAACCATTTGTTGACTCGCCAGATTCAACTGGCCCTATCAACCCCCTTCCTTTAGACCAGGAGGACTGATGAAAAAAACTACCCAGGTTCCAGAGTCCCTTACCACTGCTCCCAGGGCTCTGTAATTCTTCTTGATACTCCTCAGGCTGCTCCTGGCTGTATCACTGGTGCCCATGTGAAACGACAGCAGTCGGTGGACTGTACGAGGCTTGGTAGTATCTCAGTGACATCCCTGATACAAGTCCCCGGTAAGCAGCACACCTCTCTAGAGAGTGCATCAGGTTGACAAATGGGTGCCTTTGTACCTTTCAGAAGAGAGTTGCCTACTACTATCACCCATTGCTTTTTCTTAGTTGCACTGCTTGTTATACGGGGAGCAGATCGGGCTGCCTTACTCACCTCCAGCGTCTCTCCCGATGTGACGGGTCTTTCCTCTTCAGTCTGCAGAGCTGTGAAGTGGTTCTGCAAGGGCACCTCAGACTTTGGGGGAAATCTCTTCCTCCTGCTGGTCCTTGCTGTTGCGAGCTTCCATTCTTCTGCATTATTGGCCCCCCTCCCTTCTGTGTGTGCCAGTGGGGGAGTTTTTGGTTGTTTGGCTGTGGGTGTCCTGCAGACTGCAGTGGTTTTGGTTGTTTGTCTGTGGACTGTGGGTCCACTGCAGACTGCGCTTGGAACCATCTAACTCCTCCTTGGCCTCCCTGATGCAACAAATCCACCTGAATAGTAAGAGGCTCTGACATTCTTCTGAAGGTAGCAGTTGACTTGGGAGTAGGCAGTGGAGAGTGGGAAAAAACAATGCAGAAAGGTATACTTATGTTGTCTATCATCTCAGCAGCCTGAGAGCTTTGAGGAGCTCCTGGTAGACATTAAGTTTACTTCTCTCTGAGAAAAATATTGAAAGAGTTAACACTTGCTCTCTATTCAATGAATCCAGCCTGCTGCACAGAGAAAGGATATAACTTGGATTTTATTCATACAAAGCACCGTATTTTAGGAAGATATAAAATTCTCAGTAGACTGTAAAGCATTCTGGTTTTCAGATAGTGGCTTAAAATGCTGAATAATGCAAAAATATATAGTTATATACAGTATTACATAATGGAGTTACGACACGCAGATTAATTTGCATGGTAAGCCAATGAGCAGTCTGCTTTTCTGTCTTAAGAAGAATGACAGACAAATGTCACCAGCCATGCAGGTGATCATTGATGTACAGGTAAAGTCATTGCATCGCAGCCTGGAAAAAATGCAATGCAAAAATGAGACCTCTGAAAGCCTGTGTAATCCAACAAGCACATCGACCAGGAGTTGTTATTCAAATAAACAAGCTGTTCATTAGTTTGTTATTGCTGGTCCTAAATGTATAAAACTCTTTGAGAAAAAACAAGGCACAGTAGTCACAATCTGTTTCGGTGTGCTGAATCAAAACAAAAGGACTTGGAGAGTGCATGTTGGTGCTATGAGACTGAGGAATGCAAGTGGAGGCACAGGGTCTGAGGAACCCTCCATAGCCTGTTTTGAACCTGCTAATGCGCTCTGCTCGCTTAATGGCATCTTATAAAACATCTGGTCTTAAACGCTCATATATTGATTCAGTATATGGAAATCTGGTATTACACTACTGCTGTTTCTAGGAACAGCTTATATAAACAGATCTGAAATGATTGTGCCATATGGTTTTATTTCTGGAGTGCTTTGACAACATTTTTTTGGGGGGGGGGGTTGAATAATTGGAGTGATTTATAGCTCCCCCTCGCTTCCTTCAAGGTGGATGATGACTAAGCTGTAAAAGCCACAAATTTTGGTGTCCAGGTTCATAAGGGGTTTCAGTTGATGGTTAACTGAATGACAAATCTCTGCTGTGCATTCCCGTGTGACTCCAGTGAGTGGGTGATAAGGCCTAAATCCTCCATAGAGTACAAATGTGCAGGCTGAAAAGGAAGTATGTTTTACAGGCTCTATGTGCTTTTACCATGACACATTTACCACACATTAGTGAAGGCAAATACAGGGAAATGAGAGGTTTTGAAGAGATAAATAGGTTGTGGCCCTTTTGCAAACACCAGTAACAGCTTGAATATTGTATCTGGGTAAAGAGCGAAGCTGCAGGCTCTGGGTTAGGTTTAAAGTCTAAGGAATTTGGTCAGATTGAAGATGCTGTTTGTCCTGATATTTCTTCCTCACCAGCCTGACTCTCAGGCCCTGCCATCTCAGGCTGTCTCACAGAACTGCCATCTTTCTGTCAAAACTCTTTGTTTGGCTACTCAGATGAACCAAAAATAGTGTTTTATCACGTGGCAGATCCAGTGATATCTAGATAGAGGATGTGCAGAGTCATGTGGCTATTCCTATGTGACGTGACCAGGAGCACAGGCAATTAAGTAGAAAGTGATAAAGATGTGTGCAACTGCTGGACTGGCTTTCTCCATCCTTGTTCATAATCACAGAATCACAGAATGGTTCGGGTTGGAAGGGACCTTAAAGATCATCTAGTTCCAACCCCCCTACCATGGGCAGGGACACCTCCCACTAGACCAGGCTGCTCAAAGCCTCATCCAGCCTGGCCTTGAACACTTCCAGGGATGGGGCATTGGCAGCTTCCCTGGGCAACCTGTTCCAGTGCCTCACTACCCTTACCATAAAGAATTTCCTCCTGATATCCAATCTAAATCTCCCTCTTTCAGTTTGAGGCCATTACCCCTTGTCCTGTCATTATACTCCTTGATAAAGAGTCCCTCCCCATCCTTCCTGTAAGCCCCCTTTAGGTACTGGAATGCCACTATAAGGTCTCCCCGGAGCCTTCTCTTCTCCAGGCTGAACAACCCCAACTCTCTCAGCCTGTCCTCATAGCATAGGTGCTCCAGCCCTCTGATGATCTTCGTGGCCCTCCTCTGGACCCCCTCCAACAGGTCCATGTCCTTCTTGTGCTGAGGACTCCAGAGCTGGATGCAATACTCCAGGTGGGGTCTCACGAGAGCAGAGTAGAGGGGCAGAATCACCTCCCTCGACCTGCTGGCCACACTTCTTTTGGTGCAGCCCAGGATGTGGTTGGCTTTCTGGGCTGCAAGTACGCATTGCTTGCTCATGTTGAGCTTTTTGTCTACCAGCACCCCCTCTCCGCCCAATCTGTATTTGTGCTTGGGATTGGTAGTCCATCTTGTGAAAAGCCTCTTACTGTAGAAATATCAAATGTTTTAGAAGAAATAATCCTGCAATAAGCAGTTTTCAATGCTTAAACAGAGCATTTCAGTCAGCCCAGTGGCATTTATATATTAGCAGGATGTAACAAGTTCTTCTGACTAATCGAGCTGTTCCCGGAGCCAGGGAAACCTGAGGAAGAGCAGAAAGCCGGGCTAGGAGCCCTCTCTCTCGAGAGAGGCTGACGCAGCTTGGGAGTTGCCCTAGGGAGCGCTAGCAACCAGAAGTGCTGTGAACAGGGCGTGCAAACAGGGATCAAGAAGGCACAGGAGTTTACATAGCAATTCGCGTGAGAACTGAAACTGGAAACCGGTTTGAAGAAACCGGATATGAAGCTTTAACAGCTATAGACACCCACAAGCAAGGTCTGCAAGGAGAAACTGTACCAGCAGCACACAGTGCATAACACAAAAAGAAACAATGAGTGCTCGTAGTGGGTGACTCTGTGTTAAAAGGCACTGAGGCACCCATCTACCGTCCTGACAGGGAGTCACAAGAGGTATGCTGCCTTCCAGGAGCTAAGGTTGGAGATGTTTCCAAGAGGGTGACACAACTTGTCAAGAGCATGTTCTACTATCCATTGCTACTCTTTCACATGGGCACGAATGACACCGCAAGCCAGAACCTGGTCAGAATCAAGGAAGACTAAAAAGCCCTGGGGGTGCAAGTGAAAAGTATTGGTACCCAAGTTATCTTTCCTTCCATTTTACCAGTTAGAGGAAAGGGTGCAGCCAGAAATAGACGTATAATGTAAATCAAATTCTGGCTTTGTGGCTGGTGCCATCGTGAGGGTTTTGGCTTTTATGACAACGGGACATTCTATGATGACTATAGCCTGTTAGGGAGGGATGGGATCCACCTGTCTAAAAGAGGCAAGGGAATCTTTGGCAGTAGGCTGGACAACTTGGTGAGGTGTGCTTTAAACTGAAGGAATCAGGGGGCGGAGTCCAAAGTGGCAATGCTCACGCCATTGGAACCAACTGGAAAATAAGCCAGGCTAACCAGAGCAGTGACAAATGTTCCTTAGCTACCTCCCAAGATTAAGACCAGAGGACCAACCACCTCAGGTGTAGGTATACTAATACACGCAGTCTAGGGAACAAACAGGAGGAAAGGGAGCTCCGTGCACAGCCAGAAAGTTATGATATCATAGGAATAACTGAATGTTGTGGTTTAACCTCAGCTGGCAACTAGGACCATGCAGCCGCTCGCTCACTCACCCCCATCCTCAGTAGTGTAGGAAGAAGAGGGAGAAAAGGAGAGGGGGAAAAACTCATGGATTGAGATAAAGATGGTTTAATAGAACAGTAAGGAGGAAGAAGAAAATAATAATAATAATAATAATAATAAGGGTAAAAGAATATACAAAATAAAGTGATACAACACAAGTCACTCTCACCACCCAATGACCAATTACCCAGCCCATCCCGAGCAGTAATCGCCTATTCCTGCCCCCGTCCAATACCCATTTATATACTGAGCATGACATCTATGGTATGGAATATTCCTTTGGCCAGCTTGTCCTGTCTATGCTCCCTCTCAGCTTCTATGGGAAGCTGAAAATGTCCTTGACTTAATATAAGCATTACTTAGCAACAACTAAAACAATATGTATTATCAACATTATTCTCATACTAAATCCAAAACACAGCAGCTACTAGAAAGAAAATTAACTCTATCCCAGTTGAAATCAGGACACTGAAACATGGTGGGACAACTCACATGACTGGAGGATTGCGATGGATGGCTATAGGTTGTTTCATAAAGACAGGCAGAGGAGGAGGAGTCACACTCTATGCTAAGGAGAACCTTGAATGTATAGAAGTCAACTACGTCGATTGTGGAAGCCCTATCGAATGCCTCTGGGTCTCCAGGGGAAATCTTACAGTAGGCATCTGCTACCGACCTCCAAACCAAGACGAAAAGGCCAACAAAGCAATATTTGGGTTACTTTTAGCAAGCTTCGGGTCAACAGAACCTGGTTCTTATGAGTGACTTCAACTACCCAGATAGTTGTTGGAAGAACAATACAGCAGCTCACATGTCATCCATCAAGTTCCTGGAGTGCGTAGAGGACTGCTTCCTCATACAAATGTTAGATGTGCCAACCAGGAACGAGGCACTGCTGGACTTGCTACTCACAAACCAAGAAAACCTGCTTTGTAATATCTTGGTTATTGATAGCCTTGGCTGCAGTGATCACAATATTGTGGACTTTGGGATCCTGATGAGCATGCTGAAGGTTAGTCCTAAGACAAAGGTTTTAGATTTTAATAGAGCAATCTTCAGCTTGCTTAGAGCTCAATTGGAAAGGATTCCATGGGAAGCTTCCATGGAGGATAAAGGAGCTAGTGAGTGCTGGGAGTTTTTCAGGAACGCTCTCCTGGAAGCACAAAAACAGTTCATCCCCTTTAAAGGTAAGGGAAGTAAGCAGAGCAAGAGACCCCCTTGGCTTAACTGCAAGCTTCCGAGTCTGCTCAAAACCACAAGAGATGGAAAAGTGCATGAATATCCACTGAGAACTACAAGGGCATTCCCAGGGCATGCAGAGATGCAGTTAGAAAAGCAAAAGATCAGCTGAAATTGAAATTGGTCAGAGATGTCAAAAACTACAAGAAAGGGTTCTTCAGGTACATAAACAAGAAGCAGAAACAGAAGGAAAATATTGTCCCACTGTTAAACAGGAGAGATGAATTAGTCACCAACAATGCTGAAAAAGCAGAGGTTCTCAACACTTTCTTCGCCTCTGTCTTTACCAGCACTGTTGGGCCCCAGGCCTTGGGAACAACAGTCCAGGTTGATGCAAACACAGACTCACTGCCAGTGAAGGAAGAGTTGGTATGCAAACTATTACAGGAGTTTGACCCCTACAAATCAATGGGCCCTGACAATATCCACCCGAGGGTGTTGAGAGCTGTCTGACCTTGTTGCGAGGCCACTCTCCATAATCTTTGAGAAGTCATGGAGATGAGGGGATGTCCCAGAAGACTGTAAGAAGGCTAATGTCACACTCATCTACAAGAAGGGTTTAAAGGAGGATCCAGGAAATGATAGGCCCATCAGTCTTACTTCAGTCCCTGGGAAAGTTATGGAACAAATCCTCCCAGGGGCTATCACAAGTCCAATGAAGCATGTGATTGGGAAAAGCCAGCACAGATTCACCAAGGGCAAATTGTGCTTGACAAAACTGATCGCCTTCTACGACAAAGTAACCTGCTAGGTCGATGTGGGGCGAGTGGTGGACATTGTCTACTTGGATTTCTCCAAGGCTTTCGATATGGTTTCCCACAGCTTCCTCCTAGAGAAACTGATAGGTTACGGTCTAGACAAGTGGTCTGTGTGGTGGGTGGGGAACTGGATGACAGGCCACACTCAGAGGATGGTGGTAAATAGCTCTTTTTCAAACTGGCAACCTGTCACAAGTGGGGTCCCCCAGGAATCAATATTGGGCCCAATGCTGTTTAACATCTTCATAAGTGATCTGGATGATGGGATCAAGTGTACCCTGACAAAGTTTGCTGATGACACCAAACTGAGTGGGGAAGTGGACACTTCGGAAGGGAGAGCTACCCTGCAGGAAGACCTGGATAGACTGGAAGAGTGGGCTAACAAGAATCTTATGAAGCTCAACAAGGACAAGTGTAAGGTCTTGCACCCGGGAAAACATAATCCAGGAGTGCAGCACAGGCTGGGATCTACCTGGAGCAGCTCTGTGGAAAGGGACCTGGGGGTCCTGGTGGACAGCAAGCTCAATATGAGTGAACAGTGTGCTGCTGCAGCAAAGCAAGCCAACAGAACGCTGTGTTGCATCAACAAGGGCATCAGCAGAGATGAAGAAGTTGTTATCCCACTCTACTCAGCTCTTGTCAGGCCACACCTGGAATACTGTGTTCAATTTTGGTCCCCGCTATGTAAAAAAGATGCAGACAGGCTGGAGAGGGTCCAGAGAAGGGCCACAAAGATGATCAAAGGACTGTAAGCCTGCCACACCAGGAAAGGCTGAGAAAACTGGTTTTGTTCAGCCTTGACAAAAGAAGGCTTAGGAGAGACCTTATCACCATGTTCCAGTATTTAAAGGGTGGCTACAAAGAAGATGGAGACTCCCTTTTTACAAGGGGTCACATGGAAAAGATGAGGGGTAATGGGTACAAGTAACTCCTGGGGAGATTCTGATTGGACACTAAATGGGATCACCCAGCTAAACCAGTTTTGGAGTACAAAGGTGAAATGCAGGGAGTTGTCATTTGACTCAGCTTCCTCTTGCCTTGACAGATCCTTATCTATCCTCTTCCAACAATACAGGTGGCCTGTAGAAGATTCTTCCCCCCTTGTCCAGGACGCTGTACAAGGTAACTTCCCAGGGATTAGGGGGCCTTACCTGAGAGAGAGGGCAAGTGATTAAGAAACATACGTATGGTATTTGGCATACTTTAAGATCATGATTAGTGCACTCTTTTAAGGTATTAATATCTAGCGCACTTGTGGTTTGTGGTTAGTACTTTTCAGATCACTTGTAGGTTGTAATAGTGTATTCTGTGAATTGCTTTTTAAACTGCAGTAGCGCATTCTCCATTGTATCCATAAAACCTGCAACAGTGGCATATTGGACCTGTGGAGTGAAGTCCAAATAAATTGTTTATTTGTATCTCACAGTAAAGTCTCTCTCCGCCACATTAATTGGCATAGTTGGCAGGATAAAATGGAAAAACTGTTGCAGAAACATGATTGTAAACCCTGTCCCGCAGACAGGGAGAAGGCTAAGAGGTTGTGGAAAAGTAAGGAGAAACTGGTGGAATGGGTAGAGCAGTGTAAGAAGGTGTCCTGATTTGAGGTAGAACAGAACCAACTTCCTCTTCAGTAATTTTAATTCTGTGCTAAGCCTCTTCTAACTGTCTGAAATTAACAGCATGTTGTGCAGAAATCGGTTCGTTCTCAGAGTGATAAGACCAATGTTTATAGTTAATGCCAAGGAATGGTATGCAGAGAGGCTCCTGCTTATACTTATTGCTATAACAACCAAGGTCAGCTAATTTCGTTATTTGCCACGTTGGAGGGTCAGAAACGGAAAAGCATAGAGGGGTCCCACCTGCAGGGAGAAGCGGACAGGACAGGTGACCCAAAACTGACCAACAGGGGTATTCCATCCCATCTGCCCCATGCTCAGTATAAAAGCTGAGGGATCAAAGGGTCAGCCCTCTTTCTTCAGTGGCCGACGTCCGAGGAGGACCCTGTCTGTTCATCTGCCTTTGATCCCGATCTGTGGGTTCTTGACTCCATCTCTGGAATCCAGTTCGCACCCGTCGCTGAGTGCAGTCTGGGACTTCCCCAGTGCCTGCCGGTGACGTCATCCTGGGAGCTTGATATGGTTTTGTATATGCTGTCTCTATTTTATTATTTGATTTTTATTTTATTATCGATATTTCATTAAAGTAGTTTAGTTCCTTCTAAATTCGTAAATCTCTTTATGTCTCTCCTTCCTCTCCTCGGAGCGAGAGGTTGGGGGAGAGCATCTGTCATCCGTCATTGGCCAATCCGGCCTAAACCGTGACAATTTGTTAAAACAGACACATTCCCCCAGAATGTTCTGATTTTGATTAATCAGCATTTCAGGATGGAGATAATGTTCCACTAGAAAATTTCTGACCATCTCCACTGGTGATAAGCCACACATTTACAGCACACCCCATTGCAATACCATCAATGATCGTTTAGTACTTCCCACTCAAAATGCTCATGCTGATGGGAGACTGACTCTTACCCTGCAGGAATGCTAAGCTTCATTGTGCTCGTCATGAATAAGGGCAGGGTATAAAATGGCCAAAGACTTCAGGCCTGGGCCATTTGACATGAGAGGAATACTTTGCAGGCAGAGAGAACAGGGCCTTCCCATGCATTAAAGTACCTCACAAACATTCATAATTATAAGTTATGTTGCTCAAGTTAGTCCGTCTCACACAAACCTGCCCTCAGTTTGCTATTTAATGTTATGAATTATGGGCACCAGAACTCTTGAATTAGGAAAATAAGATCATGGAAAACATTATGCAGGTTAAAGAAATTAAACTCTCAGTGTTCTGTGCTTTGCTTTCTTTGCTCTTGTTTCCGATTGAAACATAACCCACTCCCCCAAAAGGTATTTGCTATACATTGTTAAAAAGTGTTATGCGTTTACATCCTTGTCTTTTTGAGAATAGCAAGGTTCTGCTTGCTCTGACAAACTGAACTTATTCTCATGTCCTTTATTTCAAAGCAAGATTTGACACAGAGGAAACCTAGAAGAGAATAGGTCTGTCATGCCTGTTTTTAGTTTAACTGATTCATTTATTTTCTTTTCAGATATTGTAGGCAATGTTGTGATTCTACTGCACTTTCTTGCTTCTGTGATTCATGAGGCAGGCTGAGTGTTAGAGAGGGGCTAAGCCAAAAAGGTCACATACAGATTCTGATTTTTCCAAGGTCTGAGGGAGTTCAGATTTAAGGTTTTGGATTTGGACCATCTCAGGAATGTACAAGGATTCCGTTCCTAGCTAAGTAATTTGACACATTTCTCTCTCCCTTTCCTTACACTCTTACCACTTTCGATTTTATCTTACTGATTGTGTTAGCTGTGATTGGAAAAATGAATGAAAAAGTGATCATTGTTACATTGTCTCTCTGCTGGGGTGGGGGGTGTCCTGCTTTGAGGTAAAACAGAACCAATTTTCTGATTTGTAATTTTACTTTTTAGCTGGGCCTCTTCTAACTGACTAAACTCTGAAATTCACAGCATATTGTTCAGAAACCGTTCACCCTCAGAGTGATAAGACCTGATTATACCAAGGAATGGTATGCACAGAGGCTCTTGCTTATACTTATTGCTCTAACAACCAAGGTCAGCTAACTTCGCTGTTTGCCCCATTAGAGGGTCAGAAGCGGAGAAGCGTAAAGGGGTCCCACCTGCAGGGAGGAGTGGACAGGACAGGTGACCCAAAACTGACCAACAGGGTATTCCATCCCATATGCATCACGCTCAGTATAAAAGCTAAGGGATCAAAGGGGCAAGGCTGCTCTGGCTCGTCTTTTCTTCCATGGTCGACGTCTGAGGAGGACCCTGTCTGTTCGTCTGCCTTTGATCCTGATCTGAGCATTCCTGACTCTAGTTCCGGAATTCAGCTCCTGTCCATTGCTGACTCCAGTCTGGGACTTTCCCTGTGTCTGCTGGTGACGCGATTGTCATCCTGGGAGCTGGATACGGTTTTGTATATATTGTATACTATTTTTTTCCTCTATTCTTATTTACTATTTTCTTATTTATTATTTTTTTCATTAAAGTAGTTTAGTTCTTTTTCTAAACTCGCAAATCGCCTTATCTCTTCCTCTCCTCTCTGAGGAGAGAGGGGGGGAGGACCATCTGTCGTTCTAATTGGCCAATCGGGCCAAAACCATGACAGATTAATTGACGCCCAACGTGGGGCCTGACTGTGGCCCAATTGTGGCACTACCAGAGTTCTCATAGATGGTCTGAATAGTTTGAATTCCAGTTTACTCAGAGATTGATACAGACAGCTCACATCATGTCGTTGCTAAACAGATTATTGTATTGTCTCTTTGTAGGGATTACTTTAAAGTTAATTGCTTGCTTGCTCTTTGTGTCTGTATGCAGTGGTTCAAATGTGCTATTTTGCTGCTGGTTTTAATTCTCATCCAGGCTGTGATTGAATGTATAGCTTCTTTACCTTCATACCTTGGGCATTACGTAATGGATTCTGTTACTACTTACACTAATTATACTTTGAATTTTACCATGGACATGTTCACTTCGCCCTTCACTGCTTATGCCAAATTGTCACCATCAGAGCCAGGAGAGGCATCTCCTCTGGGTATCGTGAATGACAGTTGCGTTCCTAAAATCATGCTTTTGGTGTCGATTTTCCTGCATGGGATGCAGGGGTGGTTTCTCTTTAAATCTTGGTGCAGGAGTAGGTGTAGTACGATACGCACTGACACTACTCGAACTCCATCGGCACCGGTACAAGTTGCCCCGGTGACCAGAAGGAAAAAGAAGAGGTCAGTAAGTTCCTCTGTCCCTTGTGACAAAGACCAAGTAAAGCCAGATAGCAGGGGGGAGGACTCTTCTGATGAAGATCGAGGAAAGAGTTCTTCTAAAGACGGTAGGGGAGAGGCTCCCGCGTCAGCCCAGGAGGAGGAATCAGATACAGAGGTGATCATTAAATCCTTCTCTGTGAAGGATCTGCGAAATATGAGAAAGGATTTTACCCGGAATGATGGTGAGACACTTGTCTCCTGGTTGCTCCGATGCTGGGATAATGGGGCTGATAGCATGGAGTTAGATGGTAGCAAAGCTAGGCAGCTAGGAAACCTGGCCAGAGAGGGCAGTATAGATAAAGCTCTTGGGAAAAAGTCACAGGCTCTCAGTCTCTGGAGGCGACTCGTATCAGCCGTAAAAGGCAGATATCCTTTTAAGGATGATATTGAATGCCACCCAATTAAGTGGACCAACATAGAGAAAGGTATTAAGTACCTGAGAGAAATGGCTGTGAAAGAGGTGATTTATGGTGACTGGGAAGTGAATGTAGATCCTGATGAAATGCCATGTAGACGACCTGTGTTGCGAAAGTTTGTACAGAGTGCACCACCAATGTATTCCCATACCTTGTCAATGCTGATTTGGGGAGGAGTTGATGATGATTCACTAACTGTAAATGAAGTGGCTAGCAGAATGTGACAGTATGAAGACAATCTCTCTTGTCCCCTCACTGTAGCAGCTGTGGAAAGATTGACTGATAAAACTGAGAAAATGATTGAGAAAAATGAGAAACGGTTTGATAAACTGTTTGATAAACTATCTAGGATGGAGGAGAGATCCTATTCTTCCCCTGCGCGGACCCATGTTGCAGCCATTAGGAGAAGACCCCCTCCTACGAGATCGACTCAGAGGAAACAGAACACACTACGAAATATCCTGTGGTTTTGCCTCAGTGACTATGGAGAGGACATGAATAAGTGGGATAAAAGACCTACCTCAGCCCTACAGGCATGAGTGAGTGAGTTGCAAGGTAACGCAGATAGAAGAACAAATTATTCCAGGAGGACTGCTGCTCCAGTCCGCAGGGGGCGGTTCTCCGGTCCAGGTAGAAACTCATCTACTAATTACAGACATTAGAGGTGCCCTGCCTCCAGCCAGGAGGAGGAGAGGGACAACAGAGTTTATTGGACTGTGTGGATTCGATGGCCTGGCACATTAGAGCCACAAAAGTATACAGCCCTTGTGGACACTGGTGCACAGCGCACCCTATTGCCGCCGAATCATAAAGGGACAGAATCTGTGACTATTTCTGGAGTGACAGGTGGGTCTCAAGAACTGACTGTACTGGAGGCTGAAGTGAGCCTGAGTGGGAATAAATGGGAGAAGCATCCCATTATCACTGGTCCAGATGCTCCGTGCATCCTTGGCATAGACTTCCTCAAAAGAGGGTATTTCAAAGATCAAAAAGGGTATCGATGGGCTTTTGGTGTAGCAGCTGTAGAGACTGAGGACATTACACAGCTGTCTACCTTACCTGGCCTTTCAGATGACCCTTTGGTTGTGGAACTGCTGAAGGTTAAAGAACCGCAGGTGCCGATTGCTACTGCCACAGTGCATCGGCGACAGTATCGCACTAACCGAGACTCTCTGATTCCCATCCATAAGCTAATTCGTCAACTAGAGGTTCAAGGAGTGATCAGCAAGACGCGCTCACCCTTTAACAGCCCTATATGGCCAGTGCGAAAGTCTGATGGAGACTGGCGGCTAACAGTAGACTATCGTGGCCTGAATGAAGTCACACCACCACTGAGCGCTGCTGTGCCAGACACGCTAGAACTGCAGTATGAACTGGAGTCCAAGGCAACCAAATGGTATGCTACAACTGACATTGCTAATGCCTTTTTCTCCATTCCTTTAGCAGCAGAGTGCAGGCCACAGTTTGCTTTCACCTGGAGGGGTGTCCAGTACACCTGGAATCGACTGCCCCAGGGGTGGAAACACAGCCCTGCTATTTGCCATGGGCTGATCCAGACTGCCCTGGAGAAGGGTGGAGCTCCAGGACACCTGCAATACATTGATGACATCACTGTGTGGGGTAATACAGCACAAGAAGTTTTCAAGTAAGGTAAGAAAATCCAATCGAGATTCTTCTGAAAGCAGGTTTTGCTGTAAAAAGAGGTAAGGTCAAGGGACCTGCACGGGAGATCCAGTTCTTAGGAATTAAATGGCAAGATGGGCGTCGTCATATCCCAATGGGTGTGATTAACAAAATAACATCTATGTCCCCACCTACTAACAAAAAGGAAGCACAAGCCTTCTTAGGCGTGGTGGGTTTCTGGAGACTGCATATTCCAGGTTATAGTCAGATTGTGAAACCTCTCTATGAAGTGACTCGAAAGAAAAATGAGTTTACACAGGGTCCTGAGCAACGACAAGCCTTTGAGCAAATTAAACAAGAGATTGTGCATGCAGTAGCCCTTGGACCAGTCCGAACAGGACGGGACATTAAAAATGTGTTCTATACTGCAGCCGGGGACAATGGCCCTACCTGGAGCCTCTGGCAGACAGCACCAGGGGAGACTCGAGGTCGACCCCTGGGATTTTGGAGTCGGGGATACAGAGGATCAGAAGCCAACTATACCCCAACTGAGAAAGAAATCTTGGCAGCATATGAAGGAGTTAGAGCTGCTTCAGAGGTAATTGGTACTAAAACACAGCTCCTCCTGGCGCCCTGATTACCAGGGCCGGGCTGGGTGTTCAAGGGTAAAGTTCCTTCTACTCATCATGCCACCGATGCTACCTGGAGTAAATGGGTTGCCTTAATCACGCAGCGAGCTCAAATAGGAAACCCAAATCGTCCAGGAATCGTAGAAGTGATCACAAACTGGCCTGAAGGCAAAGACTTCACAATGCCACCTGAGGAGGTGGTAACACGTGCTGAGGAGGCCCCACCATATAATGAACTCTCAGATAATGAGAAACAATGTGTTCTGTTCACTGATGGATCTTGTCGTATTGTAGGGAAACACAGAAAGTGGAAAGCTGCTGTGTGGAGTCCTACAGGACAAGTTGCAGAAGCAACTGAAGGAGAAGGTGAATCGAGTCAATTTGCAGAGGTGAAAGCCATCCAGCTGGCCTTAGACATTGCTGAACGAGAAAAGTGGCCAATACTCTATCTCTATACTGACTCATGGATGGTAGTCAATGCTCTGTGGGGGTGGTTAAAGCAGTGGAAGCGGAGCAACTGGCAGCGCAGAGGTAAACCCATCTGGGCTGCTGAATTGTGGCGAGATGTTGCTGATGGGCTAGGGAAACTAGTCGTAAAGGTACGTCACGTAGATGCCCATGTACCCATGAGTCGAGCCACTGAGGAACATCAAAACAATCAGCACGTGGACCAGGCTGCTAAGATTTTCCAGACAGATTTGGACTGGGAACATAAAGGTGAACTATTTTTAGGTCGGTGGGCCCATGACACTTCAGGTCATCAAGGAAGAGATGCAACATACAAATGAACTCGTGACCGAGGGGTGGATTTAACCATGGACGCTACTGCGCAGGTTATCCACGACTGTGAAACATGTGCCAAAATCAAACAAGCTAAACGGTTAAAACCTTTGTGGTATGGGGGACGATGGCTGAAGTATAAGTATGGGGAGGCCTGGCAAATTGACTATGTCACACTCCCTCAAACACGTCAGGGTAAGTGTTACATGCTTACAATGGTGGAAAGAAGCACCGGATGGGTGGAAACCTATGCCGTACCCCATGTTACTGCCCAGAATACCATCCTGGGCCTTGAAAGGCAAGTCTTGTGGTGACATGGTACTCCAGAAAGAATTGAATCAGACAATGGGACTCATTTCAAAAATAATCTTATAAGTGCTTGGGCAAACAAACATGGTATTGAGTGGGTATATCACATCCCCTATCATGCACCAGCTTCTGGGAAAATTGAGCGATACAATGGACTATTGAAAACCACCCTGAAATCAATGGGGGGTGGAACCTTTAAAAACTGGGACAAGCATTTAGCACAAGCTACCTGGCTAGTTAACACCAGGGGATCCATTAATCGAGCTGGTCCTGCTCAATCAGACCTTTTACATAATATAGAAGGGGATAAGGTCCCTGTGGTGCATGAAAGGAATATGCTGGGGAAAGCTGTTTGGGTTTCTCCTACTTCAGGCAAAGGCAAACCCATTTGTGGGACTGTTTTTGCTCAAGGACCTGGATGTACTTGGTGGGTGATGATGGAGAATGGAGAAATTCAATGTGTACCTCAAGGAAATTTAACCCTTGGTGAAAATACTCAACTCTGAGCTGTATGATGTTAATTGTTATATAATACTAACAGCGTTCTATAAGTGTTTTTCAGGATAACATAGTGGTGATGAGACCTGAGCTAGTTTCATCAAGTGGTGTCCAGCAAACTCTTCAGGATGGACATACTACCTGTGGACATGGACCACAATGAACTTTACATCATCTTTTCTGCCCTGACAGTCCACTATGATAGATGAAAACCTGCAATTATGAACTAAAAGAACTTAATGAACTTTGGTGTATAAAGATAAAATCATAAGTGAGAGATCTATGTATCTATATATACGTATATATTTGATGGAAAAGAAGTGACAGTAATCTGAGCATGACGCAAATGGTATGGAATAAGGGGTGGAATGTCCTGGTTGAGGTAAAACAGAACCGATTTTCTGATTTGTAATTTTACTTTTTCGCTGGGCCTCTTCTAACTGACTAAACTCTGAAATTCACAGCATATTGTTCAGAAACTGTTCACCCTCAGAGTGATAAGACCTGATTATACCAAGGAATGGTATGCACAGAGGCTCTTGCTTATACTTATTGCTCTAACAACCAAGGTCAGCTAACTTCGCTATTTGCCCCATTAGAGGGTCAGAAGCGGAGAAGCGTAGAGGGGTCCCACCTGCAAGGAGGAGCAGACGGGACAGGTGACCCAAAACTGACCAACAGGGTATTCCATCCCATATGCATCACGCTCAGTATAAAAGCTAAGGGATCAAAGGGGCAAGGCTGCTCTGGCTCGTCTTTTCTTCCATGGCCGACATCTGAGGATGACCCTGTCTGTTCGTCTGCCTTTGATCCCAATCTGAGCATTCCTGACTCTAGTTCCAGAATTGTCATGGTTTGGCCTCAGACGGCAACAAAGAACCACGTGTCGCTCGCTCGGCTCTTCCCAGTACGGGAAGGATCAGAAGAAAAAGACAACACTCTTGGGTTGAGACAAAGGCAGTTTAACAGAACAGCAAAGGGAACAAGAAAACAATAACACGGACAGAGGAATATAGAAACGTGATTACGGAACCTCCGCTCCGCGCCGGTCTGGACCCGGGATGCGCCAGCCCGCTCCAAACCCGACTGCCTGCCCCCTCCCTCCTTTTAATCTCAGGGTGGGCGTGGCTCACATGGCATGGAATAATTAACCCTGTCCCTGCCGGAACTAGGACATTATCCACCCCTTATTCCATGCCATTTTTGCCATGAGGTACACATCGGACTTCCCCATCCTGCCGCATTACCCACCAAGTGCACCCAGGTCCTTGGGCAAAAGCAATCCCACGGATGGGTTTGCCTTTGCCTAAGGCAGGGCTAATCCAGACTGTCTTCACCAACATATTCTTCATGTGCACTACGGGGACCTTATCCCCTTCTACAGT
The DNA here is from genome assembly GCA_947846985.1 of Fratercula arctica. NCBI lineage: Eukaryota > Metazoa > Chordata > Aves > Charadriiformes > Alcidae > Fratercula > Fratercula arctica. The sequence goes on from CANTUZ010000025.1 coordinate 10,996,132, forward strand.
ACGTGGAAGTTTTGACTGGGCAGGGCCAGCCCGATTGGTAGATCCCCTGGTATTAACTAGCCAGGTAGCCTTTGCTAAATGTGCATCCCAATGTTTTAAGGTTCCACCACCCATTGCTCTCAGTGTAGTTTTTAACAGTCCATTGTACCGTTCGATCTTCCCAGAGGCTGGTGCGTGATAGGGGATGTGATATACCCACTCAATACCATGCTCTTTGGCCCAGGTGTCTATGAGGCTGTTTCGGAAATGAGTCCCATTGTCCGACTCAGTTCTCTCTGGGGTACCATGTCGCCACAGGACTTGCTTTTCAAGGCCCAGGATAGTATTCCGGGCAGTGGCATGGGGCACAGGGTATGTTTCCAGCCATCCAGTGGTTGCTTCCACCATTGTGAGCACATGAGCGCTTGCCTTGACGGGTTCGTGGCAGTGTGATATAATCAATCTGCCAGGCCTCCCCATATTTATATTTCAACCATCGTCCTCCATACCAAAGAGGCTTCAAACGCTTGGCTTGCTTGATTGCAGCACATGTCTCACATTCATGGATGACCTGTGCAATAGTGTCCATGGTCAAGTCCACCTCTCGGTCACGAGCCCATCTATATGTCGCATCTCTTCCTTGGTGGCCTGAGGTCTCATGGGCCCACCGAGCTATGAATAGTTCACCCTTACGTTGCCAATCCAGATCCACTGAGCCACTTCAATCCTGGCAGCCCGATCCACCTGCTGGTTGTTCTGATGTTCCTCCGTGGCCCGATTCTTCGGTACGTGGGCATCTACGTGGCGTACTTTCACAACCAGATTCTCTATCCGGGCAGCAATATCTTGCCATAGTTCAGCAGCCCAGATGGGTTTGCCTCTGCGCTGCCAGTTGCCCTGCTTCCACTGCTGTAACCATCCCCACAGAGCATTGGCCACCATCCATGAGTCAGCGTAGAGATAAAGTACTGGCCATCTTTCTCGCTCGGCGATGTCCAAAGCCAGCTGAATGGCTTTCACCTCTGCAAACTGGCTCGATTCACCTTGTCCTTCACTGGCTTCTGCAACTTGTCGTGTAGGACTCCACACAGCAGCCTTCCACTTTCGATGCTTTCCCACAATCCGGCAGGACCCATCAGTGAACAGGGCATATTGCTTCTCATTTTCTGGCAGTTTATTATATGGTGGGGCCTCTTCCGCACGCGTCACCTCCTCCTCTGGTGACATTCCAAAATCCTTGCCTTCTGGCCAGTCCATGATCACTTCCAGAATTCCTGGGCGACTGGGGTTTCCCATTCGAGTTCGCTGTGTGATCAGTGCAATCCACTTACTCCATGTAGCATCAGTTGCATGATGTGTGGTGGGGACCCTTTCTTTGAACATCCAACCCAGCACCGGCAGTCGAGGTGCTAAGAGGAGCTGCGCTTCTGTACCAACCACCTCCGTTGCAGCTCGAACCCCTTCAGATGCTGCCAATATCTCCTTTTCTGTTGGAGTGTAGCGCGCTTCGGATCCTCTGTATCCCCGACTCCAAAACCCTAGGGGTCGACCTCGGGTCTCCCCTGGTGCTTTCTGCCAGAGGCTCCAGGTAGGGCCATTCTCCCCGGCTGCGGTGTAGAGCACATTTTTCACATCTTGTCCTGCCCGGACTGGCCCCAGGGCCACTGCATGGACTATTTCCTGTTTGATTTGTTCAAAAGCTTGTCCTTGCTCAGGACCCCATTTAAATCATGTTCTTCTTCCGGGTTACTTGACACAGAGGGCTTACAATCAGACTGTAATCTGGGATATGCATCCTCCAAAAACCCACAATGCCTAAGAAAGCTTGTGTTTCCTTTTTGCTAGTTGGTGGAGACATAGCTGCTATTTTGTTGATCACATCCATTGGGATCTGGCGGCGTCCATCTTGCCATTTTATTCCTAAGAACTGGATCTCCTGTGCAGGTCCCTTGACCTCTACTTCGTATTATGGCAAAACCAGCTTTCAGAAGGATTCGGACTATTTTATCCCCTTTCTCAAAAACTTCTTCGGCTGTGTTTCCCCATACAATGATGTCATCAATGTACTGCAGATGTTCTGGGGCTTCACCCTGTTCCAGTGCAGTCTGGATCAGTCCATGGCAAATGGTGGGGCTGTGTTTCCACCCTGGGGCAGTCGATTCCAGGTGTACTGGATACCCCTCCAAGTGAATAGCAAACTGTGGCCTGCACTCTGCTGCAAAGGGAATTGAGAAGAATGCATTCGCTGTATCAGTCGTGGCATACCACTTGGCTGCCTTGGACTCCAGTTCATACTGCAGTTGTAGCATGTCCGGCACAGCACAGCCTCATGGTGGCGTGACCTTCATTCAGGCCACGATAGTCTACAGTTAGCCTCCACTCTCCATTGGATTTTCCCACCAGGCCATATAGGACTGTTAGAAAGGCAGAGCGAGTCTTGGCTGAGATCAGTCCTTGAACCTCTAGTTGACGAATCAGCTTATGGATGGGAATCAGAGAGTCTCGGTTAGTGCGATATTGCCACCGATGCAACGTTGTGGTAGCAGTCGGCACCTGCTGTTCTTCGACCCTGAACAACCCCACAACAGAAGAATCCTCCGAGAGACCAGGCAAGGTAGACAACTTGTTTAAACTTCCCTCCGGTCTCCAAGGCAGCTATGCCAAAGGCCCACCAATACCCCTTTTGGGTCCTTAAAATACCCTCTCCTGAGGTAATCTATACCAAGGATGCATGGAGCCTCTGAGCCAGTCACAATGGGATACTTTTGCCACTCATTCCCAGTCAGGCTCACTTCAGCCTCCAATACAGTCAACTCTTGGGATCCCCCTGTGACCCCAGAAATACAAATGGGCTCTGCCCCCCCTCTATAGCTTGATGGTATCAGAGTGCACTGTGCTCCTGTGTCCACTAGAGCCTTATACTCCTGTGGGTCTGATGTGCCAGGCCATCAAATCCACACTGTCCAATAAACCCGGTTGTCCCTTTCCTCCACCTGGCTGGAGGCAGGGCCCCTCTAATACTGGTCATGGTATCCGGTACTCACTTCTTGCAGAAATGACTTGGAGGTTCCTTCAAGAGGATCAGAAGCAAGATCAGGCCTTCTGCTCTGTCTGGGGAACTGCCCACTGGAAACTGGGGCGGCACTTTTCCTGGAGGGATCCCCTTTTGTGGTTGTCCTTCCTTGCAACATACCTGTACCCGTGTCCGCAGGATCCAAGTAGGGTTGTCCATCCCACTTCCTCATGTCCTCTCTGTAGGTCACGCAAGTAGAACCACAGGGGTGCCTCGTGGTGTGTACCCTTTGTACTCTCTCTCTTGAGTGGGGAAATGCCTGCTCCTAATAGCTGAGATGCTGGCCCGTACAGGTGGGGAGTAGGACATATTCTCTTCAAGTTGCTGGACCTTCCGGGACAGTTTCTCCACAGCTGAGACAAGGGGGGAAGAGAGGCTTTCTTCATATCTCCGGAGCCGGCCAGCCACCTCATCCACCGTTGGTCCTTCTTCACCTTTCCATTCCATTACTGCCAGTGAGTTGGCATATGACGATGGTGCGCTCCGTACAAACTTCCGCCACATGGGCCTTGTGCAGTGCACCTCATCAGGGTCCGTGGGTAAGTCTGTGTTGTCCAAGTCATAATAAATCATCTTCCGCACGGCTAATTCTCTCAGGTACTGGATACCTCTTTCCATGGTGGTCCACTTGCTTGGTTGACATACAACATCTTCACTGAAGGGGTACCTCTCCCTCACGCCTGACAGGAGTCGTTTCCAGAGGCTGAGGGCTTGGGTCTTCTTTCCAATTGCCTTGTCAATGCCGCCTTCCCTAGACAGGGATCCCAACTGCCTGGCTTCCCTACCCTCTAATTCCAGGCTACTGGCCCCATTATCCCAACACCGAAGCAGCCAGGTGACAATGTGCTCGCCTGAAAGTCAGCTAAAATCTTTTCGCATATCCCGCAGTTCACTCAAGGATAGGGATCGGGTAATTATCTCTGGTTCTGCCTCTTCCTCCTGTCCTTGTGATGGCCCTGGTTCATCGTCATCTCTTACTATGCGAACCGATTTCTTTGTGTACTTCTTCTTCTGTATGGGGGCAACAGATACTGGCACGGGTTGGTTCCCTGGTTCAGTGGCAGTGGCTGTCACCGGGGGCGGAGTAGCTGCAGTGGCTGCCACAGGGTTGCGGTAGCTGCAGTGTCTGTCGCAGGGGTCGCAGTAGCTCGCAGTGCCTGTCGCAGGGGTTGCAGCAGCCGCCAGTGCCTGTCGCAGGGGTTGCAGCAGCCGCAGTGCCTGCCGCAGCAGCGCCTGCCCAGGGGCCGCAGCAGCTGCAGCGCCTGCTGGTCTGGTCTCTGTCTCTTTCTCCTGAGGGTGCTGCAAGCACGGCAGTGCCTGGTAGATACTGGCCAGGGCCCAGCACAGTGCGGTGAGTTGTGCCTCTCTGGAATAGCCACAGCATTTTCCCTTCAGATATTCTACTACTCTATCAGGGTCCTGTAATTGTTCAGGGGGGAAGTCCCAGACCATTGGAGGTGAGAAGTTCTCTAGGTACCTGCCCATGTTCTCCCACCTGCCATGCCACCCCTGACTGTCCAGCCTCGGAGCAGATCTCTGGGTGGTGGTCTTCAATAGTCGTTTAACCCTAAACGAGACCTGGAACATATTCAGCAGACAGAACACTAGGAACATGCTGGTTTGAGCATCCCAAGGATATTCAAAATTCTCAAAAGCTGTCATACCTGACCCGAAGGAGAAAAGGGAGGCAAAAGAGCTGGGGAAAGTGTCCCCCCCTGTTTCCCCCATAGACTGGGTGTAATTATTAATGAATTCTGAGAGGTGGTGCCCAATGTACGGACAGGACAGCAATACCACATAAACACCCCAAAATAACCGTCTAACAAGTGATGTTATCATATCATAAGCCGATATCGCACAGGACAGTAAAATGATAATCCTCATCCCCCTCCCAGAAGTAACAAATATCATCACAGGGAGTGCGTAAGACACATAGGAATTTACATAACACAGCCATGAGAACAAACTAAGCACCATAGTGACCAGCGACTATTTACCTAACAAATTCGTTTTTTCAAGCTCTAGTTCGATTCTGTCGTTATCTCAACCCTTCGAGCCCCACGTTGGGCGCCAAAAAGGACTGTCATGGTTTGGCCTCAGACGGCAAGAAAGAACCACGTGTCGCTCGCTCGGCTCTTCCAATACGGGAAGGATCAGAAGAAAAAGGCAAAACTCTTGGGTTGAGACAAAGGCAGTTTAACAGAACAGCAAAGGGAACAAGAAAACAAAACAATACACGGACAGAGGAATATACAAACGCGATTACAGAACCGCCGCTCCCCGCCGCTCCCCGGACCCGGGACGCGCCCAGCCCGCTCCAAACCCGACTGCCTGCCCCTTCCCTCCTCTTAATCTCAGGGTGGGCGGGGCTCACATGGCATGGAATACTTAACCTGTCCCGCCGGAACCAG
>CANTUZ010000025.1:11001694-11047894 GCA_947846985.1 Fratercula arctica
CATAAACTCTCCTTTTTTCCCTGAGTTCCAGTCAAAGCTCTCTGTTTCACCCAGGCTGATCTTCCCCGCCGCCTCGTCTTTCGGCAGCATAGAGATGCCCTGCTCCTGCGTCTTTAGGATTTTCCTTCTCGTGAAAAATGTCTAGCCTACCTGGCCTCCTTTGCCTTTCAGGAATGCCTCCCAAGGGACTCTGTCAACCCGGCCACCTTAATAGGCAAACTCTGCCCTCTGGAAGTCCACGCTAGCAGTCTGCTATCCCTCATCCTTACTTCTCCAAGACACTGAAAACTCTATCATTTCATGATTGCTGTGCCGAGGATGGCCTCCAACCATCACATCTTCCACCAGTCCTTCTCTCAGTCGCAAACAAGAGGTCCAGCGTGGTGCCTTCCCTAGTTGGCTCCCTCACCAGCTGTGTCAGGAAGTTATCCTCCACATGCTCCAGGAACATCCTAGACTGTTTCCTCTCTGCTGTATTGTATTTCCAGTCAGACATCTGGTAAGTTGGAAGTCCCCATGAGAACAAGGGCTAGCAATCATGAGACTTCTCCCAGCTGCTTATAGAATATTTTCATCTGCCTCTTCATCCTGGTTGGGTGGTCTATAACAGACTCCCACCATGATATCTGCCTTCTTGTCCTTTCCCCTGATTCTTACCCATAACACTTGACCCTTCATCACCATTAATCAAGCTCTAGACAGTCAAACACTCCCTAACATACAGGGCTAACCCCACTGCCTCTCCCTTCTGAAGAGTTTTATAGCCATCCATTGCAGCACTCCAGTTGTGCGAATCATCCCACCATGTTTCCGTGATTGTAACTACATCATCGTTTTCCTGCTGCACAACGGCTTCCAGCTCCTCCTCTTTGCCAGCCATGCTGCTTGTATTGGTGTAGATATGCTTCAGTTGGGCTATTGATCCCGCCACCATCTGGGGAGGAAGAAGTCCTAATCCTATGTGACTGTTCTCAGGCGCTTCTGTGGTGTCTAATGCATCAACAACCCTTGCGTCTTTGCTGCCACGTGGATCTCCATCCCCTATCCCAACTGAGATGGCTAAGGTACTGCGTGCATTAGTGCAGAAATATTCAAATGTTCTCCAGTGTACGCAGCACATCGTGGAGCGTACCAAAGGACCTTGCTAGCACACCATCCCCTCTAACATTGGCATGCCACCCCATGGCTTATCACTAGTGAGCCTGTTTTATTCCTTTTCCCCTCTTCAAGTCTTGTTTAATGCTCTTCCAATGAGCCTTGCTAACCTCTTGCGCAAAGATCCTTTTCCCCCTCTGAGACAGGGTACCCCTTCTGTTGCTAGCAGACCTGTGATCAAAAAACCCAAAATTCTGCCGGTGACACCAGTCACGGAGCCAGGTATTGATCTACTGGGTCTTCCTGTTTCTTCCAACATCATTCCCTGCAACTGGAAGGACAGAGGAGAATACTACTTGTGCTTATGTCGTGGTTTGGGCCAGACTGGCCACTGAAACGAAACAACGGATGCTCCCCCCCACCACCTCTCTCTCCAAGGAGAGGAGGGAGAGAGAGAGAGAGACTTATATGTTTAAAAAGAAACTAAATAATTCTGATGAAAAATATTAATAAAATAATAAAAAGAAAATAATTAAATATATACAATATATACCAAACCATATCAAGCTCCCAGGATGACAATCACATCACCGGCATGCACTGGGAAAGTCCCAGACTGGACTCAGCGACGGGACGGGAACTGGGATTCCGGATCTGGATTCAGGAACGCATGGATTGGGATCAAGGGCAGATGAACAGACAGACGCTGGCCATTTGAAAAAAGAGAGCTGACCCTTTGACCCCTCAGCTTTTATACTGAGCATGGGGCAGATGGATGGAATACCCTGTTGGTCAGTTTTGGGTCACCATGTCCTTGTCCACTCCTCCCCGCAGGTGCGACCTCTCTACGCTTTTCCTCTTCCGACCCTCCAACGGGGCAAATAACGAAATTAGCTGACCTTGGTTGTTATGGGAATAAGTATCAGCAAGACCCTCTCTACATACCATTCCTTGGCATAAATTATAAACAATCAGGTCTCATCACTCTGAGAGCGGGCCACTGTCGGAAAAAATATGCTGTTAATTTCAGAGAGTTCAGTTAGTTAGAAGATGTTTAGCTGCAAAGTAAAATTGCTGAACAGAAAATTGGTTCTGCTTTACCTCAAACCAGGACAGCTCCTGATCCCTTAACCTGTTGTCCCAAGGCCCTGAATTCTCTTTTGATAGCCCTTGGACTTCTTATTGCAACTTCATCGCTGCCTACATGAAAAAGCAATAGAAATATTTCAGTTTAATCAACCACATTCTTTTTCTCATATAGTGGTGGATTGGGGTTTTTTTTGTCTGCTTGGTTAGGTGATTGATTCAGCCCTGCATGCCTTGAGAAGAGTATTTATGTCTGAGGCATTTTTCAGGGTACTGTATGCCCAGGAATGGTAGGGAGAGGGTTGGGACATCTTTTGTGCTACTCTTTAAAAATAAGCATTCAAGAGTGCTGACTGCCCATTGACTTTACCAAACTGGATAAGGCTAAAGAACAAGTCATCTGTAGATATTTTATTCTTTTTCTATAACCTTCTAAATCCTGGTTGAGCGCACCATGGTTCACAACACAGCAGGACTTTCTCTGCTGTGGCTCACATTATGTGTGACAGCTGCACACAGCAAAGGTTGCTGGGCAAACTTGTTTTCTGGAGCAGCGGAGCTCCAGCCGCTTCATAGGTGAGTGAGCAAAGAGTCAGGGTCCACAGCTTCTTCCAAAAGGTACCATTTAGCTGAACATATCCAAGGGCTCTTTCAAAGTCTGTGAGATGGAGCAACAGGTACACATTGGAGTGAACAGTTTCATATTGGAACTGTGACTGTCTGCTTCTTTTGATATGAACCAGTGACTTTGGAAGATAATTATTAAAAAGACAGACTCTCAAAAGGCCTGCTCCTGTTCTGGCTAATCTGTTACTGAATAAACATTTAAGAGAGTGCTATACTTATTTTGTATCAAGTCAGAATAGCTTTTATATCCACAACAGTTTTTAATGCTTTCAGCCAGTTGGGGAGGGAAAAAAAATGCATCTCCTGTTGAAGTCACAGGAAGCAATGTGAGTTAGGTGGGCCAGGAGTATACACATGAAGGAACTGCTGTAAAGGACCTGCTCCTGGAAGGCTCCTCATCTCCCATCAAATCTCATCCTCTTGAACCTGATGTTCTTCATACAGTTCACTGGGCTTTTCTTTCCTCTGTTCCCACTCCCAGACATCCAAAGTGGAAGTGAGGGGAACAGTCACACAGGTGGCGTATTGTTTGCAAGGGTAAGGCGATTTGAAGAATTTTCATTTTTCTCATTCACTTAAACTGAGGTTCTTCAATTACTCTGTTCTCTAAGAGCTCCAATTCTTGAGTTGTCATAAAGAGAATATCAGAGCACATCTCTGTCACAGAAGTATCAAAAAAGCACTTACCTAATAATTAGATTTTACTTTCGTTTAATTGATAGGCCTTCAGCAAAATATTTCTCAGTCTGTGACCGTTGTAATCAGTACTTCTCCAAGGTACTCTTTCTACCCAAGAAGCATCCTCTTCAATCAGCTATGAAACTCTGCTTTAACTTTTCAGTTTTAAAAAACAAGTTCAGTTTCTCTAGTCAGGGGCATTACAACTGTATTACTCTCCAAGTATTTTTCCTACCAAGTATGACAAGTATATAAATTGCTCTTTCATCCAGTTCCAATGCCATGATTTCATATTAGCATTTCCCCCTGCCCAGCAAAGGACAATGTCCTGAGACAGATTTCTCAAAATTAAAAGCAGACACACCAAACATTAAGATGTAGTTAATAAACACCTGCTTGCTGCTAACTCCAGCTCCTCTGTAGGAAATATTTTTCCTTTTAATAACTTTGTATAACAAAAACATCTAACACTAAAATGTGCCCAGCTGGCAAAGAGAAAGAAAAGGCAAACTGTAACTATGCTTTCTTGCAGGATGATAGTCTGTCTTTCTTCATTTCAGGTATATATACCTATACATCATGTTCCTAAATCTCCTTATTCGGATGCTTATCTTTAGAAGCAGATTTTTCAGCTATTTTAGGTACTTCAGTGGGGACTGGGAAGGGGAATACAGGGGTGGGATAGCCATGTGGACATGTTCCCCGGGCAGGAACAGAGATACTACATTGGGCAGTGCTAGTGGGTGTGGGAAGAGAAGTTTAGTATCCCTTTGGCTTCTTCATAAATTAACATCTGAACCTTTTGTCGTATGTGTAGCTATGGTGATATCTACCAATAAACTCAGAATTTTAATATATGCATGAATCCAAACCTTTATTGAATAATGGCTTAACTGTCCATAAATTATTCCAGATATAGGAGCAGAAATGAGAAAGGATTTGTTTCTACTAATGTTTAAGTAGAATAGTAAATTGTAAACTATTTTCTTCAGTCATATTAAAGTTATAGGGGAGCAGATATCTCGAAAACTGATAATTACATTAAGTAAATACTGGAAAATTATATGGGGGTTATTTGGCAAGAGATCAAAATTACACATAAGGATAAAATTTCTGGTTAAAAAAATGGAGCTTAACATCATTCTGCATTATGTGCAAATTTGAAAGTGTTTGTTAGAAACCAGAAAAATATTTTTGTCATGGGAATTACTTTCCATTTAGGAAAGAACATGTCTATTGGGTGATAAGTAACTTGCCCTAAAATACCAGTAAGTTTGTTAAATTTAGGTTCAACAGATATTGAATTGGAACAGAGATTAAGCAACTCTTTCAATCTTTTTGATAATGTATTCTTACTGTAGGAGTGTAATCATTGTGTAACGAAGAGTAATACAAGGAAAAAAAACCTGACATCTGACAGTGTGAATAATATGCTTATTCACAGTAAGCATCTTTAATATATCCTTCACAGATCATTAGCTTCATGGGATTAGGAATGAGTCTGCATAGATTTAGCGATGAATCCCTCTCCTCAGGATATTGTAACAGGTATGAAACCCTTTCCAGGCCATATGGTGATAGAGGGCAGCACTCTTTCCCAGGGGCCTTGTCAGACTTATCCACAATCTATTGTCAGGCACAGTTGATGAAATCTGATACTGACTTAGTTTAGCTCAACAGAAGGCCCCTTAAAGATACTATCAAGAGTACAGTGATCACACCAAATTACTTGCATTTTGTCAGTGCGCCACGTTTCCCACATATGTGATTATCATACCATATAGGTGTTTCACTTTTTTTCCTTCTAAAATATATTCATATTTATGTATAAATATATACATACTTATGTCTACCATTATAAAATTCATCACATGAGCATCCTTTTTACAAGTCAACATGGACCTACAACTGGAATATACTAAGCAACTGGCAAAAAAGAAAATACTGATATGCTCTTAAATTATTTCTGTGTTTTGTCAGATAATGTAGTAAATATCCCTATCATCAGACGTTATATAAGGTTTGGATTATTCCGACTTGTAAATGGAATTTTAAATTTATTATAAGAAGCACACTGTGCAGTCATCTGGAATAGACTTTAATGAGGCCTTTTAAAGCAAATAGAACTGTTGCATCTGTACATCATAACAGTTAAAATAATTCATATAATAGATCCTTTGTAAACAAGGGAGCAGGGCACAAGAGATTTATTCAGTAGAGTCCTTGTTTTTCTCAAGGAGAACTGCTGTTGGCCTTCTATAGTACACAGATCTCAGTCAAGTAAAGTGCTTAAGGCTGCGCTTTTGTCTACTGCCTACAGCAATCGAACACAAACTGACTTTCATAATCCCCACGTGCTCCCCTGAACTATAGTCCACATAGAGCACATATAGCACAAGCCAAAGCAAAGGAACCATTTTTTCACCAGTGGCTCACTCCACCATACTGAAAGCAGCAACAAAATATGGAAAGGCATGACAAATACTTAAAGCCAGCTAAAATTAATCAGGAGCCCAATTAGGCAGAAAGTAATTACCGAACCTGTAGTTTGACAGGACTCACTCAGTAGCAGACGTTCCTACTCTTGCATACAGTACCATGGGACCTTTAATTAGCTTAAAATAGCCTCATCTTTGGAATTCACTTCCCATCCTCTTGGTCAATAACACTCTCAGTTTACTGAACTGCAAGGCCCATTTGTTTTCCCCAGCTGCAAGATATTGCGAAAACTCCAGTGCCTGAGTTGCAGAATTAGACTTACAGGAAGGATTTACTGCAGCACAGGTTATGTAAGAGTTATCAAAAATCCAGGCATGATAAGGCTCCTTTTTAAAGCACATCAATCCTGCATTCATAAAACCACAGTTTTAGATGCCATCCTGGAGAGCGTGCCTTCTACCATATCCTCCATATCTTCTTACAGAAGCAGGGGTTCAGTGAAGACTCAGAGAGAAGTACATCGGCTGCTAAGTCACTGACCTTCCTTTCTTAAGCGTGTTAGTTTCTCCAGGGAGAATTTCTATTTGGGTGCTGAACAAGCAAGCTGTTATTTTGCTTTGTCCAACAAGATCTCGTACCGCAATGATGTAACTCAAAGCCTTGTATCATACTCCATACCTTGAAATAAAATGAAATAATATTTGAATGAGGAAGGTTTTTTTTCTCTCATTTACCTGATCTTCTCTAGAAAATAAAATCCTGTATTCACTAAATCATATCTCTTTTGCCATGGAAATTGTAGAGATTTTATACCTTGGCATTTTGACTTCATTTCTGGATCATATGGGAGGAGATGGAATAGGACAAGTTGGGCTAAGAGGGTAACACAATGCTTTATACAAAAATATCTCTCATAATTAAACCAAAATGTTGAGGATATTCATGGAAAACACAGAAAAGATAAGTGAGTTTAAATGTAAATATAAAGCATTAAGCAAGTTTCCCTTTATATCTCACGCCCCTTAAAATGATTATGAATTGCACCAAAAAAACCCTTTTTTTTCTGATTAAAAGCTTGATATTATCACCTAATGATATTTTATCATACTGACATACAGGCCATGGAACAGTTACCAAAGCAGGTTAAATCCATCTTGCAGTGGAATAATACTCAGGCCAGTTTTAGCCCAACTAACTATTAACATTTAAAAGCTGCAGTTTTGTAGAGTGTGAGTTTACTCATAAGATGAATATCAGAAAACTAAACAAATGGCAAATTTGCAATTATGAGGTTGTATTGAGCCATAATACCAGAAAATAGCATTGATTATCACAGTAATCTGCTGTTCTACCTAATAATAAAACAGCTTAAAAAAGAATTGCATTCCAAATCATTGTCAATTATTTAAATTATCTGATATGTAAACAGTTGCCATGTAATCTATGTTATTCCTTCATTTAAAATAGATATTGGCTGATGAAGACAGCAAACTTATTTGTAAAAAGCATGTGTGCCACTGGCAGAGTTCAAATGAAACCATGACTATAAGCAGTCCGCCAAATTTCCTGTGAGTGGATAATTTCATCTGGGTTAATGTCTAATGCTGTGCAAGGGCTTCTATGCTACAGGTGACTGAGTGAAATGGACATTGAGCAGATCCCAGAGAATTAAACCACTGAGGTTTGTTTCTCTCAGTGACTGCTTTCAATAAGGATAAACTATACGCTCTTCAGTGGCTGTGTATTTTGGTAGTGCTGTCCTACTTTCGATGACAGGTGCCTCCATTTACAAAGGGGCAGAGGGAGGGAAGCTAGGCATCTATGGTCAAAATAAAAGGATTACGGATGACATATGGTACTTAAGTTCTACTGTAAATAATTACTTCAGCTCAGGGGCCACAGTATGTATGGTAGAGGGGTTGTGTTATTTAAGAATCGGCAGCGTACTGCTGCTTGCATTTGGCAGCATATATGCTGGAGCAGAATATCGTGAGCTTTCTTTATCAGACTTTGGTGTTTTGAACACAGTTGCTGTCAAGCCGAGATACATGGCATTGCTCACTACACTGTATGGAAAGTGAAGATGCTTCAGTTATGTTGAAGTAAGTCTGCTGTAGCTCCATAGGAGTTATTTTGATCTCATAATAGGGAAAAAAAGAAGAATGTAAGAAACTGTTGCTAAATATAGAGGAGGACACAAACTACAGCATCAGAGAAATGAGTATGACACCACCTACACTGAGGTCAGCTTCCAGTTGTCCACTGCACAGGGAAATGGATATAACCGGGGTGTTCATTTGGTGGATGCCTATACCATGTCAAAAAGACTAAAGAGCACAGGCCCACTCCCCTACGACAACTCTTCAAAAAGGAAGTGTGTACTCTGATCTTGTAATCTGACATACACAGATTCACTGATCTTATGGTTATGCAAGGTCCCTGAATGAATGCGCATGGCATCACTGGTTTACTACTAGTCTGTCCCTGCTAGCCACTGCTAGCCGCTAGCCACCAAATAGGAAAACAGAGCAGTTTAGATTGGAAGTGACCTGTGGAGATTAATACTAAGAAATTAGAAACAGAAATAGATTAATTTCTTAACCTAGCCTTCTTGGAAAAAATCCTGGAAGCAGGAGTTCCTCTAAAATCCTGGAAACCATTTCCAGGCACATTAAGGATAAGAAAATCATCAGGAGTAGTCAGCATGGCTTCACCGAGGGGAAGTCATGCTTGACCAACTTGATAAACTTCTACAATGAAGTGACTGGCTTGTAGATGAGGGGAGAACAGTGGACTTACTGAAGTTCAGTAAGGCCTTTGACACTGTATCCCATAAGATTCTCATAGACAAGCTGTTGATGTATCAGCTGAATGAGCAGTGAGGTGGACTGAAAACTGGCTGAATGGCTGGGCCCAGAGGGAGGTGATGAGCAGCACAAAGTCTAGTTGAAGACCAGTAACTAGTGGTGTACCCCAGGGGTCAATACTGGGTTCAGTCCTGTTCAACATCTTCATTAATGATTTGGATGATGGGGCAGAGTGAACCCTCAGCAAGTTTGCAGATGACAGAAAACTGGGAGGAGTGGCTGATACTCCAGAGGTTTGTGCCGCCAACCAGAAGGACCTCGACAGGCTGGAGAAATGGACTGTCAGGAACCTCATGCAGTTCAATAAGGAGAAGTGCAAAGTCCTGCACCTGGTAAAAAATAATGCCAGGCACCAATATATGCTCAGGGCCACCCAGCTTGAAAGCAGCTTTGCAGAAAAGGCCCTGGGGGTCCTGGTGGACACCATGTTGAACATAAGCCAGCAATGTGCTCTTGCTGCAAAGGCGGCTAATGGTATCCTGGTCTGCATTAGGCAAAGTATTGCCAGCAGGTCAAGGGAGGTAATACTTCTCCTCTACTCAGCATTGGTGAGGCCACACCTGGAGTTCTGTGTCCAGTTCTGGGCTCCTCAGTACAAGAAAGATATGGACATACTGCAGAGAGTCCAGCACAGGGCCACAAAGATGATTAAGGGCAAGGAGAAGAGGCTGTGAGACCTGGGACTGTTCAACCTGGAGAAGGCTCAGGGGTAAATCTTATTAATGTATATAAATACCTGAAGGGCAAGTGCAAAGAAGGAGACAGGCTCTTTTAGTGGTGCCCAGTGACAGGACAATGAGCAGTGGGCACAAACTGAAAAGGAGGAGGTTCCGTCTGAACATCAGGAAACACTTTTTCACTGCAAGGGTGACTGAGCACTGGAACAGGTTGCCCAGAGATGTTGTGGAGTCTCCATCCTTGGAAATATTCAAAAGCCATCTGGACACGGTCCCGGGCAACTGGCTCTAGGTGACCCTGCTTGAGCAGGGTGGTTGGACCAGATGACCTCTAGAGGTCCCTTCCAATCTCAACCATTCTGTGATTCCACAAAACCCAGATCTTGCAACCTCATATGTCACGTACTCCAGCTCCTCAATTATCCTAGTGGTCCTCCACTGGACTCATTCCACTATGTCAGTGTCCTTGTTGTGCCGGGGAACCCAAAACTGGACAGACAACACTAGATGTGGTCTCATGAAGCCAGCAGATGTGGGGATTTTTTTTGTAGTATAGCAAATCTTTTGATACTGTCTCTCACAGTATCCTACTGGATAAAATGTCCAGCACACAGCTAGACAAGTCCATAATACGTTGGATGAGCAATTGGCTGATAGGTTGGGCTCAAAGATTTGTAGTAAAAAGGGTTGCATCAGGCTGGCGTCCAGTCACCAGTGGGGTTCCCCAGGGCTCAATTTTAGGGCCACTGCTCTCCAATGTTTCTATAAATGATCCTCCTCCTCCTTCTTCACTGACCTTTGTGTCTGCATAGTTTTTTTTCTCTCACATATTCTCACTCACTCTCTTCCGGCTGCTGTTGCGCAGCAGTTTTTTCCCCTTCTTAAATATGTTATCACTGAGGCGCTACCACCAGTGCTGATAGGCTCAGCTTTGGCCAGTGGTGGGTCTGTCTTGGAGATGGCTTCCACTGGCTCTATCGGACATAGGGGAAGCTTCTGGTATCGTCTCACAAAAGCCACCCCTGTAGCCCCCTCGCTACCAAAACCTTTCCATGCAAGCCAAATACAAACCCATACTTACACTCTGAGAGATAAGCTTTCATATCACTTCCAAAATCTGAGGTTCTCTTCAGATTCTCTCCAAGGAGGACATTTTCACTCAATGATGTTGAGTGCAGTTTTAAGATTGTTTCATTGCAGGACCATTTTCTGCTATGTCCATATGAAAGATGTTGTGCACCTACATAGACAACAGAAGCCGTCAAACATTCATCCAGCTGTTGAAGTTCTTAACACTAAGTTATTCTAACACTAATATTGCTGGGCATGTGAGGACACTTACAGCAAATGCATCTTTTAAACCTTCCTGTATTTCAGTCTATTTCTACAACGAATGCCAAAATGTCAGTGTGTCCTGTGTAGTTTGCTTAGTGACAGATAGGAAATGATACATATGACAGATAGGAAACTGAAAGCCATTCAGTATTGAGTGATTATCACATTGGCAGCACGTACTGACTCTATGCTGTTCTTTTGGAGGTGTTGCTTTGACAGATGCTACCAAGCGACACCAAGGAGAGAGAGAAGCGGGGCTGGGGGAGGAAACAGTAACGGCACTCAAATAAGTGGTATCTAAACCTTTAGAGAAGCCAACTTCTTGGAAGTATTTTGTCAAAAGGCCTTTTACGGTCTCTCCTGTCTCTTTTTTTCTTTCTCCTCCCCCCTTTCTATATGCTTTCCATAAACTTTCCAATTATTTTGAGATGAAGTGAACAAGAAGACACACTTAAAGCTCACTGCTGATAAGAGCAGCACAGAGTTTGGGTTGCATGTGATTGGCAATAGCCATGCAATAATAAGAGGGAAGAACAGAGAAAATCCTGCCTCACCTCTGCTGTGGAGCCTAAACAACACAGCACTACTATTGCTCCAAGGGATTATTCCCTGTCTTTGCTTGAGCTGTCCATGCAGCAGCCTGACGTAGACGAGACAAAGGTATGAGGTACAAGGAGAAGAGCAAGTTCAAAAAGTCTCATACAACCATGTCATTTATCTCCACCTTTCTCCGCGGGGAGTGAAAGGCAGTACTTCAGCAAACATTATTGTCGTGGTTTGGCCTCAGACGGCAACAAAGAACCACGTGCCGCTCGCTCGGGTCTTCCCAATACAGGACGAATCAAAAGAAAAAGGCAAAACTCTTGGGTTGAGACAAAGGCAGTTTAACAGAACAGCAAAGGGAACAAGAAAACAACAATAACACGGACAGAGGAATATACAAACGCGATTACAGAACCGCCGCTCACCAACCAGACCCAGGACGCCCCAGCCCGCTGCAAACCCAACTTCCTGCCCCCTCCCCTCCTCTTAATCTCAGGGTGGGCGTGGCTCACATGGCATGGAATACTTAACCCTGTCCCCGCCGGAACCAGGACATTATCCACCCCTTATTCCATATCATTTTTGCCATGCCCAGGTCTTACAGTTTTCGGAACATGTGACTGGTGGACCCGGCGTGGCTCATGCACACAGTCCATGGGCTGAAGATGTAGATCTTGAAGAAGTTGCTGGGCACCAGCTGCTGACGTCAGTTCTGATCCCATCACCACAATGGCTTTCACCTCTGCAAACTGGCTCGATTCACCTTGTCCTTCACTGGCTTCTGCAACTTGTCGTGTAGGACTCCACACAGCAGCCTTCCACTTTCGATGCTTTCCCACAATCCGGCAGGACCCATCGGTGAACAGGGCATATTGCTTCTCATTTTCTGGCAGTTTATTATATGGTGGGGCCTCTTCCGCACGCGTCACCTCCTCCTCTGGTGACATTCCAAAATCCTTGCCTTCTGGCCAGTCCATGATCACTTCCAGAATTCCTGGGCGACTGGGGTTTCCCATTCGAGTTCGCTGTGTGATCAGTGCATTCCACTTACTCCATGTAGCATCAGTTGCATGATGTGTGGTGGGGACCCTTTCTTTGAACATCCAACCCAGCACCGGCAGTCGAGGTGCTAAGAGGAGCTGCGCTTCTGTACCAACCACCTCCGAAGCAGCTCGAACCCCTTCATATGCTGCCAAGATCTCCTTTTCTGTTGGAGTGTAGCGCGCTTCGGATCCTCTGTATCCCCGACTCCAAAACCCTAGGGGTCGACCTCGGGTCTCCCCTGGTGCTTTCTGCCAGAGGCTCCAGGTAGGGCCATTCTCCCCGGCTGCGGTGTAGAGCACGTTTTTAACATGTTGTCCTGCCCGGACTGGCCCCAGGGCCACTGCATGGACTATTTCCTGTTTGATTTGTTCAAAAGCTTGTCGTTGCTCAGGACCCCATTTAAAGTCATTCTTCTTCCGGGTTACTTGATACAGAGGGCTTACAATCAGACTGTAATCTGGGATATGCATCCTCCAAAAACCCACAATGCCTAAGAAAGCTTGTGTTTCCTTTTTGCTAGTTGGTGGAGACATAGCTGCTATTTTGTTGATCACATCCATTGGGATCTGGCGGCGTCCATCTTGCCATTTTATTCCTAAGAACTGGAACAGCTTGAGCTGTCCATGCAGCAGCCCGACGTAGATGAGACAAAGGTATGAGGTACAAGGAGAAGAGCAAGTTCAAAAAGTCTCATGCAACCATGTCATTTATCTCCACCTTTCTCCGCGGGGAGTGAAAGGCAGTACTTCAGCAAACATTATATAGTAACTACTGCAGAGGAACTTTATAATTTGGCAGTGGGTTGTCCGTCATGTTTTTCCTCTCCTTAAACATTCCCTGCAGCACCACTCTTGCTGTCTGGGCTAACAGCTAAAACCTGCCAGATACACTTTTCCAAGAAAACACTGAAAAAACATATATTTCTCTGGATTTTCTTCCCAGCTTTGTGCTGGATGCTGTTTTAAATGTTTATGTTATGTGCTAAATATACTTCTGATTAGAGTTAGGATAATTCTTTGCCTGAAGCATTTTATTAGTAGCTGAAAAATGCACACTCATGCCTTTAAAAAGAGTTGTGCCAAGTTTGTTGAGTCACAACCAAGTAACACATGTCTCTTGGGTCATAATGTAGCATAAATGATAGAATACTATTCATTTTTAAAGCACGATCCTTATTTTTTATATGCAGAAAACATAGTCCTTGTTAGCAGAAGCAAAACAGTTTACTCACTGTTTCACTCTCATAGTACAGAAAAATGCTACTGAATTCAAAAGTATCTAAAACATGCAGCAACACTTTTCAAATGAGATACTCTTATTTCCTAAGTATTTTTGCCTTCAGTGTTTCATCAATTTTCCTTGACATTTTTCGCATCTAGATTTTTTTATTACTGTTAGCCCCCAAACTGCTCTAGGAATCAAGAGATTTCAAGAACACCATAAAAGTCAGACAAGGCATACTTGTTGTGAATTGTTGTGACTTGTTGTGACACTTTCCGGCTAGTCACAGAAGATTCACCTCTGTGTCAAGCTGTTACAGAGGTTTCCATTTCACTCTCAGGAGTAGGGCGCTGTTGAAGTGTCACTGGAAGGTGGCACAGTCCTTAGCTATCCCCTGGGGACATTCTCCTTCTCAAACTTATGCTGGAGGACTCAGTGGCATACAGACAGCTCAAGATCGCAAGGTCACAAAGAAGGCTTCAAGTCAGTTTTGGAGGTACACACAGAGTACAGTAGTTATACACACTAACAGCTATGTGCTCAGCAGCGTAACTGTAGCAATCTGTGGGCAAAGAATGAGAAGTACAGAGTTTAATCAGTTCCAGCTGAAATTGTCACCAATGTGATATAAATTTGTGTGAGTAAACATCAGCCAGTGGCAATCTCTGTGTTTGTCTGAAGACATAAATCTGCAGCTAAAACGTGTTTAGTATTCAAAGTAGCCCTACATTCACAAAGGGTTAAGGCTTTGAGAAGGTCATTAGTATGGAAGTGGAAGCAGTTTGAGATGAAGTCCTCAGAACATACCTAAATGTGCAAGTACTTGCATTTGTGGCAATTCATGCTTGGCTCTTGTTTGTCACCATGTATCCCTAATGTTTCCAGATGCCGTCAGATGATCAGCTTCAGGCAGGGCAACCTGTTGCAGGCTGCTCTCTCAGACCAACTGGCACTGCAAGCAAGGCTAGACAGGAAGACTAATGCTGGGCTTCCCTGAAACTAATGTGACAGGCTGTAGCTGAGGGTAGATGTCCTAAAGGAGAGAGGCTGCATGCAGAAAAGATCCTGGAGTGCCATGTTCATAAAGAAGAAAAACACCCTGCTGGGTCAGACCAGTGATCCTTCTTCTAGCCCAGTATGCAGTCTGAGGCTGGCAGTACAAGATGCTACTTTGGGAAAGCATGTGAGCCTCACTGCTGCTGAGGGACATTCCTCTCATAATTCCCCAGCATCCTGAAATATTAGACAATATAGGCCTGCTTAGCTCTTTTGTTTTCCTTATAAGGACCTGCTTAATTTCACTAAACTCTTTCTGAACCTGCTAGTAATGCCTATCTCCACAATCCCTGTGGCAGCAAGTTCCAGAAATTCACAGACTGCTGTATGAACAGGTATTTTATCTCTGACTCTAGGATCTTCTCTAAGGGCTCCTACTGAAATGTCTTGGGGTACATTTACAAATTAGATATCATCCTAAATTACAAAACACATTTGTGAAAGAAATGTGATAGGAGGCTAGTTGTAGATAGACGCACATCACAGCTGGCAAATAACACACTTTACAACAAGAAAACAGTAAAAATGGCAGGAGAAATTCTTCAATGTTAAATACCAACAGTAGAACATTTTTATTGAAATAAGATCATTGAAAAAGATTAAGATATTTAAAAATTAAAAAATGTCTGTTTCTGTTGTTTCTCTTCCCTCTCTTTTTAAAGAAAATTGAGCAATTTTAAATGTTTCATAATTTAGCATTTTTAAGCAATGAATTATCCTTTTCAGCCTTTTTAAAATGAAAATTTTAAAAATTCATTACAACAAATAAAAGGAAATAAAATGGTATGTAAGAATAATAATTACTTAAGTTATGTTTTTCTGTTTGCATATTGGATGCAATTGATGGTTGGACTAGATGATCTGAAAGGTCCCTTCCAACCAAGCGATTCTATGATTCTATATATAAGGGTTGGACTCTGTGACATAGGATGAAAACATCAAAATTTCAAAGGATCATGATCTGCAGTGATTAAGGAATCATGGTAAATACTGAGATTCTCACAAGTTCTAATCTCCTCCTACATATAGGTTTAATTTTTGTGAAGAAGTTAGTTTAGGCCATATCTCATGTAGGTGAACATGCTACACAGACATATATTTATTAGTCTGACAGAGGCTTTTGATACCCTTTTCCCTGTCAGTTGAATAAAAAGTAGAGATGAAGGGAAAGAGAGAGGGGAAGTCTGACACAGACTTAAAAATCACGCGCTTATGCTTATAAAGAAGCCGTAGCTTTGATTAGAGGCATGGTCTTTCTCTCTGTGTGCAGGGTCAGGCCCTACGCTATAAATACTTACTTCATCATGGGGACACAGTCTTCATCTGTGTTTGGAAACTTGAATTCAGAAGCAGTAAGGCAGATTGAGAGGGTCAAATCTATACTTGATGTAACTTCTTGGCAGTAAACCAAGGATAAATTTGTCCTATATGTACAAACAAAAGTAACTAAAAATGTAAAAGTGTTACAGAGCCAGATAAAGCAGCAAGTCAAGGGAGTACAGAGGGCATCAGCTTGAGAGGTAATCAATATGTGTGGGAGGCTGGAAAAGATAAGCAACGCCAATGTCAACAGAAAGTTGGGGGGGGAGAAGCTATCACAAAGTGCTAAAATAAAAACTTTCTTTTTCTCCCTGCATCCATTAGTGAAGTTTGCCTTTTATTAATTATTTAATTGTTTTGGGTTATATCATGCACTTGGCTACACTAATATGCAAAAGGAGAAGCAATCAGGAAGATTTTGGACAATTTTTTAGGAATGAAGCCTCAATAGCTTGTTTTGATGGAGGTATTGTTAGATGGTGTGTACAGAAAGGTCAATGCAGCTGAAAGGATCATGTGTTGCCCCCAAAAGGAATTGGCAAGTAGAAAAGCAAGACTGTAATTGCTCCTGTTCCAATATCAGTAGCTTCTGGTACATGGAAGAAGCTTTTTCATGAATGAATAGATATCTGGGCACATCCCAACCATGGTACACATAAGACCTTGTGAGTCCAGATGTGCAAACAGATAAAATATTTGCTGGTCAGGGGAAGATTTGGACTAAATATGCTATGCTTATTTCAAGTCAACAGAGTTATATTTATTTCCCCAGGTTGAGAGTGTGGTCTAGAATGTCATTTTGCAATTGGAAAGGCCAACTTACAAAGAAAGAGTCACTATGTAAAATGAATATCAGGATTCACTGTTGCCCAGTATTCTGTGCAGCTATTTATTCACATGAAATGAGGAAAATGTAGATATAAACAAGTTATTGACTATGACAGTTTATATTCCCCTAACTCAGAGGCTGCTATGCCTCTGTATAACGTAATTTAGAACAAATACAAAACTGGTCTTTGTTACTTTACACAATAGAAGTGTCTGAATACATCCATATCTTGCCACCTCCTCCAGGCACTTTCAATACATATACACCCACTAAACCAAAGTTAGGGAATCCTCCAAATATAAACTGAATTTAATTTTGGTAATTTAAATGTATAATCTAAACTGCTGCACCTTTTAAATATATCCTCTCTTTTTGTTATAGTATCTGACCAGTGTGTTTTCTCACGTATGAACTAAAATGTTTTAGAGCTTATTTGTACTGTTTTTAAAAGAGTGCTAGCAAAAACCCCATAGTGCATAAGTTGGAACAGGTAAGTCTGCATTTGAGCTATCTATTGACAAGCTTCAGTAGCAATAGTTCTTAGTGCTATGATAGTATTACCACATCCTCCTTTTTAAGTGCTTTGTCTAAACTACAGGATGGATTTACATTCCCAGGTGCAGTCCAAACTCTTGGTCTTTTGATTCCCCCAACCAGAGGACCAATTCAAATGCATTAAAGTCTCTGTTTCCCTGTTTACTCAGGTCTTCTTCCAGTTAAAACAGGTCATGGTGCACATACACTCATTCCAGAAAGCAATTTTAATACAGCCAGTGTGCCTACATCTAGGGTAAGATATGGGAAGCCTAGTCAGTTCCCAGGCTTAGGCGTATGCATTCAGAGCTTGCCAGAGCTGCCTACGAAGGCATATTCTGCTATGTCTGCTTTATATGACTGCTTTTAAGCTGCTGAAATTCTAGTGATGATAGTCTAGAATGTACTGGGGTGCTGGGGAAAGGGTATTTCATTCTTTTTTCCAATTTTTTTTTTGGCTGAAACGACTCAACAAACTTGGCACAACTCTTTTTAAAGGCATGAGTGTGCATTTTTCAGCTACTAATAAAATGCTTCAGGCAAAGAATTATCCTAACTCTAATCAGAAGTATATTTAGCACATAACATAAACATTTAAAACAGCATCCAGCACAAAGCTGGGAAGAAAATCCAGAGAAATATATGTTTTTTCAGTGTTTTCTTGGAAAAGTGTATCTGGCAGGTTTTAGCTGTTAGCCCAGACAGCAAGAGTGGTGCTGCAGGGAATGTTTAAGGAGAGGAAAAACATGACGGACAACCCACTGCCAAATTATAAAGTTCCTCTGCAGTAGTTACTATATAATGTTTGCTGAAGTACTGCCTTTCACTCCCCGCGGAGAAAGGTGGAGATAAATGACATGGTTGCATGAGACTTTTTGAACTTGCTCTTCTCCTTGTACCTCATACCTTTGTCTCATCTACGTCGGGCTGCTGCATGGACAGCTCAAGCTGTTCCAGTTCTTAGGAATAAAATGGCAAGATGGACGCCGCCAGATCCCAATGGATGTGATCAACAAAATAGCAGCTATGTCTCCACCAACTAGCAAAAAGGAAACACAAGCTTTCTTAGGCATTGTGGGTTTTTGGAGGATGCATATCCCAGATTACAGTCTGATTGTAAGCCCTCTGTATCAAGTAACCCGGAAGAAGAATGACTTTAAATGGGGTCCTGAGCAACGACAAGCTTTTGAACAAATCAAACAGGAAATAGTCCATGCAGTGGCCCTGGGGCCAGTCCGGGCAGGACAACATGTTAAAAACGTGCTCTACACCGCAGCCGGGGAGAATGGCCCTACCTGGAGCCTCTGGCAGAAAGCACCAGGGGAGACCCGAGGTCGACCCCTAGGGTTTTGGAGTCGGGGATACAGAGGATCCGAAGCGCGCTACACTCCAACAGAAAAGGAGATCTTGGCAGCATATGAAGGGGTTCGAGCTGCTTCGGAGGTGGTTGGTACAGAAGCGCAGCTCCTCTTAGCACCTCGACTGCCGGTGCTGGGTTGGATGTTCAAAGAAAGGGTCCCCACCACACATCATGCAACTGATGCTACATGGAGTAAGTGGATTGCACTGATCACACAGCGAACTCGAATGGGAAACCCCAGTCGCCCAGGAATTCTGGAAGTGATCATGGACTGGCCAGAAGGCAAGGATTTTGGAATGTCACCAGAGGAGGAGGTGACGCGTGCGGAAGAGGCCCCACCATATAATAAACTGCCAGAAAATGAGAAGCAATATGCCCTGTTCACCGATGGGTCCTGCCGGATTGTGGGAAAGCATCGAAAGTGGAAGGCTGCTGTGTGGAGTCCTACACGACAAGTTGCAGAAGCCAGTGAAGGACAAGGTGAATCGAGCCAGTTTGCAGAGGTGAAAGCCATTGTGGTGATGGGATCAGAACTGACGTCAGCAGCTGGTGCCCAGCAACTTCTTCAAGATCTACATCTTCAGCCCATGGACTGTGTGCATGAGCCACGCCGGGTCCACCAGTCACATGTTCCGAAAACTGTAAGACCTGGGCATGGCAAAAATGATATGGAATAAGGGGTGGATAATGTCCTGGTTCCGGCGGGGACAGGGTTAAGTATTCCATGCCATGTGAGCCACGCCCACCCTGAGATTAAGAGGAGGGGAGGGGGCAGGAAGTTGGGTTTGCAGCGGGCTGGGGCGTCCTGGGTCTGGTTGGTGAGCGGCGGTTCTGTAATCGCGTTTGTATATTCCTCTGTCCGTGTTATTGTTGTTTTCTTGTTCCCTTTGCTGTTCTGTTAAACTGCCTTTGTCTCAACCCAAGAGTTTTGCCTTTTTCTTTTGATTCGTCCTGTATTGAGAAGGCCTGAGCGAGCGGCACGTGGTTCTTTGTTGCCGTCTGAGGGCAAACCACGACAATAATGTTTGCTGAAGTACTGCCTTTCACTCCCCGCGGAGAAAGGTGGAGATAAATGACATGGTTGTATGAGACTTTTTGAACTTGCTCTTCTCCTTGTACCTCATACCTTTGTCTCGTCTACGTCAGGCTGCTGCATGGACAGCTCAAGCAAAGACAGGGAATAATCCCTTGGAGCAATAGTAGTGCTGTGTTGTTTAGGCTCCACAGCAGAGGTGAGGCAGGATTTTCTCTGTTCTTCCCTCTTATTATTGCATGGCTATTGCCAATCACATGCAACCCAAACTCTGTGCTGCTCTTATCAGCAGTGAGCTTTAAGTGTGTCTTCTTGTTCACTTCATCTCAAAATAATTGGAAAGTTTATGGAAAGCATATAGAAAGGGGGGAGGAGAAAGAAAAAAAGAGACAGGAGAGACCGTAAAAGGCCTTTTGACAAAATACTTCCAAGAAGTTGGCTTCTCTAAAGGTTTAGATACCACTTATTTGAGTGCCGTTACTGTTTCCTCCCCCAGCCCCGCTTCTCTCTCTCCTTGGTGTCGCTTGGTAGCATCTGTCAAAGCAACACCTCCAAAAGAAACAGCATAGAGTCAGTACGTGCTGCCAATGTGATAATCACTCAATACTGAATGGCTTTCAGTTTCCTATCTGTCATATGTATCATTTCCTATCTGTCACTAAGCAAACTACACAGGACACACTGACATTTTGGCATTCGTTGTAGAAATAGACTGAAATACAGGAAGGTTTAAAAGATGCATTTGCTGTAAGTGTCCTCACATGCCCAGCAATATTAGTGTTAGAATAACTTAGTGTTAAGAACTTCAACAGCTGGATGAATGTTTGACGGCTTCTGTTGTCTATGTAGGTGCACAACATCTTTCATATGGACATAGCAGAAAATGGTCCTGCAATGAAACAATCTTAAAACTGCACTCAACATCATTGAGTGAAAATGTCCTCCTTGGAGAGAATCTGAAGAGAACCTCAGATTTTGGAAGTGATATGAAAGCTTATCTCTCAGAGTGTAAGTATGGGTTTGTATTTGGCTTGCATGGAAAGGTTTTGGTAGCGAGGGGGCTACAGGGGTGGCTTTTGTGAGACGATACCAGAAGCTTCCCCTATGTCCGATAGAGCCAGTGGAAGCCATCTCCAAGACAGACCCACCACTGGCCAAAGCTGAGCCTATCAGCACTGGTGGTAGCGCCTCAGTGATAACATATTTAAGAAGGGGAAAAAAACTGCTGCGCAACAGCAGCCGGAAGAGAGTGAGTGAGAATATGTGAGAGAAAAAAAAACTATGCAGACACAAAGGTCAGTGAAGAAGGAGGAGGAGGATCATTTATAGAAACATTGGAGAGCAGTGGCCCTAAAATTGAGCCCTGGGGAACCCCACTGGTGACTGGACGCCAGCCTGATGCAACCCTTTTTACTACAAATCTTTGAGCCCAACCTATCAGCCAATTGCTCATCCAACGTATTATGGACTTGTCTAGCTGTGTGCTGGACATTTTATCCAGTAGGATACTGTGAGAGACAGTATCAAAAGATTTGCTATACTACAAAAAAAATCCCCACATCTGCTGGCTTCATGAGACCACATCTAGTGTTGTCTGTCCAGTTTTGGGTTCCCCGGCACAACAAGGACACTGACATAGTGGAATGAGTCCAGTGGAGGACCACTAGGATAATTGAGGAGCTGGAGTACGTGACATATGAGGTTGCAAGATCTGGGTTTTGTGGAATCACAGAATGGTTGAGATTGGAAGGGACCTCTAGAGGTCATCTGGTCCAACCACCCTGCTCAAGCAGGGTCACCTAGAGCCAGTTGCCCGGGACCGTGTCCAGATGGCTTTTGAATATTTCCAAGGATGGAGACTCCACAACATCTCTGGGCAACCTGTTCCAGTGCTCAGTCACCCTTGCAGTGAAAAAGTGTTTCCTGATGTTCAGACGGAACCTCCTCCTTTTCAGTTTGTGCCCACTGCTCATTGTCCTGTCACTGGGCACCACTAAAAGAGCCTGTCTCCTTCTTTGCACTTGCCCTTCAGGTATTTATATACATTAATAAGATTTACCCCTGAGCCTTCTCCAGGTTGAACAGTCCCAGGTCTCACAGCCTCTTCTCCTTGCCCTTAATCATCTTTGTGGCCCTGTGCTGGACTCTCTGCAGTATGTCCATATCTTTCTTGTACTGAGGAGCCCAGAACTGGACACAGAACTCCAGGTGTGGCCTCACCAATGCTGAGTAGAGGAGAAGTATTACCTCCCTTGACCTGCTGGCAATACTTTGCCTAATGCAGACCAGGATACCATTAGCCGCCTTTGCAGCAAGAGCACATTGCTGGCTTATGTTCAACATGGTGTCCACCAGGACCCCCAGGGCCTTTTCTGCAAAGCTGCTTTCAAGCTGGGTGGCCCTGAGCATATATTGGTGCCTGGCATTATTTTTTACCAGGTGCAGGACTTTGCACTTCTCCTTATTGAACTGCATGAGGTTCCTGACAGTCCATTTCTCCAGCCTGTCGAGGTCCTTCTGGTTGGCGGCACAAACCTCTGGAGTATCAGCCACTCCTCCCAGTTTTCTGTCATCTGCAAACTTGCTGAGGGTTCACTCTGCCCCATCATCCAAATCATTAATGAAGATGTTGAACAGGACTGAACCCAGTATTGACCCCTGGGGTACACCACTAGTTACTGGTCTTCAACTAGACTTTGTGCTGCTCATCACCTCCCTCTGGGCCCAGCCATTCAGCCAGTTTTCAGTCCACCTCACTGCTCATTCAGCTGATACATCAACAGCTTGTCTATGAGAATCTTATGGGATACAGTGTCAAAGGCCTTACTGAACTTCAGTAAGTCCACTGTTCTCCCCTCATCTACAAGCCAGTCACTTCATTGTAGAAGTTTATCAAGTTGGTCAAGCATGACTTCCCCTCGGTGAAGCCATGCTGACTACTCCTGATGATTTTCTTATCCTTAATGTGCCTGGAAATGGTTTCCAGGATTTTAGAGGAACTCCTGCTTCCAGGATTTTTTCCAAGAAGGCTAGGTTAAGAAATTAATCTATTTCTGTTTCTAATTTCTTAGTATTAATCTCCACAGGTCACTTCCAATCTAAACTGCTCTGTTTTCCTATTTGGTGGCTAGCGGCTAGCAGTGGCTAGCAGGGACAGACTAGTAGTAAACCAGTGATGCCATGCGCATTCATTCAGGGACCTTGCATAACCATAAGATCAGTGAATCTGTGTATGTCAGATTACAAGATCAGAGTACACACTTCCTTTTGAAGAGTTGTCGTAGGGGAGTGGGCCTGTGCTCTTTAGTCTTTTTGACATGGTATAGGCATCCACCAAATGAACACCCCGGTTATATCCATTTCCCTGTGCAGTGGACAACTGGAAGCTGACCTCAGTGTAGGTGGTGTCATACTCATTTCTCTGATGCTGTAGTTTGTGTCCTCCTCTATATTTAGCAACAGTTTCTTACATTCTTCTTTTTTTCCCTATTATGAGATCAAAATAACTCCTATGGAGCTACAGCAGACTTACTTCAACATAACTGAAGCATCTTCACTTTCCATACAGTGTAGTGAGCAATGCCATGTATCTCGGCTTGACAGCAACTGTGTTCAAAACACCAAAGTCTGATAAAGAAAGCTCACGATATTCTGCTCCAGCATATATGCTGCCAAATGCAAGCAGCAGTACGCTGCCGATTCTTAAATAACACAACCCCTCTACCATACATACTGTGGCCCCTGAGCTGAAGTAATTATTTACAGTAGAACTTAAGTACCATATGTCATCCGTAATCCTTTTATTTTGACCATAGATGCCTAGCTTCCCTCCCTCTGCCCCTTTGTAAATGGAGGCACCTGTCATCGAAAGTAGGACAGCACTACCAAAATACACAGCCACTGAAGAGCGTATAGTTTATCCTTATTGAAAGCAGTCACTGAGAGAAACAAACCTCAGTGGTTTAATTCTCTGGGATCTGCTCAATGTCCATTTCACTCAGTCACCTGTAGCATAGAAGCCCTTGCACAGCATTAGACATTAACCCAGATGAAATTATCCACTCACAGGAAATTTGGCGGACTGCTTATAGTCATGGTTTCATTTGAACTCTGCCAGTGGCACACATGCTTTTTACAAATAAGTTTGCTGTCTTCATCAGCCAATATCTATTTTAAATGAAGGAATAACATAGATTACATGGCAACTGTTTACATATCAGATAATTTAAATAATTGACAATGATTTGGAATGCAATTCTTTTTTAAGCTGTTTTATTATTAGGTAGAACAGCAGATTACTGTGATAATCAATGCTATTTTCTGGTATTATGGCTCAATACAACCTCATAATTGCAAATTTGCCATTTGTTTAGTTTTCTGATATTCATCTTATGAGTAAACTCACACTCTACAAAACTGCAGCTTTTAAATGTTAATAGTTAGTTGGGCTAAAACTGGCCTGAGTATTATTCCACTGCAAGATGGATTTAACCTGCTTTGGTAACTGTTCCATGGCCTGTATGTCAGTATGATAAAATATCATTAGGTGATAATATCAAGCTTTTAATCAGAAAAAAAAGGGTTTTTTTGGTGCAATTCATAATCATTTTAAGGGGCGTGAGATATAAAGGGAAACTTGCTTAATGCTTTATATTTACATTTAAACTCACTTATCTTTTCTGTGTTTTCCATGAATATCCTCAACATTTTGGTTTAATTATGAGAGATATTTTTGTATAAAGCATTGTGTTACCCTCTTAGCCCAACTTGTCCTATTCCATCTCCTCCCATATGATCCAGAAATGAAGTCAAAATGCCAAGGTATAAAATCTCTACAATTTCCATGGCAAAAGAGATATGATTTAGTGAATACAGGATTTTATTTTCTAGAGAAGATCAGGTAAATGAGAGAAAAAAAAACCTTCCTCATTCAAATATTATTTCATTTTATTTCAAGGTATGGAGTATGATACAAGGCTTTGAGTTACATCATTGCGGTACGAGATCTTGTTGGACAAAGCAAAATAACAGCTTGCTTGTTCAGCACCCAAATAGAAATTCTCCCTGGAGAAACTAACACGCTTAAGAAAGGAAGGTCAGTGACTTAGCAGCCGATGTACTTCTCTCTGAGTCTTCACTGAACCCCTGCTTCTGTAAGAAGATATGGAGGATATGGTAGAAGGCACGCTCTCCAGGATGGCATCTAAAACTGTGGTTTTATGAATGCAGGATTGATGTGCTTTAAAAAGGAGCCTTATCATGCCTGGATTTTTGATAACTCTTACATAACCTGTGCTGCAGTAAATCCTTCCTGTAAGTCTAATTCTGCAACTCAGGCACTGGAGTTTTCGCAATATCTTGCAGCTGGGGAAAACAAATGGGCCTTGCAGTTCAGTAAACTGAGAGTGTTATTGACCAAGAGGATGGGAAGTGAATTCCAAAGATGAGGCTATTTTAAGCTAATTAAAGGTCCCATGGTACTGTATGCAAGAGTAGGAACGTCTGCTACTGAGTGAGTCCTGTCAAACTACAGGTTCGGTAATTACTTTCTGCCTAATTGGGCTCCTGATTAATTTTAGCTGGCTTTAAGTATTTGTCATGCCTTTCCATATTTTGTTGCTGCTTTCAGTATGGTGGAGTGAGCCACTGGTGAAAAAATGGTTCCTTTGCTTTGGCTTGTGCTATATGTGCTCTATGTGGACTATAGTTCAGGGGAGCACGTGGGGATTATGAAAGTCAGTTTGTGTTCGATTGCTGTAGGCAGTAGACAAAAGCGCAGCCTTAAGCACTTTACTTGACTGAGATCTGTGTACTATAGAAGGCCAACAGCAGTTCTCCTTGAGAAAAACAAGGACTCTACTGAATAAATCTCTTGTGCCCTGCTCCCTTGTTTACAAAGGATCTATTTATATGAATTATTTTAACTGTTATGATGTACAGATGCAACAGTTCTATTTGCTTTAAAAGGCCTCATTAAAGTCTATTCCAGATGACTGCACAGTGTGCTTCTTATAATAAATTTAAAATTCCATTTACAAGTCGGAATAATCCAAACCTTATATAACGTCTGATGATAGGGATATTTACTACATTATCTGACAAAACACAGAAATAATTTAAGAGCATATCAGTATTTTCTTTTTTGCCAGTTGCTTAGTATATTCCAGTTGTAGGTCCATGTTGACTTGTAAAAAGGATGCTCATGTGATGAATTTTATAATGGTAGACATAAGTATGTATATATTTATACATAAATATGAATATATTTTAGAAGGAAAAAAGTGAAACACCTATATGGTATGATAATCACATATGTGGGAAACGTGGCGCACTGACAAAATGCAAGTAATTTGGTGTGATCACTGTACTCTTGATAGTATCTTTAAGGGGCCTTCTGTTGAGCTAAACTAAGTCAGTATCAGATTTCATCAACTGTGCCTGACAATAGATTGTGGATAAGTCTGACAAGGCCCCTGGGAAAGAGTGCTGCCCTCTATCACCATATGGCCTGGAAAGGGTTTCATACCTGTTACAATATCCTGAGGAGAGGGATTCATCGCTAAATCTATGCAGACTCATTCCTAATCCCATGAAGCTAATGATCTGTGAAGGATATATTAAAGATGCTTACTGTGAATAAGCATATTATTCACACTGTCAGATGTCAGGTTTTTTTCCTTGTATTACTCTTCGTTACACAATGATTACACTCCTACAGTAAGAATACATTATCAAAAAGATTGAAAGAGTTGCTTAATCTCTGTTCCAATTCAATATCTGTTGAACCTAAATTTAACAAACTTACTGGTATTTTAGGGCAAGTTACTTATCACCCAATAGACATGTTCTTTCCTAAATGGAAAGTAATTCCCATGACAAAAAATATTTTTCTGGTTTCTAACAAACACTTTCAAATTTGCACATAATGCAGAATGATGTTAAGCTCCATTTTTTTAACCAGAAATTTTATCCTTATGTGTAATTTTGATCTCTTGTCCAAATAACCCCCATATAATTTTCCAGTATTTAACTTAATGTAATTATCAGTTTTCGAGATATCTGCTCCCCTATAACTTTAATATGACTGAAGAAAATAGTTTACAATTTACTATTCTACTTAAACATTAGTAGAAACAAATCCTTTCTCATTTCTGCTCCTATATCTGGAATAATTTATGGACAGTTAAGCCATTATTCAATAAAGGTTTGGATTCATGCATATATTAAAATTCTGAGTTTATTGGTAGATATCACCATAGCTACACATACGACAAAAGGTTCAGATGTTAATTTATGAAGAAGCCAAAGGGATACTAAACTTCTCTTCCCACACCCACTAGCACTGCCCAATGTAGTATCTCTGTTCCTGCCCGGGGAACATGTCCACATGGCTATCCCACCCCTGTATTCCCCTTCCCAGTCCCCCACTGAAGTACCTAAAATAGCTGAAAATCTGCTTCTAAAGATAAGCATCCGAATAAGGAGATTTAGGAACATGATGTATAGGTATATATACCTGAAATGAAGAAAAGACAGACTATCATCCTGCAAGAAAGCATAGTTACAGTTTGCCTTTTCTTTCTCTTTGCCAGCTGGGCACATTTTAGTGTTAGATGTTTTTGTTATACAAAGTTATTAAAAGGAAAAATATTTCCTACAGAGGAGCTGGAGTTAGCAGCAGCAGGTGTTTATTAACTACATCTTAATGTTTGGTGTGTCTGCTTTTAATTTTGAGAAATCTGTCTCAGGACATTGTCCTTTGCTGGGCAGGGGGAAATGCTAATATGAAATCATGGCATTGGAACTGGATGAAAGAGCAATTTATATACTTGTCATACTTGGTAGGAAAAATACTTGGAGAGTAATACAGTTGTAATGCCCCTGACTAGAGAAACTGAACTTGTTTTTTAAAACTGAAAAAGTTAAAGCAGAGTTTCATAGCTGATTGAAGAGGATGCTTCTTGGGTAGAAAGAGTACCTTGGAGAAGTACTGATTACAACGGTCACAGACTGAGAAATATTTTGCTGAAGGCCTATCAATTAAACGAAAGTAAAATCTAATTATTAGGTAAGTGCTTTTTTGATACTTCTGTGACAGAGATGTGCTCTGATATTCTCTTTATGACAACTCAAGAATTGGAGCTCTTAGAGAACAGAGTAATTGAAGAACCTCAGTTTAAGTGAATGAGAAAATGAAAATCTTCAAATCGCCTTACCCTTCAAACAATACGCCACCTGTGTGACTGTTCCCCTCACTTCCACTTTGGATGTCTGGGAGTGGGAACAGAGGAAAGAAAAGCCCAGTGAACTGTATGAAGAACATCAGGTTCAAGAGGATGAGATTTGATGGGAGATGAGGAGCCTTCCAGGAGCAGGTCTTTACAGCAGTTCCTTCATGTGTATACTCCTGGCCCACCTAACTCACATTGCTTCCTGTGACTCAACAGGAGATGCATTTTTTTTCCCTCCCCAACTGGCTGAAAGCATTAAAAACTGTTGTGGATATAAAAGCTATTCTGACTTGATACAAAATAAGTATAGCACTCTCTTAAATGTTTATTCAGTAACAGATTAGCCAGAACAGGAGCAGGCCTTTTGAGAGTCTGTCTTTTTAATAATTATCTTCCAAAGTCACTGGTTCATATCAAAAGAAGCAGACAGTCACAGTTCCAATATGAAACTGTTCACTCCAATGTGTACCTGTTGCTCCATCTCACAGACTTTGAAAGAGCCCTTGGATATGTTCAGCTAAATGGTACCTTTTGGAAGAAGCTGTGGACCCTGACTCTTTGCTCACTCACCTATGAAGCGGCTGGAGCTCCGCTGCTCCAGAAAACAAGTTTGCCCAGCAACCTTTGCTGTGTGCAGCTGTCACACATAATGTGAGCCACAGCAGAGAAAGTCCTGCTGTGTTGTGAACCATGGTGCGCTCAACCAGGATTTAGAAGGTTATAGAAAAAGATAAAATATCTACAGATGACTTGTTCTTTAGCCTTATCCAGTTGGTAAAGTCAATGGGCAGTCAGCACTCTTGAATGCTTATTTTTAAAGAGTAGCACAAAAGATGTCCCAACCCTCTCCCTACCATTCCTGGGCATACAGTACCCTGAAAAATGCCTCAGACATAAATACTCTTCTCAAGGCATGCAGGGCTGAATCAATCACCTAACCAAGCAGACAAAAAAACCCCAATCCACCACTATATGAGAAAAAGAATGTGGTTGATTAAACTGAAATATTTCTATTGCTTTTTCATGTAGGCAGCGATGAAGTTGCAATAAGAAGTCCAAGGGCTATCAAAAGAGAATTCAGGGCCTTGGGACAACAGGTTAAGGGATCAGGAGCTGTCCTGGTTTGAGGTAAAGCAGAACCAATTTTCTGTTCAGCAATTTTACTTTGCAGCTAAACCTCTTCTAACTAACTGAACTCTCTGAAATTAACAGCATATTTTTTCCGACAGTGTCCGCTCTCAGAGTGATGAGACCTGATTGTTTATAATTTATGCCAAGGAATGGTATGTAGAGAGGGTCTTGCTGATACTTATTCCCATAACAACCAAGGTCAGCTAATTTCGTTATTTGCCCCGTTGGAGGGTCGGAAGAGGAAAAGCGTAGAGAGGTCGCACCTGCGGGGAGGAGTGGACAGGACAGGTGACCCAAAACTGACCAACAGGGTATTCCATCCCATCTGCCCCATGCTCAGTATAAAAGCTGAGGGGTCAAAGGGTCAGCTCTCTTTTTTCAATGGCCAGCGTCTGTCTGTTCATCTGCCTTTGATCCCAATCCATGCGTTCCTGAATCCAGATCCGGAATCCAGTTCCCGTCCGTCGCTGAGTCCAGTCTGGGACTTTCCCAGTGCATGCCGGTGATGTGATTGTCATCCTGGGAGCTTGATATGGTTTGGTATATATTGTATATATTTAATTATTTTCTTTTTATTATTTTATTAATATTTTCATCAGAATTATTTAGTTTCTTTTTAAACATATAAGTCTCTCTCTCTCTCTCCCTCCTCTCCTTGGAGAGAGAGGTGGTGGGGGGGAGCATCCGTTGTTCGTTTCAGTGGCCAGTCTGGCCCAAACCACGACATAAGCACAAGTAGTATTCTCCTCTGTCCTT
This sequence comes from Fratercula arctica, assembly GCA_947846985.1. Lineage (NCBI taxonomy): Eukaryota > Metazoa > Chordata > Aves > Charadriiformes > Alcidae > Fratercula > Fratercula arctica. Next base: position 11,031,557 of record CANTUZ010000025.1, read on the forward strand.
CCAGTTGCAGGGAATGATGTTGGAAGAAACAGGAAGACCCAGTAGATCAATACCTGGCTCCGTGACTGGTGTCACCGGCAGAATTTTGGGTTTTTTGATCACAGGTCTGCTAGCAACAGAAGGGGTACACCTGTCTCAGAGGGGGAAAAGGATCTTTGCGCAAGAGTTAGCAAGGCTCATTGGAAGAGCATTAAACAAGACTTGAAGAGGGAAAAGGAATAAAACCAGGCTCACTAGTGATAAGCCATGGGGTGGCATGCCAATGTTAGAGGGATGGTGTGCTAGCAAGGTCCTTTGGTACGCTCCACGATGTGCTGCGTACACTGGAGAACATTTGAAATATTTCTGCACTAATGCACGCAGTACCTTAGCCATCTCAGTTGGGATAGGGGATGGAGATCCACGTGGCAGCAAAGACGCAAGGGTTGTTGATGCATTAGACACCACAGAAGCGCCTGAGAACAGTCACATAGGAATTAGGACTTCTTCTCCCCAGATGGTGGCGGGATCAATAGCCCAACTGAAGCATATCTACACCAATACACGCAGCATGGATGGCAAAGAGGAGGAGCTGGAAGCCGTTGTGCAGCAGGAAAACTATGATGTAGTTACAATCACGGAAACATGGTGGGATGATTCGCACAACTGGAGTGCTGCAATGGATGGCTATAAACTCTTCAGAAGGGAGAGGCAGTGGGGTAGCCCTGTATGTTAGGGAGTGTTTTGACTGTCTAGAGCTTGATAATGGTGATGAAGGGGTCAAGTGTTTATGGGTAAGAATCAGGGGAAAGGACAAGAAGGCAGATATCATGGTGGGAGTCTGTTATAGACCACCCAACCAGGATGAAGAGGCAGATGAAATATTCTATAAGCAGCTGGGAGAAGTCTCATGATTGCTAGCCCTTGTTCTCATGGGGGACTTCAACTTACCAGATGTCTGCTGGAAATACAATACAGCAGAGAGGAAACAGTCTAGGATGTTCCTGGAGCATGTGGAGGATAACTTCCTGACACAGCTGGTGAGGGAGCCAACTAGGGAAGGCACCCCGCTGGACCTCTTGTTTGCGACGAGAGAAGGACTGGTGGAAGATGTGATGGTTGGAGGCCATCTCGGGCACAGCAATCATGAAATGATAGAGTTTTCAGTTCTTGGAGAAGTAAGGATGAGGGATAGCAGAACTGCTAGCTTGGACTTCCAGAGGGCAGAGTTTGGCCTATTAAGGGGCCTGGTTGACAGAGTCCCTTGGGAGGCAGTCCTGAAAGGCAAAGGAGTCCAGGTAGGCTAGACATTTTTCAAGAAGGAAATCCTAAAGACGCAGGAGCAGGCCATCTCTATGTGCCGAAAGACGAGGCGGCGGGGAAGATCAGCCTGGCTGAACAGAGAGCTTTGACTGGAACTCAGGGAAAAAAGGAGAGTTTATGGCCTTTGGAAGAAGGGGCAGGCCACTCAGGAAGGCTACACAGATGTTGTGAGGCTACGTAGGGAGAAAAGTAGAAAGGCCAAAGCCCAACTAGAACTTAACCTGGCTTTGGATGTTAAGAACAACAGAAAGAGTTTCTATAAACATATTAGCAACAAAAGGAGGACTCGGGAGAATCTCCATCCTTTATCGGATGAAGGCGGTAACATAGTGACAAAGGATGAGGAGAAGGCTGAGGTACTTAATGCCACCTTTGCCTCAGTCTTTAGTAGTAGAGTCGGTTGTTCCCTGAGTACCCAGATCCCTGAGCTAGTAGATAGGGGCGGGGAGCAGACTGAAGCCCCCGTAATCCAGAGGGAGATGGTGAGGGACCTGCTCAAACACCTGGACGTACACAAGTCTATGGGGCTGGATGGAATCCACCCGAGGGCACTGAGGGAGCTGGCGGAAGCGCTCAGCAAGCCACTTTCCATCATTTACCAGCAGTCCTGGCAAAACGGGGAGGTCCCAGTTGACTGGCGGCTAGCAAATGTGACGCCCATCCACAAGAAGGGCCGGAAGGAGGATCTGGGGAACTACAGGCCTGTCAGTCTGACGTCGGTGCCTGGGAAGGTCATGGAACAGATCATCCTGAGTGGCATTATGCAACATGTGAAGGACAACCAGGTGATCAGGCCCAGTCAGCATGGGTTCGTGAAAGGCAGGTCCTGCTTGACAAACCTGATCTCCTTCTATGACAAGGTGACCCGCTTGGTGGATGAGGGAAAGGCTGTGGATGTTGTTTACCTGGACTTTAGTAAGGCCTTTGATACGGTTTCCCACAGCATCCTCCTGGAGAAACTGGCTGCCTATGGTTTGGACGACAGTATTTTACACTGGGTTAAGAACTGGCTGGAGGGCCGGGCCCAGAGAGTGGTGGTGAATGGAGTTAAATCCAGTTGGCGACTGGTGTTCCCCAGGGCTCGGTATTTGGGCTAGTTCTCTTTAATATCTTTATCAATGATTTGGATGAGGGGACTGAGTGCACCCTCAGTAAGCTTGCAGAAAACACCAAGTTAGGCGGGAGTGTTGATCTGCTTGAGGGTAGGATGGCTCTACAGAGGGATCTGGACAGGCTGGATGGATGGGCCGAGGCCAGTGGTATGAGGTTCAACAAGGCCAAGTGCCGGGTCCCGCACTTGGGTCACAACAACCCCATGCAACGCTACAGGCTTAGGGAAGAGTGGCTGGAAAGCTGCCCAGCAGAAAAGAACCTGGGGGTGCTGGTCAACTGCCGGCTGAATATGAGCCAGCAGTGTGCCCAGGTGGCCAAGAGGGACGACAGCATCCTGGCCTGTATCAGGAACAGTGTATAGAGCAGGACTAGGGAAGTGATCGTCTCCCTGTACTCGGCACTGGTGAGGCCCCACCTCGAGTACTGTGTCCAGTTTTGGGCCCCTCGTTACAAGAAAGACACTGAGGTGCTGGAGCGCGTCCAGAGAAGGGCAACAAAGCTGGTGAGGGGTCTGCAGAATAAGTCTTATGAGGAGCGGCTGAGGGAGCTGGGGTTGTTTAGCCTAGAGAAAAGGAGGCTGAGGGGAGACCTTATCGCTCCCTACAACTACCTGAAAGGAGGTTGTAGCGAGGTGGGGGTCGGTCTCTTCTCCCAAGTAACAGGCGATAGGACAAGAGGAAACAGCCTCAAGTTGCACCAGGAGAGGTTTAGACTGGATATTAGGGAAAATTTCTTCACTGAAAGGGTTATTAAGCATTGGAACAGGCTGCCTAGAGAAGTGGTTGAGGCACCATCCCTGGAGGTATTTAAAAGATGGGTAGACATAGTGCTGAGTGATATGGTTTAGTGATGGTTTTGGTCAGAGTCAGGTTGATGGTTGGACTAGATGATCTGAAAGGTCCCTTCCAACCTAGGCAATTCTATGATTCTATGCCTAGAAATATTAAGCAGCTTGCGATGCTGAAGGTCAAAATAACTATGTTCCTTGTTGTGGAGATGGGAGAACACACTGTGTCTGGTACACCATGATATTGTGCTCTCATGAAACAATACTTTCTACAATCCTCTGTTAAATTTCAGGACTCATCTCTGTCATCTTATGGTGCTTTCCCCCACTACAGAGGTGTATAAAAATGGCACTTTAACATTGCAAGTTTTCTATAGGCCAAACTATGAATAGAACCAGTGGAGTTTGTATATATATTTTATATATATATATATACATATGGTCTAAGCAAGGCTTGGTTTGTACAGGGTGTGTTGGCTTTGCAGCCAGATGTAGAAATCTATTTCCACTATCACATCTGTTTCGTTTCTCCAACTTCTTCCCTCTGCTATGGACTACATGCTGGCTTTTTCCAGCTAAGCATTTCCTTGCAGTGCTTCATTCCTAGACGGCTGCGCCTTATTAAAAAATAAAGCTGTGTTGAGGATAATGCTTGGCAGCATTGCATCTCGCTGCATGTCTGACGTGCCACTTGCAAGCCACAGTGTGGCACTCAGCAGGAAGTCCCATGACCCCCAGTACTGCACACCATTCAAAATCTGTGATTGTTCAGGCTTTAAAAAATAAAAATCTTCTGGCTAGTGCTCCTTGCGCATGCCAAACAGCTTAGGCCTCCTCATAAAATTGTGTCCAGGACAATGTTTGGTTTCGTCTATGCAGTAGCAGCTCTCTGCTCCATAACAGCAGCATGTTGCTCTGAAAGTGAATCCCATATGATTTTAGGAAACATATGTCAGTCCTTGACAAAGAGGAGACTGTTTCTTGGAGACTTTTTTTTGCCCAGAAATGTCCAATTGTGTATAGCACAAGTTACCGAAGCGTCAACAGCAAACACAGATGGATAGTAATGCCCAGTACAGCAGTCTGAGCATTTTACAAAAGGAAATAGAAACCTCTGGCATCTGTGCATGGGTGATGATCAGATATTTAAATAGAACCACCCACCTGAATAGAAATATCCTCTTGATATTACCCTAAAGAGTGTATAAAGTTTTTAAATTCAAATGTTTAAACTATGTTATTCAGAGCTATGCATGTATTGTACAAAGGGACAGGATGTAGAAATACGTCAGGTAAACAATCTCCCAGGGAACTTGCGTTGCTGGCCTCAAATGCTATGGAGATTTTTCTAGTTGTGTATTGGAGGCTAATCTGCTGCCTCCTGAAGTCAAGGGGTGACTTGCAGGTTGCAGCCTTTGTGAAGTTTGCTGTGAACCTGCTAGGAAGCTGTATAGAAGGGACTGCCTCAGATCTGGAGCAACGTATAGATATTTACATGATAACTGGCTAAGTTTCATGTCTCTGACAGTCCCTTTCCCTGAAAGCCCTGCTGGTGAGCCATGACAATAACTACATATAGATCACCTTCAGACATGCCTAAAAGATGATTATGTGTTGAATTTGCAGTGAAGGATATCAGGAACAGAAATACAGAAATGCACTTCTTAAGAAGAAAGTACAAACACCAAAATTGGCTTGGCTCCAAAGTTCAGTCTACAATAAATAAGAATACCAACAACTTCACCAGCAGGGAGGTAAGAGTAATCAAGAACTAGTTTATGGCTGCCCAACCCATAGAGTATTTGCTCTGCTGATTAAGCCCATAGTAAAAGCCTTGGTGCTGAGCTTCACAGTAGAAAATCGGAACTCATTCTGTTCAAATGTGAAGCACTCACTGATTCAGCCCACAGCAAGTATTAAACACGCATGATTTTCAAGTGGATGAGGCCTGGTCCTCTGCATAGATCATGACCATTTCAAATACTAATATAGAGTACCTCTGCCGCAACAGTTTATACTTGCATCTAATATAGTACAGATGAGTAGAAAACAGTTTGTGCTGACACAGTGTTCACTATGTAAATCCCTATGAATAGTTAAAGTTTGAAAACTGGCAATATTCTACAGACATGATCACCACAGGGATATGTATGGAGGGCAACTAAAACCACATCTCATCGACATCTGCAATTTTCTCTAGAATAATACAGAAAATGGTATTTCTACATCTGGTGATATGGTTTATTACTAATGGTGACTTTTTTTTTCAGAATGCCTACGGCTAATTCTTTTCAAATTACAGAAGGATATGGGCAAGACTGTAGAATTACAGAAGGATATGGGCAGATTAGAATAAACTGAGTGAATTTGAGTCATGAAGCACAGCTGAGAAAAGTGCATATGAAAAGAATATCGCAATTCCATGCTGAGAAATCATCTGAGGTTAGGTTGTATGGTAAACACCCTCAGCGCTCGTCTGCCCACTGCTTGGTGGCATATGGATCTCCTATACACTGTCTTTGATGTTTTTGCTCCAGGTTCTTCCTGCACTCCAAAGACTAAACTGGTTCTCACAGTCAACTTCTCTGTCTTCTGTAACTTGCCCAAAGTAGTGGCATTATTCAGTCTCATTTAGTCTAGCCCCGTTAATCTGTGTGTCCAGTTTCCTTCTGGCACCTTTGCTGACCTTCATAATCTGTTTACTCATGCTACTCCTATGCCTGTTTTCTTGTTTTACTACCATCAATTTGCTACTTCCTCTACTTTTTTTTTTTTTTTTTTTTTTTAAGTTACCTCTTGGCCATGTCATCTTCATGCAGGAGTTCCTGCCCTCCTTTTCCCATTAGATTCTTCTGATGTGGGCTGTCAGTATACTGACCATAATAGCCTACAGCGTGATCTTTTAGATCAAAGAGGCAATGTTTCTATTTGTGTCACTATTTGTGGATCTACATAATGCATTTACTAGAGACACCTGTCTTTAGACCCTTCATAGTTCCCCATCATCTTAGTGATCTTAATAATGTCACCTCTCACTAATAAAAATACTGAAATTAGTTGGTACTTACCTATTAATACTAAATGACAAGCATATTATCTTTCAAAAGTGGACTCGCAGATGTATGTTTTTTGAGAGTAATGATTGGAGAAGATATTACAGAGCAATACTCAGAATATGAAATAAAAAGGGTGAAGAGCTAGAAGAACTTGCATGTTATATAATTACTTAGGATTCTACTCTCTTGCTGCACAAAACAACAAAACTAGAGCAAAACAGAGGAAAATCAGCCTTTGATGAAGTTGGAGCCTGATTCACAAATTAACCAAATGCTTAAATTGGCATTAAAAGTTGAGTGGAAGCCATAGAAGGAACTTGAATGATAGCTTAATTTGATTATCTTGGCCTGAGTCAGAGAGAGGGTAGGCAGCCATGATAGGCGTTAAAGCCCAAACACTGTCGTCATATTACAGTGATCCAGCATAGAAATGATTACAATAAGAATCTCCTGATGGACAGGTTCCTCACAAACAGAAAGGGATGACTTTTTTTAGTACACTGAAGTTTGAAGAAGGCATTTTTGGGGTCCTTGTGTGGTATGCAGAATGCCAGGGTCTCACACTATTTTGATTAAGAGGGCTGCATGCCTTTCAGCTGAACCTCCTTCAAAGTATTTCTCCTGTCTGATTCAGCTCACACCAGTTATTCTTCAGCCAAGACCCAATTTGCTGTAGGCAGGATAATGTTTTAGATGTGGCCATGGTTAAATTAGTTGAAAATCTATAGGTGGGCACTAAATCCATGCCACTCAATATTGTGAGATGGTATACAGAGGTAGAACTTAAAAAGGAAGGATTTTTCAAGAGAGGAAGTTACCCTTGCTGCTCTCCCAGTCTTGTTGGAGAGAAAACATCAGAGTGACCCTGGTGTAGGGGTATCTACTTCCACTGCATCTTGCAGCTGTATCAGATTCAGACCATGCAATGCTACAGCTGTGCACATCTGGACAATACTGATCTCAAAGACCAAGATGAAGAATTTGAGAACTAGGAACAAAACATCCTCTGTTAAGTTATCTTGCTTGATGAGGAAAAGATGAGGAAAGCCTCAATTCTGTCAGTCTTCAGAAACACTCTCTTCATTGAGACAGCCATTTTTGTCATAAATGTTTCATTTCAAATACATCTTTTCACTGACAAACTCTAAAACCTTCTTCTCCCCTGAACAAAAAATTTCTGACTAAAAAAAAAAAAAAAAAGCCTGAAAAACCTGAGTCCTGCAGTCCATTAGGGATTTTGTTATTGCCACTGATGTTACCTGGGAGGTTATCAGATACTAGTGATAAGCAGCAATGCAAATAACTAGTTAGCCATGGATGACTGCAAGTGTGGAAAATATTACTACCACTGTCGTGGTTTGGCCTCAGATGGCAACAAAGAACCACGTGTCGCTCGCTCAGCACTTCCCGGTACGGGAAGGATTCAAAAGAAAAAGGCAAAACTCTTGGGTTGAGACAAAGGCAGTTTAACAGAACAGCAAAGGGAACAAGAAAACAACAACACCACCACCACCACCGACAGAGAAATACACAAACGCGATTACGGAACCGCCGCTCCCCGCTGGTCCGGCCCCGGGACGCGCCAGCCCGATCCGAACCCGACTGCCTGCTCCCTCCCTCCTTTTAATCTCAGGGTGGGCGTGGCTCACATGGCATGGAATACTTAACCCTGTCCCCGCCGGAACCAGGACATTATCCACCCCTTATTCCATACCATTTTGCCACGCCCAGATCTTACAGTTTTCGGAACATGTGACTGGTGTACCCGGCGTAGCTCATGCACACAGTCCATGGGCCGAAGATGCAGATCTTGAGGAAGTTGCTGGGCGTCAGCTCTGATCCCATCACCACTGTGCTTTACTCAATTCTTCATCAAAGTCCATCTGTCCTTAATTTGGGTGATTCTTACTGCAGTACAGCTGATACCAATTATAGTAACGAGGACATACAGTGACAGTGTTTCACACGATTTGATTCATTGGCTATTCTCACCCAAAATCAAGTCCCCATGAGGTACACATCGGACTTCCCCATCCTGCCACATTACCCACCAAGTGCACCCAGGTCCTTGGGCAAAAGCAATCCCACGGATGGGTTTGCCTTTGCCTAAGGCAGGGCTAATCCAGACTGTCTTCACCAACATATTCTTCATGTGCACTACGGGGACCTTATCCCCTTCTACAGTACGTGGAAGTTTTGACTGGGCAGGGCCAGCCCGATTGGTAGATCCCCTGGTATTAACTAGCCAGGTAGCCTTTGCTAAATGTGCATCCCAATGTTTTAAGGTTCCACCACCCATTGCTCTCAGTGTAGTTTTTAACAGTCCATTGTACCGTTCGATCTTCCCAGAGGCTGGTGCGTGATAGGGGATGTGATATACCCACTCAATACCATGCTCTTTGGCCCAGGTGTCTATGAGGCTGTTTCGGAAATGAGTCCCGTTGTCCGACTTGGTTCTCTCTGGGGTACCATGTCGCCACAGGACTTGCTTTTCAAGGCCCAGGATAGTATTCCGGGCAGTGGCATGGGGCACAGGGTATGTTTCCAGCCATCCGGTGGTTGCTTCCACCATTGTGAGCACATGGCGCTTGCCTTGACGGGTTCGTGGCAGTGTGATATAATCAATCTGCCAGGCCTCCCCATATTTATACTTCAACCATCGTCCTCCATACCAAAGAGGCTTCAAACGCTTGGCTTGCTTGATTGCAGCGCATGTCTCACATTCAGGGATGACCTGTGCAATAGTGTCCATGGTCAAGTCCACCCCTCGGTCACGAGCCCATCTATATGTCGCATCTCTTCCTTGGTGGCCTGAGGTCTCATGGGCCCACCGAGCTATGAATAGTTCACCCTTACGTTGCCAATCCAGATCCACCTGAGCCACTTCAATCCTGGCAGCCCGATCCACCTGCTGGTTGTTCTGATGTTCCTCCGTGGCCCGATTCTTCGGTACGTGGGCATCTACGTGGTGTACTTTCACAACCAGATTCTCTATCCGGGCAGCAATATCTTGCCATAGTTCAGCAGTCCAGATGGGTTTGCCTCTGCGCTGCCAGTTGCCCTGCTTCCACTGCTGTAACCATCCCCACAGAGCATTTGCCACCATCCATGAGTCAGCGTAGAGATGAAGTACTGGCCATCTTTCTCGCTCGGCGATGTCCAAAGCCAGCTGAATGGCTTTCACCTCTGCAAACTGGCTTGATTCACCTTGTCCTTCACTGGCTTCTGCAACTTGTCCTGTAGGACTCCACACAGCAGCCTTCCACTTTCGATGCTTTCCCACAATCCGGCAGGACCCATCAGTGAACAGGGCATATTGCTTCTCATTTTCTGGCAGTTTATTATATGGTGGGGCCTCTTCCGCACGCGTCACCTCCTCCTCTGGTGACATTCCAAAATCCTTGCCTTCTGGCCAGTCCATGATCACTTCCAGAATTCCTGGGCGACTGGGGTTTCCCATTCGAGTTTGCTGTGTGATCAGTGCATTCCACTTACTCCATGTAGCATCAGTTGCATGATGTGTGGTGGGGACCCTTTCTTTGAACATCCAACCCAGCACCGGCAGTCGAGGTGCTAAGAGGAGCTGCGCTTCTGTACCAACCACCTCCGAAGCAGCTCCAACCCCTTCATATGCTGCCAAGATCTCCTTTTCTGTTGGAGTGTAGCGCGCTTCGGATCCTCTGTATCCCCGACTCCAAAACCCTAGGGGTCGACCTCGGGTCTCCCCTGGTGCCTTCCGCCAGAGGCTCCAGGTAGGGCCATTCTCCCCGGCTGTGGTGTAGAGCACGTTTTTAACATCTTGTCCTGCCCGGACTGGCCCCAGGGCCACTGCATGGACTATTTCCTGTTTGATTTGTTCAAAAGCTTGTCGTTGCTCAGGACCCCATTTAAAATCGTTCTTCTTCCGGGTTACTCGATACAGAGGGCTTACAATCAGACTGTAATCTGGGATGTGCATCCTCCAAAAACCCACAATGCCTAAGAAAGCTTGTGTTTCCTTTTTGCTAGTTGGTGGAGACATAGCTGCTATTTTGTTGATCACATCCATTGGGATCTGGCGGCGTCCATCTTGCCATTTTATTCCTAAGAACTGGATCTCCTGTGCAGGTCCCTTGACCTTACTTCGTTTTATGGCAAAACCAGCTTTCAGAAGGATTCGGACTATTTTATCCCCTTTCTCAAAAACTTCTTCGGCTGTGTTTCCCCATACAATGATGTCATCAATGTACTGCAGATGTTCTGGGGCTCCACCCTGTTCCAGTGCAGTCTGGATCAGTCCATGGCAAATGGTGGGGCTGTGTTTCCACCCCTGGGGCAGTCGATTCCAGGTGTACTGGATGCCCCTCCAAGGTGAAAGCAAACTGTGGCCTGCACTCTGCTGCCAAAGGGATTGAGAAGAATGCATTCGCTATATCAGTCGTGGCATACCACTTGGCTGCCTTGGACTCCAGTTCATACTGCAGTTGTAGCATGTCCGGCACAGCAGCGCTCAGTGGTGCCATGACTTCATTCAGGCCACGATAGTCTACAGTTAGCCTCCACTCTCCATTGGATTTTCCCACCGGCCATATAGGACTGTTAAAAGGCGAGCGAGTCTTGCTGATCAGTCCTTGAACCTCTAGTTGACGAATCAGCTTATGGATGGGAATCAGAGAGTCTCGGTTAGTGCGATATTGCCACCGATGCACCGTTGTGGTAGCAATCGGCACCTGCTGTTCTTCGACCCTCAACAACCCCACAACAGAAGAGTCCTCCGAGAGACCAGGCAAGGTAGACAACTGTTTAACTTCCTCCGTCTCCAAGGCAGCTATGCCAAAGGCCCACTGATACCCCTTTGGGTCCTTAAAATACCCTCTCCTGAGGTAATCTATACCAAGGATGCATGGAGCCTCTGAGCCAGTCACAATGGGATACTTTTGCCACTCATTCCCAGTCAGGCTCACTTCAGCCTCCAATACAGTCAACTCTTGGGATCCCCCTGTGACCCCAGAAATACAAATGGGCTCTGCCCCCCCTCTATAGCTTGATGGTATCAGAGTGCACTGTGCTCCTGTGTCCACTAGAGCCTTATACTCCTGTGGGTCTGATGTGCCAGGCCATCAAATCCACACTGTCCAATAAACCCGGTTGTCCCTTTCCTCCACCTGGCTGGAGGCAGGGCCCCTCTAATACTGGTCATGGTATCCGGTACTCACTTCTTGCAGAAATGACTTGGAGGTTCCTTCAAGAGGATCAGAAGCAAGATCAGGCCTTCTGCTCTGTCTGGGGAACTGCCCACTGGAAACTGGGGCGGCACTTTTCCTGGAGGGATCCCCTTTTGTGGTTGTCCTTCCTTGCAACTCCTGTACCCGTGTCCGCAGGATCCAAGTAGGTTGTCCATCCCACTTCCTCATGTCCTCTCTGTGGTCACGCAGGTAGAACCACAGGGTGCCTCGTGGTGTGTACCCTTTGTACTCTCTCTCTTGAGTGGGGAAATGCCTGCTCCTAATAGCTGAGATGCTGGCCCGTACAGGTGGGGAGTAGGACATATTCTCTTCAAGTTGCTGGACCTTCCGGGACAGTTTCTCCACAGCCGAGACAAGGGGGGAAGAGAGGCTTTCTTCATATCTCCGGAGCCGGCCAGCCACCTCATCCACCGTTGGTCCTTCTTCACCTTTCCATTCCATTACTGCCAGTGAGTTGGCATATGACGATGGTACGCTCCGTACAAACTTCCGCCACATGGGCCTTGTGCAGTGCACCTCATCAGGGTCCGTGGGTAAGTCTGTGTTGTCCAAGTCATAATAAATCATCTTCCGCACGGCTAATTCTCTCAGGTACTGGATACCTCTTTCCATGGTAGTCCACTTGCTTGGTTGACATAGAACATCTTCACTGAAGGGGTACCTCTCCCTCACGCCTGACAGGAGTCGTTTCCAGAAGCTGAGGACTTGGGTCTTTTTTCCAATTGCCTTGTCAATGCCGCCTTCCCTAGACAGGGATCCCAATTGCCTGGCTTCCCTACCCTCTAATTCCAGGCTACTGGCCCCATTATCCCAACACCGAAGCAGCCAGGTGACAATGTGCTCGCCTGAAAGTCAGCTAAAATCTTTTCGCATATCCCGCAGTTCACTCAGTGATAGGGATCGGGTAATTATCTCTGGTTCTGCCTTTCCTCCTGTCCTTGTGATGGCCCTGGTTCATCGTCATCTCTTACTACGCAAACCGATTTCTTTGTGTACTTCTTCTTTTGTATGGGGGCAACAGATACTGGCACGGGTTGGTTCCCTGGTTCAGCAGCAGTGGCTGTCACCGGGGCTGGAGTAGCTGCAGTGGCTGCCGCAGGGGTTGCGGTAGCCGCAGTGTCTGCCGCAGGGGTCGCAGTAGCCGCAGTGCCCGTCGCAGCAGCACCTGCCACAGGGGCCGCAGCAGCCGCAGTGCCTGCCGCAGGGGCCGCAGCGCCTGCTGGTCTGGTCTCTGTCTCTTTCTTCTGAGGGTGCTGCATAGCACTGAGCAGTGCCTGGTAGACACTAGCCAGGGCCCAGCACAGTACGGTGAGTTGTGCCTCTCTGGAATAGCCACAGCATTTTCCCTTCAGATATTCTACTACTCTATCAGGGTCCTGTAATTGTTCAGGGGTGAAGTCCCAGACCATTGGAGGCGAGAAGTTCTCTAGGTACCTGCCCATGTTCTCCCACCTGCCATGCCACCCCTGACTGTCCAGCCTCGGAGCAGATCTCTGGGTGGTAGTCTTAAATAGTCGTTTAACCCTAAACAGGACCTGGAACATATTCAGCAGACATAACACTAGGAACATGCTGGTTTGAGCATCCCAAGGATATTCAAAATTCTCAAAAGCTGTCATACCTCACTCGAAGGAGAAAAGGGAGGCAAAAGAGCTGGGGAAAGTGTCCCCCCCCGTTTCCCCCATAGACTGGGTGTAATTATTAATGAATTCTGAGAGACGGTGCCCAATGTACGGACAGGACAGCAATACCACATAAACACCCCAAAATAACCGTCTAACAAGTGATGTTATCATACCATAAGCCGATATTGCACAGGACAGTAAAATGATAATCCTCATCCCCCTCCCAGAAGTAACAAATATCATCACAGGGAGTGCATAAAACACATAGGAGTTTACATAACACAGCCACGAGAACAAACTAAGCAACATAGTGACCAGTGACTATTTACCTAACAAATTCGTTTTTTCAAGCTCTAGTTGGATTCTGTCGTTGTCTCAACCCTTCGAGCCCCACGTTGGGTGCCAAAAGGACTGTCGTGGTTTGGCCTCAGATGGCAACAAAGAACCACGTGTCGCTCGCTCAGCACTTCCCGGTACGGGAAGGATTCAAAAGAAAAAGGCAAAACTCTTGGGTTGAGACAAAGGCAGTTTAACAGAACAGCAAAGGGAACAAGAAAACAACAACAACACCACCGACAGAGGAATATACAAACGCGATTACGGAACCGCCGCTCCCCGCCGGTCCGGTCCCAGGACGCGCCAGCCTGCTCTGAACCCGACTGCCTACCCCCTCCCTCCTTTTAATCTCAGGGTGGGCGTGGCTCACATGGCATGGAATACTTAACCCTGTCCCTGCCGGAACCAGGACAACCACCAAGTGGAAGATTTCTGTTCCCCCCTGTCGTGGTTTTGGCCGAACTGGCCAATCAGAACAACAGATGGCCCTCCCCCCCTCTCTCCTCAGAGAGGAGAGGAAGAGATAAGGCAATTGCGATTTGCGAGTTTAGAAAAAGAACTAAACTACTTTAATGAAAATAATAATAAATAAGAAATTAGTAATTAAGAATAGAGAAAAAAAATGCTATACAATATATACAAAACCGTATCCAACTCCCAGGATGACGATCGCGTCACCAGCAGACACAGGGAAAGTCCCAGACGGGAGTCAGCGATGGACATGAGCTGAATTCCTGTCCTGGTTCTGGCGGGGACAGGGTTAAGTATTCCATGCCATGTGAGCCACGTCCACCCTGAGATTAAAAGGAGGGAGGGGGCAGGCAGTCGGGTTTGGAGCCGGCTGGCGCGTCCCGGGTCCGGACCGGCGGGGAGCGGCGGTTCTGTAATCGCGTTTCTATATTCCTCTGTCCGTGTTGTTGTTTTCTTGTTCCCTTTGCTGTTCTGTTAAACTGCCTTTGTCTCAACCCAAGAGTGTTGTCTTTTTCTTCTGATCCTTCCCGTACTGGGAAGAGCCGAGCGAGCAACACGTGGTTCTTTCTTGCCGTCTGAGGCCAAACCACGACAGTCCTTTTTGGCGCCCAACGTGGGGCTCGAAGGGTTGAGATAACGACAGAATCCAACTAGAGCTTGAAAAAAACGAATTTGTTAGGTAAATAGTCACTGGTCACTATGTTGCTTAGTTTGTTCTCATGGCTGTGTTATGTAAATTCCTATGTGTCTTATGCACTCCCTGTGATGATATTTGTTACTTCTGGGAGGGGGATGAGGATTATCATTTTACTGTCCTGTGCGATATCGGCTTATGGTATGATAACATCACTTGTTAGACGGTTATTTTGGGGTGTTTATGTGGTATTGCTGTCCTGTCCGTACATTGGGCACCACCTCTCAGAATTCATTAATAATTACACCCAGTCTGTGGGGGAAACGGGGGGGGACACTTTCCCCAGCTCTTTTGCCTCCCTTTTCTCCTTCGAGTGAGGTATGACAGCTTTTGAGAATTTTGAATATCCTTGGGATGCTCAAACCAGCATGTTCCTAGTGTTATGTCTGCTGAATATGTTCCAGGTCCTGTTTAGGGTTAAACGACTATTTAAGACTACCACCCAGAGATCTGCTCCAAGGCTGGACAGTCAGGGGTGGCATGGCAGGTGGGAGAACATGGGCAGGTACCTAGAGAACTTCTCGCCTCCAATGGTCTGGGACTTCACCCCTGAACAATTACAGGACCCTGATAGAGTAGTAGAATATCTGAAGGGAAAATGCTGTGGCTATTCCAGAGAGGCACAACTCACCGCACTGTGCTGGGCCCTGGCCAGTATCTACCAGGCACTGCTCAGCACCCTCAGGAGAAAGAGACAGAGACCAGACCAGCAGGCGCTGCAGCTGCTGCGGCCCCTGTGGCAGGCGCTGCTGCGGCAGGCACTGCGGCTGCTGCAACCCCTGCGACAGGCACTGCGGCTGCTGCAACCCCTGCGATGGGCACTGGAGCTACTGCGACCCCTGCGACAGACACTGCAGCTACCGCAACCCCTGTGGCAGCCACTGCAGCTACTCCAGCCCCGGTGACAGCCACTGCTGCTGAACCAGGGAACCAACCCGTGCCAGTATCTGTTGCCCCCATACAGAAGAAGAAGTACACAAAGAAATCAGTTCGCATAGTAAGAGATGACGATGAACCAGGGCCATCACAAGGACAGGAGGAAGAGGCAGAACCAGAGATAATTACACGATCCCTATCCTTGAGTGAACTGCGGGATATGCGAAAAGATTTTAGCTGACTTTCAGGCGAGCACATTGTCACCTGGCTGCTTCGGTGTTGGGATAATGGGGCCAGTAGCCTGGAATTACAGGGTAGGGAAGCCAGGCAGTTGGGATCCCTGTCTAGGGAAGGCGGCATTGACAAGGCAATTGGAAAGAAGACCCAAGCCCTCAGCCTCTGGAATCGACTCCTGTCAGGCGTGAGGGAGAGGTACCCCTTCAGTGAAGATGTTCTATGTCAACCAAGCAAGTGGACCACCATGGAAAGAGGTAGCCAGTACCTGAGAGAATTAGCCGTGCGGAAGATGATTTATTATGACTTGGACAACACAGACTTACCCACGGACCCTGATGAGGTGCACTGCACAAGGCCCATGTGGCGGAAGTTTGTACGGAGCGCACCATCGTCATATGCCAACTCACTGGCAGTAATGGAATGGAAAGGTGAAGAAGGACCAACGGTGGATGAGGTGGCTGGCCGGCTCCGGAGATATGAAGAAAGCCTCTCTTCCCCCCTTGTCTCAGCTGTGGAGAAACTGTCCCGGAAGGTCCAGCAACTTGAAGAGAATATGTCCTACTCCCCACCTGTACGGGCCAGCATCTCAGCTATTAGGAGCAGGCATTTCCCCACT